>JAWWMP010000165.1:42625694-42731865 GCA_035047865.1 Dendrocincla tyrannina | reverse complement strand
ATTTTTCCCCCCCCCCCCCCCCCCCCCCAAACGTCTGCTCAGTTGTTCCCTATTTCTGATGTAGGCAAATTTTGACATTAAAGTTTGTCAAAAACTGAACAGAACATAATTTAATCTGGGACCAAAAAAAGTGAAATCCCTTAAAGGAACAGACTTTGAAAAATATTTCCACGAATATGTCTGTATGCGAGGAGGCCACTGTGGCATCATCAACCCTGGATCCTACAACACGTCCAGCTGGACCCTGATTAGATGAACCACTGGTCTGAAGAATAATATTCACACCTATGGCACTGCAATGCAATACAGTTTTGCCCTTGATAGTACTTTGTCAAGATGCACATAGGCAAGGCACATATTCAACCTTCTTTTATTTTTTCATTTGATTACAAAGGAGTCATTGCTGAGACTTTACTCTTAAATTCTCCAGATTGTGACACATCTCTGATGGATGGATGATTCATGTCAAATGAACTAAGGCCATGCACAGCCTTACATCAGTGCTGGAAAGATGCTCAAAGCACAAGCCAAGTGCATTTCTAAGGGAATCCCATTCCAGGCAAGGCAAAAGAACAGCCTGCTTGGCTTTGTGGGTGATGCAAACAATGGAGGGAGTATTCATGTTGTATTGTTTTGTAGGAACTTGGGTAGCAGAGAATATGATCCAAAAGAGGGTTGGAACACACAGAGGAACAAAAACTTCTTAAGATTTGGCAGTATATCCATGGGTTAACTATGCAAGGTGTAAGAAACGGAAAAAGTATTTAAGGAATGAAAGCTACAAAAAATTACTCCTCCCCCAACCCTGAGAGCTCCCTACTGACATAATTAGACTAAAAAACAAACTACACAGACAGGGCAGCGAACTCACTTTGGGATATGATGTACTTTAAGTAGACATGGGGCTGCTAAGAACTAAGGCAGATGAGAGAAAGGCAAAGTGGCTCCTGTTTTTACCTTACCTTGCCCTCATTTCAAGCAGTTGTACTTGTGCAAATCTCATGAGGTTTAAAATTTATTCCTTACTGGAACAGGACCATTACATTTCTATCTGTCCCTGCTGGGATAAAAAAAAGGTCAATGTGTCACAAGCAAGATGATCTCAGTGTGCAAAAAGGAAGAATATTACTAACAGGAAATCACTGAGCCACACATATCCCTCTTGGTCCTGCACACCATGAGAAGATTTAAAATTCAGAGATAAGGAAGAACAAATAAAAAGGAAAGGAAAGAATAAATCAAATAATAAGCACCCTTTCTTCACAGCAGTACACATCTTGAGGTTCTTATTAACACATCTAAGAGATAGGGGAATGGCAAGGGGAGAGGATAAATACACCACATAAGTGTCCCTAATCTAATGTCTATATCTACATGCTCCATACATAACCCACACCTGTTTAAAATGATCATGTGTTTGGTTGTACTCTACTGATTTATGTTCTCATCTGCTGAATGTACTAATTTAACTACTTGCACAGTTGAAATTAAAAACAACCTGGTCAACCTGGTAAAATTATGAAATGAAAAACTAACCTTGGAAGACAGTATGTATGTGTATGAGCTTAGCAAAGTGGGTAAGAAAGAAATAGGACATTTTGACATATATCTGCATCGAAAAGAGAAGAAAAAAAAAAGACTAATAGCAGGTGCAACCACCTTGTCTTCTCTTGCCCTGCCTCCAAACCTTCATCCAAATAACTTGATAATTAAGTACCAGGAGAAGACATTTCACATTTCCTTAAGATCAACCTGACAGTTTACCAGCTGTTTCTGTACTCTTCTTCCCACAATGGCATGAGTAATCCAAAAAGTGTTCTCACTTTCTCTACTAGCAGCATGGTTACCTGCTGTTCACTTCTCCTAGTCTATTGCCAGAGCAGCAAAGTAGTGTCTCTTTTATATCCCACTCATTTTGCAAACCATAGGGTTTAATATCATGTAAGAGCAACTATTACCTCTATTTCATCATAGAAGTTCTCATGCTGGGAAAACAGCTTCCCATCTCTTATCTCTAATATCACTGCCCCAAAGATACATTGGTCAATTTTTGGTGCTATTCCAGTGCCTTGGCCTGAAAAAGAAATTTAAGGGCCAATATGTATTTCAGCTGCCTCCTTAAACAGTAAAAGAGCAAAAGTACAAGTATTGAAATGGAAAACATAGTTTGGAGAAAGGTTCTTATCTCTTACAGGCACCTATTAGTGTCTAAGAGTGAAAGACTAGTGCTACAGACATTGAGGAGCTCTAAGTGATACTCTCAAAATACAAAAATCTTAGAAAAAAAATACTATAATAAAATCACTACCTAGAACTTGAGCCAATCCTTGAAGATACGTGTAACTTATCCTCAGTTGCATTGCATCACCTGAAGCCTGGAAGTCTGAGAAAAGTACATTTAGCATCACAATCAATAGCTGGAAAGAAGCTTAAAAAACAAGCATGCCCCAAATTCTCTGGTGTATCTTGTCGGCTAACACCTGCCATGCCCCATTATATCAGCTTGAGAAAGTTTAAGACTTCAGGATGTGTGCAGTGCTGCCCAACAGAAATCTCACCCTTTTATTTCTTTTTTTTTTTTTTAAGGATATTTTCTCCTGTTGCCTGTGCCATTCACTGTTTTCTGAATAATTGTGTCTGTGTAGGTAAAAGGTCTGTGGAATTTGTTTGCCCTTCTGGCAAACCATGCAAGCACATCCTAAAATGGAGAGCCAGACTTGCATTGCATTTGCCAGTGCCATACAACTGGCCTTTTTGAAATGATTCAAAACCAGAAACGGAGTACAGGAGGCTGACAGTGCTTGCCAAATGGCATCTCCTGTCATATGCACACACTAGTCTGGATAGCCACTTGAGTGCAGAAGTAAAAAGCTATTAGCATTGGGATAGAAACAGGCATCCAATTTCCCCACCCACACAGATGGAGGAAAATAGAACACCTCACTGGTAATGGTTTTCATAAAGGAAGGGATACAAAGCAGGAAACAAAAGAGGACAGACTCCAACAACACTTTTTTTGTTGTTTTTTTTCCCAACAGGTTCTTTGTTTCCCCCCTCTCTCATCCAGTGTCTAATCCACAAAGGAATCTAAATCTCATCTTAAAAACACACCTCTGTTTTGGGATGCACTTTACAGACAATGCAGTGTGAACAGAGGAAAGCACTGCAGTTGAAGAAAAGGGCTCATTCTCTATAATAATACCTCTCATACCAAATAAATAGAGACAAAACATAGAAAAGAAAGAAGGCTCAGGATTCAAAATTTGAGGGATAGGTATTCCAAAATTTCTTCAAGCTTTTGCCTCCTTTTCTGGAGTTCCCTCGAAATAAGGTAATAAACAAAATCAACACTAATAACATTGGTACTGCTAATAGTAATAATTATACTGGGACAGAGCAAGAAGAAATCATCAGGAAAGTGGCCTTGACATGCTCAGTGACAGGGCAGCAGTCATAGCATAACAGAAGTGTTACAAGTGAGCAACACAATGGAATGCAGGATGGGTAACGCTTCGTTTCTCTTCAAATAGGACTTGGTTAGTGGTAGGTCAGACAGAGAAAAGATACTGATGTAAAAGACAAGGAAACAAAAGCCAGAGACCAAGTCTCAGAAGGATAGAAGCAGCAGACGAGAAATGGATTAAATCACCAATCAACAGAGATAGTAGGAAATTTTCAGCATTTTTGTTCTCCACATAAGTTTTTTGAAAAAACAGTTATAGAATAACACGCTGAAGTTCCAGCAAAATCTATATTGTAGTACAATCACTATTATTACCACTGTTTAATAAAACTTTCTGTTCTGTACACACACAGCACTAACACCACCACAAAGGATTCTGACACACTTTGAAACCTGGACATGGCACAATGATTATCAAATAAATGAAGGCACAAATGAAATTTGCAATAAAACATGTTTAAGCAATTTGAGCCTGAGAATTAATCTGCCAATGTGAAGTCAGTCCACTCAAAAAACTATTAACTTGGGAAAAATGCCATAATGCGAAAGTACAGGTTTAAATTTTAGGTGCCAAGTGATTACAACCCCATTTGAACTGGGCCAAGGAATCAGGGCTAACACACCTTCTGCTGCAAAAAACACGCAGAGATATTTAAAGAATGTAAGCGCAGTTGGAATCTCATTTTTACCATCTGTCTTAACTATTCAATAATGATTCCTCCCAACACCATTTTGAAGTTCCATTTTTGTGTCAGTTCTGATAGCAAGACAATGTTTTAGCCTACAGCCTCTAAAATGGTCTTTACTGTAGCTCCCTTCCCACTTAGCATAGCTTTTTGGATTAAACAAAATTACAGCCAAAACCAAATACAGCATCCAGTATTTACAATGAAAATGAACATGAAACTCACATTTATTTGTTGGGTTTGGTTTTGGTTTGTGTGTTGGTGTGTTTGTGTGTTTGTTTTTATCAAGATTTGCTACAAGAAAGTTGAAGTCAGCATTTCACAATCAGGTTCTTGCAAAGAAACCCAGTAAGTAGTGGAAGAATCATAGGTGAAAACAACGCTAATATGGTTGACAGCAATGCTTTCTCCACCCAGTCTCCAGAAAGCTTATTTCACTTGGATAGACAGCTCATTACAGCAACTCTATTCATAGAGTCAGGACCACTACATATCAGAGGACAGCCAAGTCAAATTTTAATAGTCATACTTCTTGAGAATGTGTCTTTTGTGACAATATCCCTTTGTAAAATTCTGATTTCAAGCAACAGGCTCCATGATTTGCAGAGCTGATGGTTCCAACAAGGTGTGTGCTCTTTCTGCAATTTTCTTATGACATTTGACTTCAGCATAGATTAAATTCTCCACAGCTTTAGCCAAGTGTAAATTTTATAATTTTTGAAATAAAGGAAACTTCTCCTTTCATCTTCCCAAGTATAGTAACTGTGAAAATTGAGAACATACTGAGAGTATGGAGATGACATCTAACTGATACTTGAATTATTACATTTTGGAGGTTGCTGTTGAATGAAATTTCAACACACTTTCATATAAACTGTTAATATTGATGTTAAATCATCCATCTCCTTAAATGGTTCCAAAAAACATAAAAGTTATCACTGTGTGTGGGAATAAATCCTGTATGGGAGAGATGGTGAGTACCAAAACCTCACACCATGAATTGTAAATACCATACTCACAGCATGCAAGCATGACTCGTTGTTCTATCTGTACAGATGAATTGCATTGCTACCAAAATGAGAGGGAATGTTACTATCCTTAAAAGCACATAGCAATGTCAAACATCACTTTGAAACAGAAAATGTTTTCTAAAGCAATGTAGAACTCAATTATAACATAATCTGACCCATGTCAGGACGGTACATTTTTCCCAGTGTTCTTGACTTCCCAGCAATGTACTTGCATTTGCTTCAGGAATTGCATATGTGAGCACACAGCAATATAAACTCTCCTTAGCTTTTGAAAGCTACCATGATCACAGACAGGCACGTGTACTGTCTACAGCTGCACATAGGCTTCAGTACAATATGGAAGAGACATACACAATAGAGCACATCAGCAGTACACCGCTTTGAACAATGCGCTGTCTACAGCTGGACAGGTTCTTCATATGGGGTTTCTCTCCCAGCCTTAGCCACTCAGATTCAGACATCTATTCAAAGTTTCCTAGAATACTCCCATACTCAGTAGTGAGTAGGAGCACTTTCACAGTAAGAGTCAACCCATTTATCTCAATGGCATGATCTATGCACTGGAAGCACCTATCTCTCTTTACTGACTATAAACAGAACCCAGAAAACAACACTAGGCTAAAAATGCAAGATAGCTAAGAATATGTAAGCTGAAACTCACATCACAACTAAATTGCTTTGCTTTCCATAGCTCTTTTCTATTGTTATCCTCTAACAATACCAAAGAAGTATTAAAATCCAGCAGGTCTTTTGATCCACTGTTTTTAAGGAAGATGCATTATCTCAATATACCTACCTCTGCCATCCTTTGCTATCACATAATCACAGAATCAGCTAGGTTGGAAAAGTCCTCAGAGATGAGTGAGTCCAAACTTTGACCTAACACCACCTTGTCAACTAGACCACGGCACTAAGTGCCTCATCCAGTCTCTTCTTAAATACTTCCAGGGACAGTGACTCCACCACCTCCCTGGGCAGTCCATTCCAATGCCCAATCACTCTGTAATGAACTTGTTCTTAATGTCTAACCTAAACATCCCATGGTGCAGCTTAAGCTCGTGCCCTCTTGTCCTATTGCTAGTTGCCTGGGAGAAGAGGCAGACCCCCACCTGGCTACAACCTCCTTTCAGGTAGCTGTGGAGAATGATAAAGTCTCCCCTGAGCCTACTCCTACCTAGGCTAAACAACCCCTCAGATGCTTCTCACAGGACTTGTGCTCTAATCCTCTCGTTGCCCTTCTTTGGACATACTCCAGCACCTGAATACCTTCCTGAATTGAGGGACCCAGACCTGGACGCAGGACTCAAGGTGTGGCCTCCCCAGTGCTGAGTACAGGGGAAGAATCACTTCCCTGGTCCTGCTGGCCACGCTATTCCTGATACAGGCCAGGATGCCATTGGCCTTCTTGGCCACCTGGGCACACTGCTGGCTCATGTTCAACTTCCTGTCAATCAGAATCCCCAGGTCCCTTTCTGGCTGCTCTCCAGCCACTCTGTCCCCAGCCTGGAGTGCTGCATGGGGTTGTTGTGGCCAAAGTGCAGGACCCGGCACTTGGCCTTGTTGAACCCCATACTCTTGAATTCGGCCCATCTATCCAACCTGCGTATACTGCCTATCTATCCTGCAGAGCTCTCCTACCCTTCAGTAGGTTGCTTATTGACCTCAGGTGGCCCAAGCCACACACTTCCAAGCAATTATTTTAAATACATATACTTGCCTCTACTTTTTTCATAACCATCTCAAATATAGAAGCATTTTAGTTTTTAAAAATAAATTATCATGCCAATAACACTCAAAAGATCCACAGACTAAATATGCTGGATGCTACAAAGACCCCATTGAAATGACAGTACTCTGAATACAAGAAAGTTTGTTAAGACATAGGTGTTGTCACCAAATATACCACAGCCTTGTTTTCTTCTAGCAAAGAAGTCTTTAAATCTGTTGTGTGACACCTCCATCCTCCATACACAGGCAGCATGTCAGCTGCCCATCTTGTCTTAATCAAAGCCCTGGGACAGAAAGATAATAACATTATGTAGTATTATTACTGGAATACTTCCCTGTGTTTATTTTTTTAAATCCTGGTTTTTCATGTACTGCATTCTCATTAGATTTTGATGCAGTCAGCATCAAATTCTAAATAGCAATAGTAAACCTCATGAATCATTTTGGTAAAATCTTCCTTGAAGTGACTTTGAAAAAGCAAGATAACTTTTGCTAGCTTTGTCATTCTGTCTTTGAAAACTGGAACCACCACTTAACTACCTTGTCCCCCTCTTGTAAATGGCAACACACAACTAACTTTCTACCTCTTGCAGTTTGAAACTTCAAAAAATCACCTTCCTAATATGTGCTTCTAATTAAATTTCAGTCCCTAACCACAGCTGCTGTGATTCATGCATACTCTGCAAGGTTCAGTGTTAATTAATGAGGGCTCTTTAAATTCTCTGAGCAAAGGTGTGGGAGAAAAACAGGGTGTATGCAAGACATGAGGATTTCTCACAGTTGGTTGTGGGGTGTTATGATGCCCCTCTGGGAGGTAGCTCAATTACAGTATGCATCCAAACAAGAATGAAAAAGGAGGTGGAGAACTGGGAACAAAAACCCACACAGTGCATTATTCATAAGCAAATATATAATTATGCAGTCTCATGAATTAGGGATCTACACTTTTAAAGAAAGACAGAAAAAATATGTCAGAATACTGCTTTGTGGTGTACTGGTTTAATATCCCCTTCTTCGTAAGAAAATTTAGAGGAAAAGTGGGACATAGACAACAGATCCCTGGGGCATCTAGGCAATGCAGGGACAATTTCTGACAGGTACAAGCTAAAGTATTAATATGTTTCATGAAGTGTGGATTTCTACAATCCTTTTTGGGATTGCAAATGAAGGCACCCAGCAGCTCAGCATCTCTACAGTTAAGGAATTTCAAGGTGAGATTCAAGACCTTTGCTAAATAAGCAAAGTCAGTCTGGCTTACGTGCATGTAAGTTCATAAATGATCACAATTATTATCACGCCTTTGTCTTATGCACAGGGCAGGCTGTTCGAGACACCACAACTCGGTCTTCAGCTAAATGGCTGCCAGCCTAGAACACACCTACTTCTCACAGATTGTACAGAATATTGACCTGAGTAGGCTATAATTTGTTAAATACAAGGATGAGCATTTGACCTTTTTGACATTTGTTTTTCAGTATTTTTTAATGTAATTGCAGTATCTTGCATCTCCAAAACATCTTTCATCCTTTATGTAGATTCTCAGCAATGCAGCACAGAAACTATAATAGGCCAGTGTCAGGATCTGGAATTAAGTAGCCGATAGCTAAATGAAACCTCAGAGGGGAGGTTTAGAACAGAGTGTAAATTAATGAGGAGGGATTTGGCCTTAGCTTTCACAGTGCTGCCTCTTACAAAATATTCTTTCGTATATTTAACAGTTCTGAGTAGTCTTCATCTTATCAAACTATTGTTACTACAGGTGCACCAAAAACTACAATCTCACAGGTGATCAGCATTATGCTTGCACTTGGGGTGGAATCATGTCTTTCCCTCTCTTTCAGACTAAAGCTTGCAGTAAAGACATAGCAAGCCTTCCCAGAATCAATTTCATGTTTGGTCCCCTGAGGACTTTACTAGACAATAACCACAAAGCCTTTCAAAACACATTACATTTTTGCTATTGGTAGAAATTCTGTGGAGGATAAAAGAAAAAAAAAACCGAGATTTTTAAAGAAACAAGGGAAAAAAATTATTCAATATCTATCCCCAACCTAGTGCTTACTGTTCCCTTGTTGCTGGTTTGGAAACCTCAACTGAGATACTCACTTATTATTTTTAATAAGTAAGTACCAGATAACTTGATCATTACTTTTTCAATCCAAGGGCTGGTTCTGCCTCTGCAGTGCTAGTCTGAGCTAGGCAGTCCCTTTGCAGGGGGCACACTGCAGCTACTCACAGCATAAAACAAAGAAACACAAGAACTCTGAAAGCAAAGCTGGCATGTTGTCACGGTCTAAGCAAAACTTATTCCCTGCCTGGATCTAGATCTGAGTCAATCTCAGGAGGAATCTTAGACAAACCTCTTCAAAATTTTCCAGAGGCAGACGTGACTGCTCCATAAATAAATCCCTGGTTTTCCAGTGGAAACTCTTTCAGCCCTGGGTTCTCAGCTCTGGTTAACTACTTTTGGATTTTAACACTTGGGTCATACCTAATAAATACAGAAACTGCAGATATACTGCCACTGGAGCCCTTTTTAGTATTATGGATGGCAAGTTGAAGCCAGCATGGTGTAAGGACTTATGCAAGACCAGCACATTGTCGTCTTCTGCATATTTCTCTGCCTCCAGCAGGCGACAGCTAACACTAATTCCTTCTCAGGTAATTTCACCATTGGCAAGGCCTCTACTTCCCCAGAAGCAATTATAAACTGGCTACTCTTGTTTCCTTAAGATACAAATATTTTTTTGATACTTAGAGCCTAAAAGATGGGAGAAAAAGCTTTCCTTTCTTTTCCCCAGTTTACTCAGGCAAAAAGTTCCCTCAGTCTGACCTCCTGGGAGAGGAGGAGTTTTCTTTCCTTTAGACTAAAGAATGAGCCCCAAAACCACATTAAGACTAGTGATGCGTAGAATTGCAGCTATACACTTGCAATCCCTAAATATTACAGCAAGACACACCTTTTTAACTGAAGCAGAGGAGGCCTGGTTTTGCAGAACCAACTAGAAAGGCTCCAGTCCAGTTCAGCTCTGTAATCTCACTTGCGAGACTTATCATGAAAATGTTCTCATGTTCTGATTTATCCCAGACTATAGTCTTTTTACAAGATGGGGCTGCTACCCTCTGTAATTGTTCTCTAAATCCTTAGCTGCTATTTTTTTTGGACTGTAATTTGAATGCTTCTTACTACCAGTCTCTACATCCTCTGCCTTTTTTTCCCCACTACAGATCCACCATCTTTCCAGCACTCATTAATTTTTTTTACTGAAAGGATAATCTTTTAACCAACTCATTTATTTTAGAGCTACCAGGATTCTGGAAAGATGACAGTTATGCAAAGACAAAACCAAATTCAAAGCACTAGAGAGCACACATGCAGGTTTTTTCATGCTAAGTTCAAGGTTTTGCTTCATCTTCATGGCACTGATTCTCTAAAATACTCTTGGGTGTAGGCAGTTCAGATAAGACAACGGAGAAAATTATTTGTGGCTTCATCTATGTCAGTTTTGGTTTTCTATGCAAAGGCAAAAAATTTTGCCATTCATAGCACATAGGAGGGAGTTTTCTCACAAGCAATTCTGAGAACATACAATGATGGAAGCAGCATAACCTCTTGTAGCACTCACACAGAGTACTACTACTACCTGCTGCAGAAAATTATGCAACAGATTTGAGGTCTGTCATAAAATGTTAAGATCTTTGGCTGGAGGCGGAGATAGCTGCTCTACTATGAATTGCAAAGTACCTATTCTGTCACTTCCTTTAGGGCCACTAAGACAGTAATTTCACAGTGCTAGAATTTATTTCAAATAACTTGAAAGCCCATTTAGAATAAACAATGGCACCCACAGAGTATATATCTTTGCATTTGTATGTGCTTGTCCACAGCACTCAACAGACAACCCAAGAGAGTTTTCCCTTGTCCTTCCACATCCCTTTGGTGTCACACAATTTTTTTCAACACAGAAGGAAAGTAACATCAATTTTGGTAGCGCATTTCTTCTGAGGCAATCAAGCTGCTGAACAGAGAAACCCTCAGGATACAGCCCCCAGGCAAACACTCTATTATCCTTCAAGACAAATACAACAAAAAGCTGACAACTCTCTATATAATGCAGTTATTTCCACCTTTAAAGACATGTTAGAGTATCCTACACCACATTTCATAATGAGTTTGTGTTTGTTTCTGGAATACTGTCCTCATAATTTTTACATTTTGGAGAGAGGTTTGTAGAAACAATATAAAACTACCAAAGGAACAGAACAGTTGGCTTCCCAACCCAAATCACTATCAACACTACCTTTTTCAGATCATAAGGCTTAGAAGATCTTTATGTCAAAGTGGCATTAGGATTTAACAAAGGAAAACCTTCTTCCTAAATCTGAAAATGATCCCAGCCATACTACCATATGTGAAGACATTAAAAGCAGAAGGAGGGTAAACTCTTCTTACCTCTAGTCTTAATGATATTTTAATGGTGCAGAATTCAGTGGAATTATGGCTTTATCCCATTACCTATTTTTTTTTGCTGTCAAAATGTAATGATTTGTAGTTTTCTGAAACCACCACTTTTAAAACAACATACACACAAGAAATGTAAGAGCATAATAACTAACTTATCAGTAAGTTTTAGTTCTGTAATCAATATTACATAAAGATAATAGCACACCACCTTCAGTACAACACCATTTAAGACTGAATATTATGCATTTATAGTATTTAGACATAAGACCCTGCAAAGCTTTGCAATGCATCTTCTGTAGCTACTGATGATTACAATTATAATCACGAGTTTTCCTCTCTGAGTTTCAAAGGCAAAATATGCCAAAGTTATCTTTGTTTTCTCATTAGAACACTGGTCCATAAACATTTAAAATAATTTGCTTCTCATGAGCCAGACTTAGAAATACATTTATACATACACACAGAGGCAGATAGATAGATAGATAGATAGATAGATAGATAGATAGATAGATAGATAGATAGATAGATAGATAGATAGATAGATAGGTACAGATTATATACACACATATATATATATATACACACACTGTGGGGTGTGTGACTGATATATATATTTATTTACACTGCCATTCTCCAGCCTTTAGACCATGCATACAATCCTCTATAGGCTGAAAAACACTGGGTTTACATTCCAATCTCAGCTGTTTCTCCTAGGTTTCCATAACTTCAAATAGGTCAAATTATGCTGATAAATGAGCAGTTCAAAATCCTCTCACTTATTACTCAGGCCCCTAGTATCTACGTACAGGTTGTTAAGGAATAAATGCCTTTCAGAGTCTTTGTTGAGAACAAAATTAGTCAAAGCAATAACTAGATTTTGGCTAAAATTAACGTTCATGTGCTTTACTGAAAGCTTTGCAAATCTTACAAACGCCTTACTCCTCACTCTTTATAAATAAGACCATTATTCCACCACAATAAACCTTTTTCAGAACTGTTTCATTCACAAGTCAGAAAAATTCTGAGAAAAATTATCTGAGCTTTTTCCCCCTCAGCTCCTCAGAGTTTCTTTTGTATAGTCCAAAGAGTTATACCATGAAACAGTATTGTAACACTGAATTTCATAGTCAGTGACCTCTTGCCCAGCGATACCTAGAAAGGAACACAAAAGTCACATTTTGCCTCTCACTTTCTGGAAAACAATGCACTCTTCTATGGTCTGTCAGGCAGCTAAAGAACATATTTTCCATACAGTTACCTGAAACTATGGAATGTTTCTCTATTGACTTTTTGGAGATCCCGTCACAAGCCAGTTTATCTTTCAAAGTGGACTGGAGATCCGTGCACAGGAAAACTTCATATAAATTTTTGTTCTATTTAGCTGGATCAATTTTTAAATGTTGTACAGTAGTCACCTTGAGAATATAATGGAGCATCACCTTTGATTCTGTCAAATCTTCATCATCTTCTTCAGTCCTATAGTTAGTGTGCCTTCTTGATCTTCAAACTATCTAAAGTACTGCCTGTTTTTTTTTTATCTTGAACTATGAAAAATCTGCTATTGCTCCCATCATCTCTGATTGTTTCACAGTATTTTCCATTTCTGTCAAATATCAAATAGAAATATTGTCACCTCAGATATAAGCCATGTTCTCTGCCTAGAGATATAGATTTCTCCTATGTAGTGTACCGGGAATCTTGCAGGAGTTGCATTTGGGGAGTTAGTGATCTTGACCACAATACATCTGCTCTGATGGACCTTGTACTTGGGGCGTGAGAAGCCCATAGGGCAGCAGTAGCAGCCACTGCATGGGAATGTGCTGGAGTGCTCTATGCCCGCCTGTGCTGGTGGGTGATATGACAGAGATAACCTCCGAACCTGTCAGAAGAAGATGCATGATTCTGTTTACTACACCAAATACAAGCACTACAGAACAGAAGGGAGAGAGGAAACTCTCCACAGACAGGAACTGGGCAAGGTGCTGTGTACATCTGAGCTCCATGCAGTGCTGCACAAAAAAAGGGTTCCCAGGAGCTGAAGGAATGCTACATTTGCTCACTATCTTATATTCTTCTCTTTATCTTATTAAAATGGCTGTTTTATTAAGCCATTTGCCTTGCTTTTTTGTTGAGATCCAGAAAAAGCTCTATTTCTCCAGTATTTTGCCTGCTTTCCTCCTGGAGAACACTAAGCCTATCCAAGAGGCCCAAAACCTTGCTGGAGTAAAACATATACTTTAGTGAGTAGTTTTATCTTCACATGCAAGTGAAGGTAAGGACAACAAATACTCCTCTGCAAGATTCTATTTATACCTCTTACTAAGAGAATACTTCATTGACATGACAAATACTGAGAAATATGGGTCAGGAAAACACACCATTAATCAATAAGCATTGGAATGATTGATCTAAGTTGAAAGCTTTGCAGTATCAATTGGCATTTATTTCACAGTTCTGTTATTTGTCATCTGCTACTGTTCAGGCAAGAGTTCTTAGGCTGTGTCTGGAAATATAAATGCTACTGCCAGTATGTCAGAGGGCCCCGTGTCATGGGTGTCCTGGAGGAAGAGTGGGTGCTCCATGGTTCGGAGGGGTTCAAAGTTATACACTTACTTGTTCATTCACTTTCAGCATATTTTGAGATAGCGCAGTTTACATGCAACTGGTTAAGTGGATTTTTGGATTATATTATCTAGTTTTAACTAAACTAACCCTCACGAAATGGACAACTGCTTTAAAAACATTCCAGCAAAGAAACCACAGACTAAGAAGACTGATGATGTGCGCACAAGTGAACGACAAGAAAATGGTGGAGCCAACTCTTCTACTCCTAGTGCAAACTTTTCATTGGTCATATAATGAGGTAAAACCAGGGGCAATCTAACCTGAACTGACAAGAACTAGGTCAAAAAATTTTGAAATTATCAAGATTGTTTGAAATACGGATTTTCATTCATGGTCTTAACAATGAACCTTGCCCTAAACATACACTGTCCCTTGAGATATTAACTCAGGATAGTATGAAGCCTCCACAATTCATTTAAGATCTAAGCATCCAGAACATGAATACAAACTTCTTTCACTGGTTTAAACTCATGCAATATTCCAACCAGCACTTTACAAGACTTAATGATAAATGCTTAGCAGTAAGAGGTTTCTTACTGAAAAGGAAAAGAAAAAAGCCACATAGCACTGGTGAAATGCTTGCTTCTCCTGCATGGTAAAAATGGCTGCAAAAGTGCATGGAAAACAAGATGGCAACAAACTAAAATGCATTCCTTTGTCAGCAAACACGGTTGGAAAATGCCTAGGAAACATTGCTGAAGATTCTAAAAAACAAATATTCAAACAAATTATGTCACTTGGGAGGTTTGCTTTGCAGCTGGATGAAAGCAGAGCTGTTTTTAACATGTCTCAGGTAAGTGTTTGCTAGATTCTGTTTCAATAATGAAATACAGGAAGAATTGGCTTTTTGTTTGTTTGTTTCTGAGCCACTAAAGGAAAGATATACCAGATGACATATATATTTTAAATAGTAAATTACTCCTTTAATAAAATTAATGTTTTATGGGAAAACTCTGCATGTGTAATCCCACATGGAGCAAGTGTTTTGACTGAAATTAAAAAAAAAAAAAAACAACACACAAAAGGTAAGGTTGCAGATATAGCATCACACATGAAACTTGTTCACCACATCACTCATAGGCAAGCTACTGCAGCAAATGTTGGATCCAGAAGTTCTCCAAGTGCTACAGGTTGTCATTATTATAGCTATTTTTTTAAAAAAAAACAAGACTTTAAATCTTTAGATTCTTTGTAAAGAGATGGCGTAGGCATTGACTGTGAAAATATTTTGTACCACACAGAATTTCGCTAACTTGTAGCAAAGTGCTTTCACAGAGCTGTCCAACTTAAGGATGAGTTACATATTTTTCTTTTACAAAATGACAAATGTTCCAAATTTGCTGACCTTTTCTGAGATAACAAATGGCTGTCAGCAGTATGCTACCTACCAAATATCTTAAAAAAAACCAAACAAACAAAAACCCACACAATCTGTCCCTTCAAAGACAGGTGATGTTTTAAGAATGAGTACAAAAAGGTTTACTGTTCCATAAATAGATAAAATGAAATAATTATTTTAAAATATTGTCATCCTAATCTCATACTTTTTTAATTTATATTTTGTGTACATTTAATAATACACATAATATATTAGTACAATAATACGCATACGTAGTCGTAGTACAAGTAGACCTATGAAGAAATAAATAAATATAAATATATTTTGCAAGCTCAAAAAATTTTACCAGTAGAATGTGAGATCAAGAAAGTTTGGAGATCACTACTGTAGTGTAGATAAGTCAGCAGTTAGAGAGTGGCACACAATTCACAGCATGCTATACGATGAAGAGTAGTTAATAGAACAAAGAAAATTGCATATAATAATACCAAAACATAGAAGAACTAGGGAATGGTATGTTGCAAACAGCCTGCATAAAGACACTTCATTGAGCTGGTAGAGCAGCTGGTAGAGAACCTGTGATAGAGCTGAGGAAGCATGTTTAAACGACAGTGCAGCTTGGTAGAGCAGAGGGAGGACGTGCTTTTATGCACTTGGAATCACACATTTATACATCAGCTGTGAAATGCAGCTAAAGCTGTGCTGCTTATGATGAAATCCTGCTGAAGTGCTTTTCTATGAATGTCCTATGCTTATACGACACAATGGCTTTATCTTTGCATATAAACATTTCAGCTGCTGAAGGGGAAATAAAAAGAACCTTCTTTCTGAGCAGCTGAAATCATACTTTTAAAGTGTACTATTGCCTCTTTGAGTAGGTACCTGTGAGAGAGCTGAGGAATAATGACTGAGCTTAAAATATTTCCATGTAAACTGTGGAATTTCATCATAAAGTCTATCAATCAAAGTTCCACTTGTCATCCATCCTATGCTTGTAGTAATACTTATTACCAGAGGTGGGAAGCTGACACATTCCTACCTCACAGCTAATCCTTGTTGTAAAGAATAACAACAACCATTTACACACAATTGATTCCATTACCACAATAAATGTACCCTTATTCATGTTGCCCTCAAAGACCTCTCTCTTATTGGACTGAAGGGTCTAAAAGAAATCAAGGACTGAGGATTCTAAGAGAATGGATTAAGGACTGTTTGTAGGAATGATTTCCACAAGTTTTATCTGAATGCACTACCATCTATATAAGGAGGATGGGTGGGGTTTTATTTTAGTTTTCTCCTTTTGTATATTTTTGAATATTTTTGGTTAAACACCAATCTCAGTTACACCACAGCAAATTCTGAATGCAGTACATACTTTGTATGGCAGGAGGTATGAAGCAAAATCCAAAACTGGCCATATATTTTTAAGTTAAGCTTTTCTATGTGGCAATAAGATTATTAAACCCAAAGCACACAACATGAAATAGGAATACAGTGAATTCACAGGAAATGCTAGGAAGCTACCATAGTCTGTTCTATCATACTCTGTTTGAGGTTGCTAAGAGCAACAGAGAGAAAATGTAAGAACTATTGTACTGATGGCAATTTAAATTGAAAATAACAGCCAAACACAGTAATTGAATGGATGAAGCAGTGAGGCACTTCTTTCTTTACTGTCTTCTTTCACCAGCTACCTGCTTGTACGCTCCCTTTCATCTGACTAGGACAGCAGTTTGTCCTTTGGAATTAAAGTTGTTTTCCCTTAGTGGTGAAAAACTTGATAAGAACATCTTTCCTTGATTAGTGCTGCCATGACAGTCTGTTACATTTTTGCTTGTTGAAATTGCAGCTGTAACACTGAACACCTCCAAAATACTGGCAAAAATCCATAGCTTGGGATGGGTGAAACTATTTTCACCTCCTGGCGGTTTCCATTGGGGGTGTTAGTAGTTGTCTTGCTTTGACGCAGCTCCTCAGTTTTATGGTAACACAGTCATGGCTATCTGGGACCTAATGGCTTGCCAGTTTGCAAATTGGCTATTTAGACCCTATGAGTTAAAATATGAGTAACCTTTATATTTGCCTCTTCCTTCCCACTGGAGCTAAAGGATCAATCCCATCAGCAGCAAAGGGTCTACGCCTCACTGAAGTATCATCATTCCCTTCAGAAAGGTGTGGTAGCACCTCTCGCAACATATTGTGCCCTTCACTATCTTCTAGGTCTTTTAGAGACACAGAACTAAGCTAGTCCTGGGACATGTCCTTGGTTTGTTTCTTGTTATTTCTCAAAGCATGGCTTGATAAACAGCACTACATGTTCTGGAGGCAGAAAGGACTTATGTAGTTACACATGGTCCAATTTTCTCCCTTTTACAAGTGTCCTCCCTTTGGTATTATTTGGTATTGAGTATTCAAAGACCAAAACAATACTAGCTTGCTCAAATTCTGTTCCACCTTTTAACAGATCCAACAACAGAGGAGAGGACATTCCACTCTAAAATGAAAATGGAAGCATGATACTGTGCTTGCATCCTTGATTCATTCCTCATGGTGAAATCTACTTCATCTACTCCAAGCAATTTTCCTTCAGCCTTTGCATCCTTGAGAGAAGTCAAGTGAAAGCTAACAGTCAGTATATTCAGTTTTTTAGTAGACAGAGCTTTCTGAAGGATGACACCCTCACTCTTGGAACAGGAAACAACACAATTCAAATATCATGACAGTGTAGTCATAGGTAAATCTGACATTAGGTTGACATGAGATAAACTGCATCTATGGCACACATGCTTATCTCACCACTGTATTCCCCTAACTTTTTTCTAACATTTGTGAACACCACAAAAGTTTATCACTTGAATCGTGTGAGTTATTTTCTTGTAAATGCATAACAGTAATTTGAAGTGACTCTAATAGTTAAATTCCTCTGTTCAGTATTCAGCACATTAAAATTTCTGGTTTATGATTTGTTCGTTAATGGCACTATAATAACTCAGCACCTCATCAGCTGCTCTAAACAAGCATTTTTTTTTACTAAATAATAAATAATTCATAAATATTTATAATTAATAAATTAGAGAGCAGAAAGATCAATCGTTGTGTATGCTGTATGAAAAGGACATTCCATTAAGGCATCAACGATGCTGCTGGCTGGAATACTAAAGAAAAGAGAAAAGCTGTGTATTGGCGAAAATGCAATGCATTCAGTCCAGTCTCTTCTCGTATCAAATTCTGCCCCAGTTTTTTACATTATTTATACTGATTTAAACCTATGTTTCTACTTGATCTTGCCAATTTACGTTTCAACTCCACCTCAGTCTAGACTTCTGGCCAACTTGGACACAATGGTTAGCTTTCTTTCAGATCTCTGTGCAAAAGGTTTCTGGACTGTCTATTCAAATGTTAGTATGTCTGCAATGGAGCTCCTCAACTCACTCCTCCAAATATTATCACTATTACTAAAGACTTCATCCTACATTCTTTCCTATAACTCATAGGATTGTAACAATTAGAACAAAGTGTTGCTTCTAATCTCTCTCTGGCTATGCCTAAATTGGGCCGCTTCCTTTTCTATACCCTCCCCTTTGGAATCACTCCCCCAGTTTACATTTGGACTATTGTTAAAATTTCCTTTTCTGCTCAGTTAATACAACCCATCCACTCCAGTTTCTCCTTTCTTTCTGGAAAAACAAACAAAACAACCCCACAGCCCTGCAAAAGCTTCACTGCTAAGGTTCCTCAGCTTGTCCCATTTATTCTATCTTATACCTAACACTACTACTGCTCTCTTTCATTCCTTCAGTTTTAATGCCACTTTGTACTATTTTATTTATGGTTTTCTCTTAGATATAACTTTGTTTTCTCTGACATCCCCAAAAACAAATAACACAACTAATTACTATTGACAGGAGTCTTGCTAGTAGAAACCAGTCATAAGCTGGTTACTTGACCTGCTTAATCTTCGTAAGTATCCTATTCATTATGACAATAAAATGTATTAAATTCTGAATGTACAGAATACAATATAAAGCGCAGGAAAAAGCACGATTCTTATGCCATGGGAGTTCAATTTTACCATTCTGATCCAAAAGGGAAATTATTTGGCTGCAGCTTTTTACTTTACTATCCAGTACCTGAAGAGTTTTAGCACATGCAACACTGTAGCTCTTTTCACTCCCCAAACCCTCGGATATTTTGCATGCTGCAGATACAAGCAGCCATCATTGAAATGCCGTCATCTCATGGGTAATATCTGACAGTTTTTCAATAGACTGCAACACAACATGAAGTAATTCAGGGCAAGAAGTGAGGAAAATTCCTTTAACTGCATTCAGAGAGATGATGATATTACTTTCAGGCACAGATGCACTGGGATACCAAAAGTAATATCCTTTTATCTTGACAATCAAGTTTTGATGACAACATGCGGGCAAGTAGGTCAGGTGCAGCAGCAGTACAATGTCTGTAGCCTACATTTCCTTTCCCTGACATCTTCCTTTCCAACCTTCTGTCATCTCTGCTGCTAATGTGGAGGGAAAAAAATGGATTTCCTCATGCTTTTCTGAAAGAATTAAGTAATTAAACTTCAGTGAAATGGAAAAATATTTTTCCAACTATTTTTGTCATCAAGAAAACTTGAAAAAAAAAAAACAACAAAAGTTAAGATATGACTCCAATGTGCAAGAAATCATGTGCTATCAGTCACCGCCGTGGATTTTCTTTTTGATTCTTATGACTGATTACACTAAAATTAACCTGCTAGATATTTAATTGCTATCTTGGCTTCTGCACATCTGTAACTCACCTTGAAGCCACCTAGTTTTTCTATTTTGGTAAGTCCCTATGACTATTCATTTTCCCATTTATCACTTTTCAAAATGATGTGGTCTAAAAGTATTGTTTTAAAGGGAGATCCAGAGGCTCCATTTGCATCTCATTCCTTAAAAGAGCACAGGATGATGGCTCCCATATTCCCTCCAGCTGACACCAGCACAAATAAAAACATAGTGCACTTTATTACAATTAACAAAGGAAGGAAAAGGATAAACTCGTGCAACAATCCACATCCTCTGCTAACATCATAAGATGTTTTAGATGATACATTTTTGCAAAGCCTGTAGGAGCAGAGCAAAAGAGGAACAATATCACAGTCTGTTAAGATGTCTCCCTAAGAACCATCTATAGAAAGATGCCAGCAGCTGCTAGACAAAAGGAAACTACAAATAGTCACACAATAATTGCATGGCTGACAGTCTCTTCAGAGTACCTTGATTAGCATCTGTTCAGGTCCCAGCACTGAAATATCCACAGCATGAAGATATTGCCAGCTGTGATCACCAGCACAGTCCTGAGAATGAGCCTCAGAGACATTCAACCTGCTTCTTAATCTCCTGAAAGGTAACATCACCAGCCTTGTGGATGACAGGAAGGTCGTGGATGCAGTTTTTTCTGGGTTTTAGTGTAAGATTTTTGATACTGTTTCTCACAGTACCACTCTGGACAAGTTGTCCAGCTGAGGGATGAGGTGGCACACAGTGCACTGGGTTAAGAACTGGCCAAATAGTAATGCTCAAAGGATTGTTGTGAATACAGCTACATCATTTACAGGATGAGGACAGTCACCTCACAAACAAGGACAGAGACAAGGCAGAGGTGTTTAACACTTTCTTTGTCTCTGTCTTCAACAAGGATGATGAACAAAGGGGGGGCTCAGTATCCTGAGCTGGAGGACCACGGCTGGTTGTTCTGCTCTATTCTGTGTTGGTGTGGCCTCACCTCAATACTATGCCCCACATTTTGAGAAGGATGTGAAGGTCATTGAAAGTGCCCAGAGGAGGGAGGGAAACAAAGCTGGTGAAAGGGCTGGAAGACATGTCAGGAAGAGGTCAGGCAGTTGGATTAGATGACCATTGCATGTCCCTTTCAACTGAAAAAATTCTAATCTATTCTAATTGGCATGGGAAAATTGGAATTTGGAGGAAAACAGTTTAGTTGCAATATTTGCCTTTCCTATTCTACCATACCTTTAATTCTGCAGGTCTGACAGACTACTCAACTCTGTCCCCATCTCACACGTGGAATCAGACTTCCTCAAATTTAATGTGACTAAAGTTTAGTACAAGTACTTTCTTGGCAGCTTGGACATTATTTGCAAGAAAGTATGAGCCAAAGCTTCAAGACCCAAGCAAGACTGAGTTGCCTTCCTGTTGAGACTACTTGAAGACAGATAAATGCCTACAATCATGGAAATAATTATGTTCTTGTGGTATTGCCACCAATACCAGTAGAACTGAGAGGCCCTATGGCATAAAAAACTTCAGACATTGGACTTTGTATTATAAAAAGGGTAAAACAAATCCCTTAATTGCCTCCAAGTACCACTGCCCTACACCATAAATATGCCAAGAAAGCTGGCATTAACCGTTATTTCTTTGCATTTGTGGCATAACTGTTATTCCCTTTTCTTTCCAGTTTGATTCACCATTAAATCTCCTATATTGATTCAAAAAATACTAATCCCAAAGACAAATGACACAATGTGAGCCAAAGAATTGGTAAGGAAGTAGTTGGAAAACTGCTCTTTAAGCTTTTAAGAGCGTGGAGAAACAGTGTTTAAAACCCTTATATCAGTATTTACTGGTCTTTGTTTGTTTAGCTTTCCTCTACAACCTGAGGAAATAAGCTCATTGTGGTTGTGTCTTACACATCTCTCTCCTCTTTGCAACTCTTCTTTCACATTTCACAGCTGCAGTGGACATCTGCATTTTTCTTATCTTTGCCATATCTACATTACATTTTAAAAGCCTTCAGGCTGCAAAGATAGCCTAATTAATTGGTAAAAGCTTCTCTGTTGCTCAATTTCTCTTCAGCAATATGTGCCTTTCAACAGTATTTTGAACAAACTATAAAACACATAAATTACTTAATCCATAAAAAAAATTGATCAAGCTAACTAGATACTAGTTGTATTTGATAGGTTTTTTTCTTTAAAGTAGATTTCTGAATTCTCTTCAGGACAGTACAAAAACAGGTGAGAACTGTAGTTCCTGGTCAAGTGCTGACAGCTCCTGAGTGTTTCAAGTGATGCTTATCGAAAATGCAGTGAGCAGAACATGCCATGCAGCCTAACTCACGCTCCTTCTGAGATGCCGGATCTCTTCCCAAAGAGGCAGACTTCAAGCTGTCCCTGCCTGTGTGAAACGTGGTTTTTGTTTGGTATTCCCCCTACACACTTCTTTCTTTCATATTTTTTACTGACATTTGTTATTGATTTCCTTTTTACAGACACTGGACTGCAATAACAAGAATATTCTGATTAAGTGTTCATGCATATGGCTCAACCCCTTCTATTGGCTGTAGAGAAAACAGTCCTCTCTCATGGTGCACAGCTTAACAACTGAGCACAATCTCCTCTTAATCAGAGGCTGACATTTGGAATGGAAGCATCAGAGAAATTCTACATAATGATATGGTAACACATTGGTGACTGCATATTACTAAAATGATCTATCCTGTGGTCTGATTGGGTGTTTCAACATATTACAGTAACACACAAATTCAATGTCATAGCAGTAAGTTTGCATATTTATGAAATAATGAGTTGGTACTAATATCTAAAGTTAATAACATTCAAAAGGGCACTGTATTTACAGCAGTGTACAAATACTCTCAGTATACACTTCTCAGTATATCCTCAGTATAAACTTCCTGCAATAATAAACATTGCTTCTAATACCATTCCCAATACATCCTGCTTGCAGGGGTGTGTGTGATGAATGGGAACCATTGAGGAGCAGTTGTTTCACAGCAGGGTGATGGGCCCAATGTTCTCACAAGAAAATGTCACATGGAAGTTTCTAAGACTTGGCTAGATGAAGTCAGAGCTGACCTGATTCAGTGTTGGTGACAGTCCTGATCTGATTTGGGTTGACTGACCTTCCACAGTCCTTTCCATCCACAGTTTTAGGTACTCTATTTCATTACCTCTTTTGAGTTCAAAGAATTCCATAACACACTATAACACATTATATCAAGAAACAACTTTAGGACATCAAAGCAGGCTTCTTTCTTTGACCAAGTGCTGCATTCTACCCCAAAACATCACAACACTACAGCAGATTTGTGGCAGGAATCCATCCTCAGACAGAAGTGAAACAGTACTTTTCGGAATGGATGAATTTTGCTTACTGCAAATGTGTAGTTTCATGCCTATGTTCTATGTTAAGAACATCTTTACATAGGCCGAAAAAGCAATGACCTCTCAATTTTGACTGTTTAAAAGAGAAATTCTATTACAGTACAATAAAATGGTATGTTATGTACAATATTTAATCTGAAGAAAAGAAGATTATGCACTGGAGTCAAAGTAATCACAGCAGTGCCTTGGTGATTGCCAAGGGAAAAATACAAGAATACTCACCAATTTCAGTGTTGGTTAACTCTCTTTAGAGAAGACCTTAGTACTATTTGTGACAGTAGAAGACCAAGCAGAAGACCCAGGTTTTCTCATTTTGTTTGGCCATTGCCAGTATCTGCCAATTTATCTAATACCCAGTTCCCAACCAATTATCACCTCTTCCTGTCCTTACACCATGGCAGGGATGGGGTACTTCACACTTCATTTACGGTTCTAGGGCCTTTACTGACAATAACACCTTATTAGTTGAGAGGTGCTCTATATAATAATACAATACACATTTGTATTGTGTTTCACTCATCTTATTCTATCAATTTTTCCTCCTCCAGCCCATCATGCACCATAGTCCTCATTAGGACTTTGCCCTGGACAAAATGATTTAGATGCAACACACTGATGCAGGCAAAGCCACATGACTCAATGCTAGAGACTTTGATAATGAAATCACACCAATGTATTACGAAAATTGCATGCAATCTGGTCACTGTTGCTATTTAATGTAACATTTCATTGGGGATAGGGGAAGAAATTAGACAGTTGAAAATTGTGCTAATGTCCCTCATAATTCAATACTGACCATCAGCAGCAATGTGGTAAGATTGCTAACTAATTTTGTGTACAATTCTTGTAATAAAGCATAAATAGACAAAAAGAGATTGGAGGTGATAGTGTTGTGGGCTTATTTGATGAAACAAAACAGTGTTACACCAGTTTGACCAGCTACATGTGTACTTTACTCCTTACCACAAAATAGTTCCAGTTAGATATAATATCATAGGCATATTATATCAAAGAATATAACTAACAATTTCTCAAATATCAACATGTTTCGAGACTGAAAAGAACATACTCCAGTAATTATCACAGAAAGGCATTCTGGACATTAAAAAAATGCATGAATATGTGTTACGAGATTGAGTTGAGAGGGCTAGGAAAAAAAAAGTGCTGTTAAGATATTTGCAGCTTCTAGTTCCAAATTATACACCCTTACACATCACCCTAATTAAGTCAAACCAAACAAAAAGCCTTGACCCAGACACTACATCAATAAATACACAACATCTGAATAATAAAATTACCAATAGTAACAACAGAAGCTGATCATAATCCACACAAGGAATGCAAATGCAAAACCTTTCAAGCAACAATGCCTGGATGTAACAGCAGATTCCAAGTAATCACACTGTAAATCATAAAGGTTCTTGCTCCTGAAAGATTTTGGAACAGCATATGTAGTACAAGCAATGGAATTTCCACTTAAGTATTTTAAAACAGAAAGGAACAAAAGACAATTAGAATTAAAAAAAACCCTCTAAATGATGACTTTATTTTGCAAGAGAGAGACTAAGAAGAAAAATATAAGTGTCATTTCTAGAGAAACCAGAAAATAACAGAATAAACGATTTGCTTAAGATTTACCCGAGATGTTTGTGGTAGTTTTGGACAAAAGTGGACGACAAAACTAGGAGGGATTGAGGTCCGTAGTGAAGGCAAGATACTGAGGTTGGGAAACACCTCTGTGTAAGACTACCTATGGCCACCCTGTGCTCCAAACCTTTCTAAAGGCCTCTGCCTTACTTGGTCTTTCTGTTTACACTCATAAATAACTGAGTAGCAGTCCTTCCTCAGCCGGATTTTATATACACACTTTCTGTCTGTGGCTTGCATTGGAGTGAAATATTTGTTCCAGACAGCTTCAGTGCATTTCTTCCATCTGAAATAAATATGAGCAACTCTGAATAGTGGAAGTTGGAAAGTTTCAAACAGGATTCATTAAGTGACATAAGACAGAGTTCTATCAGATTACATGCCTCGATTTACAAGGCATATAAGAATGACATTAAAGCTGATTATGGATCAGCTAACTGGTGATTTCATAAATACCACAAATATAACCAAGGGGCAATGAAGTATGGAAGGGAACACGCAGACGTGAAGTGCTTTTAAAGATCTGTTCATACCCATTGCTTCCAGAATAAAACATTAGGGCTTTCCTCGTAGTTTTTTTAAAAAAACTACAATTAAAAGTAACTTCTCGTAGTTTCTCTGTTGATGGATGAATGATGTTGAATACATGTTACTATAAAATTATTTCTCTTGCTCCCAGGAAAGGTACACACATGCATTAGTGAGAATTTAGCCCTTGGGGGACAGTTAGATCAATTAATTGCAATAATTACAGTTACAGTTCCTATTCCATCACTTGTAGCCCCCTCTGTTCTGAGAAGAGTAAAAGAAAACAACAGTTATCCTTCCCTTGGGAATGCCAGTTTCTAAATGATCTCTAGATTTTAGGTTAAGTTACCTTTTCTTATGGTCATCTCAGACCCTGGCTAATAGGAATAACTAACTAGAAAAGCTGTCTGAAAAAGGACAACATTTCTGGTGACAATTTTCTAAACATACTGCTTACATTCTGTTGTTGGCCTCAGCCCATTTAGGCCTCCTACATGCACTACACACAACCAGTTCGGTGTCACCAACCACATAATGAAAGCTAGAAAAAGGAACCGGGATTCAGAAACACATTAAACATCACAGACTTTATCCTTAACTAGGGTTTGTATCATTCCCACTGTAAATAAGTGGACACTCTCTTCAAAAGTACAGGAGTTGGGACAGTTACTGTATTATGGAATTGGTATTACCTGGAGTGGAAAAATAAGGATGGAGCCCACTGAGACCTCAGAGGTGATGTTCTCAAATGTGATTTACTCTAGTAATTTTCTTTTTCTGTTTAATACTCCTTTGGGTGTGCTTTGTAATGCCCAAAGAAATTTAAAATTATATGACTTTACCCAGACAGCAGGTGACTCTCAGATTCCCCGAGCTTTCCTGCTCCTGTGAACAAGGAATGAAAGAATGCAAATTTTTGTTTCAGCGTTTCTGTTTGAGAAATAAGCTCTTTCAGGGACATCTGTGTACATGTTTGGGTTTAATGATTAAATGAACATTTACTGACAAAAGTTTAATACAAGTGTAGCAATTCCTTATATTTGCAGATCATCTTTTGCTAAACATCTCAAAGCCCTCTATGAATACTTACGACACAAGCCTTTTAATTGGATTTTGAAGGAGGTAGAAGGTCTACTTTGCAAAAAGAGGAATTGCAGCACAGTAAAAGCAAAAAAAAAGACCTTTCCTTGCAATATGTTCAAAACTATAAACAAATCTTAAAATTCCTAAGTCTTGTGTTTAATTGCCATCCCACTGTTCATTCACACATCAAAAGTTACAATTCCGTGTCACTCTTTCTTAGAAAGGTTGGACTGCAGTAATTCAACCAAGTAGCACTGAAGCATTATAACATGCTCTTCTTAACCTTTCCTTTCTGCCTGCCTGCCACAGATTTATGCATTATCTGCTGATGTCTCTTTTTGCCTTTTGGCCTCCTGCTTGACACGATGGTACAACCCATGATTTTTAGCAGATAGACTAACAAGAAACAATGGGAAGGATCAAATATACACACACCCACATTTAATTAGCCTTCAACATGACATGGAGAGCAAGGAAGGTTCATAAACATCAAAAAGAAATAAAGCCTCAAAATAGATCAATATTCTTAATTTACTGCTGCCATTGACAGAAAGGCTGCTGTAATGAGGACCAGCCTGCACCTATGGGTCAGAACAGAATCCCAGAAGTTAGAAATGAGCAGATATAGACAGTCCATTATTCTAAAAGACCAAGTCACGTTGTTTCCCCAGCTCATTGCTTTTTCACAGCTTTATATCTTATTACTTCAAATAACTTTACATCTTATATCACACCTCTCAAGAGCTATTCACATTTACAAATGGAGAAAGTGAGACCAGAGAGACAACAGCTGGAACAAATGCCCAGAAGAACATACTGCAAAACAGTGGCAAAGATGGATCCCAGAAATACTTGCTCACGGTCCTCGAACCTTAGTCCATTTAATCTCAGTGGATTCCTCAAGACAAAAAAGGAGCAGAACTTATGTACTACACTAGGTTGCTGAAATAAATATTAAAAATTAGACTAATTAGTTTAAACTTCAGTTCTTGAAGAATACATGCCTTATTTCAAAATTGGTCTAGAAGACAGATCAATGCCAAAAACATTTCTGTGTTAAAGGCCTTGTTTAGTTTCCTTTGTATTCGGGTAGCATATAAGCCTATCACTAATCACTTTTTGCATTAGAAGTAGATTTCCAGAATGACTAGGACAGAGATTTGCCTGATGTTTGCAGCTGCAGGACCCACTGCTTAGAAATACCTCGGATAATTTTCAAACCACTTTTCCTTCTCCCCCTCCATTTAGTCTTCATTTACCTCTGTCCCTATATTCCCATTCTTTTTGTTCCCCCACCACAGTCACTTTGGTTTCTACTGGTGGTGATGATAGAGAGAGCATGTCTGCATTTCAGCAAGACAATTTCTTTTCAGGTAACAAAAAGACATTTGCTAATTTCTCTCTTGAGTGGGTCTTGGAAACTTTCCAAGGCTCAAACAAAGAAAGCCTTGTTAACTACTTCTACAGCATACAACTGTTAAAAAGTTTCAGTTTATAGTTCAGAGAATCGTATTATCCAAATTAGGCAATTCTTTCATCAGTTGGCACAAATCTCCCAGCAGTAAGTCCAGAGCATGTTTCTTCTGCACACCTCTTGTTCCAAGGTTTGATGTAATAGCTGGCATCCTCTGCTCTTTCATGCCTGCCAGCAATAGAAATGGTGCACACATGGTTCCCTTCCCCCACCATCACAGTCCACCTGCCACAGAACAAGACTACTGCACTGCATGGCTGCAGACACAAACACACCGAGACCAGCCCTGGAAAAACAGGGCCATTGTGGACACTGCTGTTCAGAAAGGGATTGCCGTTCTTAGAGGAATGTGAAAGCAAGCAACCAAGCCAGCTACTCCCTGAAGCATCCTCCAGGCCACAGCTGCTTCCACGCATGCACCCAGAATGCTCACTTTCAAAGGCTGCTTGAACACAAACACGTCACTGATGTCTGTTCTATATTTGCCTGTCCTCAGCTCACTGAAGTCACGCATAGCATTCAGGAAACCAACTGGATATTTCCTACTGACTTCAGTTGGATCTAAATCATGCCCCTGTGGAGTGGTATTGCAGTGACAGCCTTTGGAAGAGCAGTGGGAGGACGGCTTCTAGCTTTTAGGTGAAACCTCATGTATGAGACCGTAAGATTAGCCGTGAGTGTGCTGGGAGCTTAAGATCTGTGTCTGTCTGTGAGACTGATGCATAGTTTGAGTGATGTGCTACAGCAGTCAGCCTGCAAACAACTCCCATCTTTAAGAGATCAAGAAACATTTATCTATTAAATAATCACTGGCACCCAAGGATATCCCTTAGTGAATGTAAATGCATCCTTATTGGCAGGTTCTAAATAGAGTAACTGATGCACCATGAAGAGGGGAAACAGCTCACTGCTTGTACAAGGCAAGGTTATTGTGTTGGTAGCCCAGATAGATACAACTTCTGCATTTGAGAGCAACTTGGAACGGAGAGTATAATCTAATTTGCTTTCTCTAAGGCATAATACAGTGGTCAGAAGAGCTTCTTTCTATTTGTGAGGGAAATTATTTTACCTGCATTTATAATCCTTGCCCATAGCAACATCAGGTGCATCTGTCTTTACTAATGTATTTGGCTTTTTTTCTTTCCAACCCTCTAACCCTACTCTAGGCCTTCCTTCCTTACTGTGCATCAGAAATATTAAACCTACCTACCAGTTCTCTTGTATATCTTACAAAGAAAAAAAAAAAATCACTGAAAGTATACATGACTGAAAACAAGTCCTTAAAGGGGTGGCATAACAACTCCACCTAGAACTCATACACTTCTCCCCCCATCCTTGGTATGCCTCAGGGCCTGAAAAACAGAAGGATATTTATATACTTTTAAAGTATATACCCTTTATATTTCTATCAGCTTTGGCAAAACACGAAAATTGAGGTTTTAATCTTGCTGGCCATCTCCTTAGGTCTCTTCTTTCCTTAAACCAAACCTGCATCTCTCAAGATTAGCTGCAAATGTATTTCCCAAAATGTGACTCCCTTTAAGAATATCACAGTTGTACAATGATTGTTATTTGAGCCCAGTTACTTGCTGGTCCTAAGATTTCACAGCAATTCTGAGTCAGGAATCAGTGGTACAAAAGGTTTCAGGTAACTAACATGTTGAGAGAATATTGACTATGCTAGAAATGAGGGAATGTACAAATGAATTCAAGGTATCTGTCAGGAAAAGAAAAATTTGTAAAAAAGAATAGTGGCAAGACAAGATCAGCACTTACTGATATTTCAGACAACAGATATACAACTGTGGCATCTACTTCTGTGTCTCGCACCAGCAGCTCAGCATTCTGTAGCAGCAGCAATATAACTTACACTTCATTGGAATTTTAGCCACAAATAAATCAGCTGCTTTATTTGTTCCTCTGAATAGGAAGACACGAAGACTGAATCTCCCAGAGGAATAGCTTGCATGCATAAAAATTAATGTAAGTAATTTATCACTGCTCTGATGGTCTTTCCTAATGAATGTTCTCCAGGTACTGAAAAATAACACAATAATGTAACACACATTTTGCTACCTTAGTGAAAATATCACTGACATCTTCTCTTTACTTAACTAAAGAATACTGAAAAATAAAGGTTAAACCATGTAGTACCTTCTCTGGAGTGAAACAGATTTATTCATACAAGATCTTCCAACAAAAAGAAAACAATTGGAGCTAAATTGCTGAAGTGAACAAAATATTAGATGAGTAAAAGGAAAAGTATTGAAACTTCTAGCCTCTGGCTTAGCAGTTCCAATTTGATCTATATAAAAAGAGGCTGAAAGCCACCACTATCAGATGTTAAGTGGACTGCATGAAATCAGCATGTGGAATTTAGTTCAGTTGCCAGTGGGCAGATAGGTCCATCTTACAGAAGCAGTGAAGGGAGCAATAATCACTTTCCCTTGCTTCTGACAATTTCACCATAAAAAACTCCAACCCACAGACACTGACTGCCTCACAGACCACCAAGAAGCCACTCAATCAGGCACAGGAAGTGTGGGTGGGTACAGAGACTTCTCCACAGATCATGCCTGAGACATAATTGCTAATCAAGTTAACAAAAATTACCGTTATCCTTTATACAGCTATCATTAGCACTAAATTCAGTTAAAATACTATGCAAAAACATAACATCAAAACAAATAAAAAACCTAAAATAAATCTATAACAAGAAAACCACAACTCAAATCAAACCCCCTAAATCTCCTAAAACTAATCAGTTGTCTCGAAAAAGAACACTGGCATTTGATAATGATCTATGAACAGAGAAAAATACCAGTTAGTTATTATTTCTGAGAAAGTTTCATATGGTTTGGTTTCTGCTATTACTTTGCCCATTATTACATTAATTATTTGTGTGCAAGTTTAGTTCAGAATTGCATATTCACATGCCTTGCAGCTTGAAGAGTTTGATTCCTGCTGCAATCCCCCGCTTCCTGGCTGTATTGAGCAATGAAGCTGTCCAGCTGTTCTGCGGTGTTGAAATAAGATTCAGTAAGGAGGTGATGGCATCAGATTTGATTTGTTAGCTTGTAGTATGGTTTCTAAAACCCATGAATCCTTCTCATTAAATAACCATCCATCGTCTTGGAGATGATTAACTTCTGAAGTCAGAATTAAATCAGCATTGAATCTGCACTGCTATTAGCACTGTTAATTTTCTGTTTGATGGCCGATATGCCAGGTGTCCATTGTTCAATGTAACTTGAAAAGTTAAAAAAAAAAATAAAAATTGCTTGCACACGCTCTTATTTCAATAATACACTGGATTCAATTTTGTTTTAAAGAGTGGGTGAGAGCAGTGGGAGTTATAATGGTATTGACCTTCCCCTCTGTGGAGGATGTTAATGCTGCAAAACAATCAATATACTAAGAAGACAACCAAAAAAATGAGGCCACATTTTTGCTTTTCCTCCTCTAAGATTTTTATACTCATGATGTGCCAGGAAACTCATTTTACATTAGACCAATAATTCCTTCTATAAAAAGTGAGTGTTACATTAGCAGCTGATGATCCACTGAGGTCAAGAGAGCCCTCTTCCGAAGGAAATGAAATGAAAGAGGCTGCAGAATGCAGAATTTCATTTATTTCATTAATACAATAAAAATCCCAAAACAAGTCACTTGTCACAAAAAAACCCCTAGATCAACCAGCAATTGTCTCCATCTTCCATTGAAACCACAGTTAGAAACCCATAGGTTACTTTGAAAGGAGGAAAAAATCCACCAGCTTGCCAGCTGAGCATTCCTCTTTCTGCTGTTGTCAGTGTTTTCCAAGCAGAGTATAAGGTTTATATTTTTGTTCATTAAGGTTTCTACTAGACACATAGTCAGAGCCAAAGTACTTATAGTCAGGATTTAGAAAATCAGTTCTTGCACAAGAACAGGAGATGCTAACTGTATTGCAGACTTTTCTAAGAAAAATACTAAGGAAGCTGGACTTCTTGTTAATGCTTTAGTGTGGGCACAGCTCTCTTTCAGCCCTCTTGGAGTGCCTAACCTCAGGAGCACTAGTCTTTTATCCCTCTACAAAGTAGGTTCAAAGGCAGAATGGGCAGAGGTGTGAAAAAGAGACAGCTGAGGAAGGGGTCACGCACCTTCACGGCAACATGTTATGAGAACACACTGCCCAGCTATCTGACTCATGGATTAGTGTCATCCACTGAGAGACCTCCTTGTCATCCTGCCAACATGCATCAGAAAGTTAAGCAAATACAACCTATCTGCAGCATTACATTGCCATCAGGAGGGAAAAGGACATTCTTCAGAGGCCCCTTAGCCTGCCTGGAATTTATAGATATTATTATTCTATAAAAGAATAATTAAAAAGGTAAAGATACTTGTAGCATACAACTGTAGGAGCAAGCTGATGGGGCAGCAAGCACTAGTGCAAGCCATTAAACTCTGGGTGTGTTTTTGTCATGATGGCCCTTTATTAATTCAATATTTAACCATTTAGAACATACAAGCCATACACATCTTTGTGAACGTAACCACACAGTTGTTTTAACTACTCCTTCTTCCTTCTATTTATTAAATTTATTTGTCAGACTAGGCACCAGTAAGTTGGCAGGACTGGGTCTTACCCACGGAGGCAATCGGTATACAATTAGTATATATACAGTATCTGTCCCTTCAACCTCTTTTAAAGCAAAACCAGACTTAAAGCCATACAGGCAATGAAACAACTGAACTAAATTAATGGAACCACTTCTCAAAACCAGTCTGGCACACACCCCCCAAATATTCAATAGCATTTACTTCATTTTTATTATAGCCTTCTGCCATGCCATTGTTATTTTACTGTACAGTGGTAGGCAGCTCATTTTCACCATCAGGGACTCATTAAGAGTGAGTAATTTGATGCTTAATGACTTGTTAACCCTGAGTAAATATATTAAAATAACAGAGTGATAAATTCAAATTGAATTGCACTGGGTCTGGTTTTTTTTTGTTCAATAATGTCTTCTGTAGCAAGAGAAAGTACCATTTAAAAAGCAATTTTTGATAAAATATATTCCAGATTGTTCACACTTAACTTTCAACATGCAATCTGTCTTTTCTTTCTATGGTTCTCAGTCTTTAACTTTGTGGGATTTCCTTTCATTTTATATAGTTTCTTCAGCCAAGGTGTACACCCTTATACGGAAAACACTTGGCCCATTCTCAAACCGTTTAAATATTTGAATAATAGTCTTCCCTGTGTTCCAGTTTCTCTCCATTCCAAAGAAAGGTTCAGAAAGAATCCACTCTTTTTCTTTTGCAAGGTTCAGATTTATAAACAAAGTCATATGAAATAAAAACTTCAACACCCAAAGTGTTCTTCTACTCGGATTTTTCTATGCCTAAGGACTGTTTAATCTCAAGTGTCCCTATACCACTGCCTTTTCATTTATGCCTTAACAGGAGGCTCTAGTTAGTCAAAAAACCAGGACAGCTGCTAGACATCTGCAACTCTTAGTCTTGGTCCACTGGGTGCAACATTGAAATGTCTGAACCTTTAAAAGGAGATGTTTGTAAATAGTTGTATTTTTGCCTGCCACTAAGCTCTTATGGCCAACTCAAAACTACCTGCGAGCAACGAGGAATATGGTGCAGCTCTGCAGGCACAGAAGCAAAATGAAGCAGACTTCTAAGTTATATTATTCTATTGACCACCTTTCTTCTTGCTCTCTGCTGCACTGTTCTCCTGAGTTGTGCTGTTCCTCCCTCAAGAAGTATTACCAAATACCAGAAACTTGTTTTATTTTATTCAGTAGAACTATCCATGCTTGACAAAGTACAGTTGCTGTGTTACACACTTATGAGAAGGAACTCTCAGAGTGTTGAAATCATCAATACAGAAACAACTCAACTGCAACAGAATAGGCCAGATGTTATTTTTCTTGTACAATGGACAGGTTCTGAATATTATGTCAACTAAGGCAAATAATGATATTCTGACCTCAGATCAATCCTCTTTTTTGTTATTGTATTGATTATCAGCTGGGTCTTCAGCTCTTAAAGGAAATAAATGCTGTAAAAGTAAGTTGTAAGAAAAGGTTAGGGGTGACAGGCTGAAATGTGAAACCAAATTTTAAAGGCAAACTGAAGGGTAAATACATTTAACTATTTTTATCCCTTAATTCTGTTTGTTAGACTTTCAAATTTACAGATGCTGTAACTGATGTGGAACCTTAAGGGATTTCTTGCTTATGTATACATAATTCTGGCACCTGCACCTAACACACTCATATACCCTCCTCAATAAGAAAAAGCACAGGGAACACACATGCAGGCAGCCCTAAGTTGAAGAGCTTGAGTAAGACGTGTGATGGCTTTTTTCCCCCACTATGGTTTTATTTAGTAGATGTCACATATGAGCAACATAAAAATTGTCACTAACACAAGCAGAAAGATGCTATCTCAAAGTGCACTGTCTAACTTAGTGGCAGCATGTTGCTCAAAAATAATTTCCACAAAATAAATGAGACTTCATGAATAAGTGAAGAGGGTCTCTTTTGGATCTCTAGTCAACCTAGGGTTGACTCAGTTAAGTCTAATACTTTGGTACTGTGTATATTTTAATTTGAGGATGATTTTACTTAATATTGAGAGAAAACACAAAGTACTTCATGTAGTCTCATAAGAGTACTGTTTCTCGGATAGAAAAAAGGAACTGTTGAGTTCAGAAAAAGAACAAATACCAATTTAAGTTATTGCATAGAATTAAGGAAAAAAAATACTGTGTATGCGAGATGGAATTTGATGTAATAAGACAAAAATAATACCACAGTTCTTGGAAAGAACTTACGGGACTTGAGGCTGCTGCTTTATTTCCATACTGAGATGAACTCAGAGCTATTGCTTCAGTTGATTACAAAAACTGCTGCTAGTGAATCCAGGTATTTACTTTCACGGTTTTGATCATTGCATTTTCAAGTTTTTTATGGGCAGTTTAGCAAATAAAATCCTTAAAACAGACTTGCCATCTTAATTTCATGTTCTCTTAGCAAAAGTAAAACGAGGATTCTCAGACATGACAGCTACTTGATATACACGCTTCTTAAGAGCGAAAAAGAGTTTAAAAAAGAGTTCCTTCACTATTGTGGTAAATAATCAAACAGAAATACAGTTATAAGAAGGGAGTACAGCATCACATTCTAAACCAACAATTCTGACCCAGGTACTATTCACTCAGAATCAGACTAGTTTTTGAAAACAAGTGAGCAAATGAAAAAGCAAGGGATTGGCCCCCTGTGACAGACCCTTGCAGTGAAGATGACAAAAATACATTATCTTTTCCCTGAATAGTGTTCCAAATAGACAAAACAATGAAATACAATCTCCTCAAACTTGGCTGGGGTGGCATAGGCTGTATGACAGGGAATTGGCTGACCCAGTCTCATCCAATGCAACGTGGTGAGAAGTCTGCGCTGACCCAAAGACAAAGCAGAGAAAAGAGCAAATAAATTGTGCAGTTTCTAAGAGAGAACCACACTTCTTTCCACTGTTACGTTCATTTAGGGAAGTCTGCTAATCATATATGAGGTTAAGGCATGTTCTATAATTTTCTTGTGAACAGGAGGGCTTTATTTCATCTTTATCCATCAGAAATAATGAAGAAAGTCTGAAATAAATTTTTATAATTACAAAGCCAGTTTAACTCTAAAGACTTTGTTTACCTACTTCCTCTGAAGCCATTCTTTTTGTTGAAGAAAAAGGATTAGCCTATTTATACACTCTATCATAATAACAAAGGCCTGCATTTCTTCCTTTAATTCTCTAAAAAAAAAAAGGTAACAATTATTTAATATCTACGTAAGGTATAGGCTAATAAAATGTCATTTTTTACTGGGATAAAGAACATGCAACTCCTATGGATTCCTTTATTAAACAGATTCAGGCAAGTACTACATTGGAACTCAACAATGTTACTCACAGGAAAAGAATCTGGGATTGCAGAGAGAACAATGTTTACATGTTATACAGAAAACTAAATACAATGACAAAAAAACAAACACAATAAAACAAACAAACTAACTCCCTTAAACAAATAAAAAACATAAAACCTCCAAACAAAACAAAAAACTCAATGCCAACAAACAGAAAAGAGGTAACTGGTTACAGCAGCAAGTTTTACTTTAAATTCTATTTGTATATTCTTGAGAACAAGGTATGAAAAGATCATTATAAGCCTTTATTTCACCTAGCTCTGTCCAAGTGCAAGATTGCCTAACTTCTACCAGTACCCTAGCTATCTTTTACTAAGACAGAATACAATTGTCAGAGAAGCTACTGTGTTTATGAAATAGTTTTCTTAAGAAGCACTAGAAAAGCCCACAGGTGAAACAGATTAAAGAAATCCAGAATATTTTAATTCTTTAGTGTATTTCCTAATGTTTTGTCCCATCTTGTTTTGTAGTATTCAAATAATTAGCAGTACAAAGGGAAGTGGCAAAAATCACAAATTTATTGCACAAACACTAGAGAAACCCTTTAAGCTTTTACATTACCCAGTATGCTGGATCTCAGCAGCAGGAAGTTTCTACTTTTAAGTGCTACTTTCCTTTTCATTTTTCTTAATTGCCATCCTTTCCTCCTTTTTATAAGCTTTTGTTCACCCTACCAATTCTTTTCCTTTCTTGATGTTTACAATCAGAATGGTTTTCTAGAGACGAGACTGGATGAATTCACATCTCCAGTGGAGTTTTATTTGCAAAGACTGAAATTAAGGATACTGCAGCTATTACTTCCATCATTTCAAAGTTGCATCAAAATTTGGTTTTGCCTAAAATTTGTTCCAAATTCACTTTTGCGCACTAAGCAACTAGAATGATAAAGACTCCTTTTCTGAGCAGCCAACCTTCTCCACCTAGCCTGCTTCTAATATAATACTGCTGGCATTTTGCTGCAGCAGGCAAATGAAAATTAAACACCTAAAAAGTCAGAGTATAAGTAGAAAGTAACTCTCTAAGGACAATAGTATTTGGACATCTATCTATTTTTCCGTGTAAAAGACTGACTCTATGGTACCTTCAGAGAGTTGGGACTGACTTACTTACAGTACGCAGCACTACAAAGACGTAACCAGCTTAATCCTTTCATTTTACAGCCACTGTCACTACAAGAGCAGCTGTCTCTCTGTAAACACGAACACCCAGTAAGTTCCAGAAGGGCTGTGCAACACACACAGCCACTGCCAGAACAGTTTATAGGCAAAGTCAAGTTCAAAGGAAAGTAAGTGCAGGGGAATCAGCATTTTGACACTGATGCTGAGGTGGGGAAGCCAAGCTGTGGTATTGTTTTCACTGAGTACTGTATTCTTTCCCAAAATAGTTTTCAACTGCTTTTTTCATTTTGAAAAGGATGGAGAGGAATCAGGGTTTTTTTGCAGGTGAAAAGGTTTGCTCAGACAAATTGCAGCTGGACAGGGCTAGCTAAGGAAAGACACAGGGCATATAAGCAATGTGGCAATACTTCAGTTGTATGCTGCAATTTATTTGCGGCATCTTTTGTTTTTCAATTCAGTCCTGCCCTTCAACATTGAGCATACAGCTTTTCTTCACTTAATACTCATTGCTATTACTTGCATTGAAAGTTTACCTCATCCTTACAACATTGCTGCATTGTAATACTCCTATTTCACAGAGTCACAGATTATGTTGAGTTGGAAGGACCCACAAGGATCATGGAGTCCAATTCTTAGCCCGGCACAGGACCATCCCCAAGAGTCACACCAAATGCCTGAGAGTATTGTCCAAACACTTCTTGGACTCTGTCGGGCTTGGTGCTGTAACCACTTCCCTGGGAAGCCTGTTCCAGTGCCCAACCACCCTCTGGGATGAAGAACCTTTTTCCAACACCCAGCCTAAACCTCCTCTGACACAACTTTAGGCCATTCCCTCGAGTCCTGTCACTGGTCAGCACAGAGAAGAGATTAGCATCTGCCCCCCTTCTTATCGGAGCCTGTGACAAGGTTCTGATAATGCATGTGAGTCCTGACCTGATATTCCAGTCCTTGATAATTCCTGCATAAATTCTGTCAAAGCATTTCTGCTGTTTCAAAGCTTCCTGCTGCCTTAGCCTTGCACCATCCCTGCTGCTGCAGCCCTGCCCTGTTTCTTTCCCTGGACACATAACTCACCTTAGTCTCAAGTTTCACCATTACTTTTGTTTGAAAAGTTGCCAACTACATCAAAACAACTTTTTTTTTCTAGCAAGGTGCACTCTTCCTTGATTTTCAGACTAAGACCTTTATATTTGCAACTCAACCTCTGAAGTTTACATACTCTTATGAAAGTTCACAGTGACTGTCCATCCACCTTTAGGCAACGAGTGCTGCTGTCAAGGTGGGAAGTCCATCGCACACTCTGAGGTTACTGGTGTCCCCAGCGTCCCTACCTCCCAAGTGCAAGAAATCTCTCACTGTAATTCATAAGCTTAAAATAGTCACATTAAAGGAAAAAAAATAATGGATCTCTTACGCTCCTCTGATCCCATTTGCCCTCCTACAGATGCACAGCACAAGGACCACTACAGGTTCTGCTTCCTGAATAGGTGATGCCAATGAAGCTGTGGATTGCTGTTGAATATAGATGGATGCACCTATTTCTCACAGACCTAAGCATATGATTTATAATGAACAGGAAAAAGCTTTAAGGGTAGATGAGATAAAATATAGATTATTTTCAGGTGAAATTATGTTGTCTTTAAATTGCACATAAGAGGTGCGCAAAGAAAACAGAATCACAGAATTGTTATCTAGAAGCAGAAAGTTAATTTATGTGATAAACTAAGGTAAAAATTTTTGATGAATGAGAACAATAGAGAAATGGTAAGTAGCTTCGAAAATCAGCTGTCTTCTGCATAAAATAGGAAAATGGCTGATCTACCAAGCACATAGTTGTGAACATCATGTTTAGTTTATGAATGATTACTAAGCTTTTTCAAAACACTAGTTTAAGAAATGCTTGAGACTTAGAAATTCTAAGAGCTGTTCCATTTCATAAATGACACAGCATACTAAGCAATCCAGCAGCTCAAGCATAGGTCAAAACATGATCTTTCTTTGTAAATCAGCTAGGACATGAAATGCTTCTACAGAAAATATTTCAACTGTTTGACTGCCCATGTATTGATCTTCTCTGATTGCTCTCTGGCCTGGGATATACCAGACAATAATTTCTTATGACCTACATGCTGATCAAGAGAAAGACAGGCATGTATTAAGATTACACATAAGAACATATTTTCTTCTTCATTTAGTTGTGTCGGTGGCCTGGAGGCTCTGCTTCACTATAATTTTGGAGAATATTCATTGTGGGAAGGAACAAAATCCAAATAAAGGGAGAGTTTTTCTTTCATACGATCAAAGGACCTCAGAAGCTTTTAAGAAGTGTCTGTTCTAGTCTGACTAGCCGTGGTCACAGTAATGCTACAGATTAGGGGACATAAACGGGCGGCCTACATGGGCAATGAATATTCGTCTTCATGTATCTTCATAGCTTTTGTAGGGTAGCTGCTTTTATATCTACATATTGTCTCTCTTTGTGTCAGTAAGTCCACGTACATTATCCTACAGTATATGCTCATCTCTTTATGCCTGCCTATTTTAGTTTGTATATCTTCTCATTTGCAAAAAATCAGATCATATGTCTGGAACTGCCACACAAGTACTATCTTTTCCCATGTAAGTACTGCTCATAAGCTTTTAAATTAACTTCTTTAATAGCTTTACAGGAGCCTTGAATGAAGTGACGTTTTAAATTAAATACATCTTTCTCTCTCCTTTCTTTTCCCCATTTGGTCCAGATCAAGAGGTAATTTCAGCGTGGGACAAGTCTTTTTCCAATGTTCCCAATGTGAAGCAATCCTACAACCCTTTGCTCTTTTCCTTTAAACTGCCCAGAAGAGAATAAAACTGGTTTTGCAATGTTTCCTGCTGTGTAGGTTTCTTCCTCCTCCTCCTTTCCGGGAAGAAAGGTAAGTCTGTTGAAGGAAAAAAAAGACAGCTTCGCTGACTGATCCGTTTCCCAGCAGACAGTCTATTGTGTCTGAATTGCATCTTCCTGCTTGGACTGTGAGCAGGTGATTAAAGACATTTGTTCGTGATGACAAATGGGAAGTCAGTCTTCCCCTGTTTTGAAGAGTCAATAAGCAGAACTTTTTTCCAAAAGCGTTCACTCAAATCTTTATGTAGCTGGATGCATGTCTGCTAGGAATGAGACTCAGAGGTGCTTTGAGGGCAAAAAAGGTCAAGAACATTAACAACTTTCCTAGATGGTGGAAAGAGGCATGCAAAGTCCTCTCTCCTCTTCCAGACTAGAACTGACATTTTCTTTTCATATCTCTTGGGAACATCCTCTCTCACTACCTTAAATTCATTGCCCTATACTGAACTGTGGTGTCTCTGTGCATTGCTAATTTGCTATCACATCTGGTTTTAGAGATGACCAAATCATACAGATAGGTGAGGTGACTCATGTCAATACAAAATCTTAATGTTCCTTCTGAATCCATCAAGATGACAGGATCCTATTCTGCTGGTTTCAGCTGAGGTAGAAGTAATTGTGGTGTTTGCTTGCCATCTGGGGTGAGACCACACCTATGAATAATGCTGTTAGAAATGTATTGGTATCATGTTTGCCAGCATAAGACCACCTGAAACTCTGGGCTTGGCTGCAGCACTTAGAGCAGTGGAAAAACAAAGATTTGTCTGGGAACTCTGTAGGAGTTGGGAGCTTCTGTCACAGTGTTCAAAAGTACCTCTGTGATTAGTAGATGATTACCTGACTATGACTAGGTGACTGTCTCTGGCCTGTGTTATGGAGCTCCAATTCCCAAGGCAGCAAACCTTGGACTTTTGATTTTCTGAGTGGAAGCAATCCTTGAACGAATCTGACCCACTTTACCTGTAGATAAACAACAGGCACAGGTACCACTGATCAGCTACAAATTGCTTTTTGCTGCAAAGTGGAGTCCCACTGTGGTCCTGGGGACCCGAATGCCATGCAGTGATGGCACAGTGGTGTTCAACAGAAACACCACAGTGGGTTGACTAAATGGAAAAGAGCATTCAACCTAGTGAGGAAGTAACAAGGGATTACAAGTCAGGGGGTGCTCAGAGCAGGCCTTTAGGACAACTGATTAGCCTGACTTTAACTCACGTGCCTGGCCCAACAGTAACAACAGCAGAGGAGAACACTGAAACCCCTTTACAGTCTACTTCAAAAAGTGATTAGTAAAAAGCAGTAGAAAGGATGCCAGTGTGTCATTCTGAGCCCGTGGTGCAGTAGACAGGGTTCAGTGTGTCACAGAGGACACAGAGGACATAAGATGCCTTACTGAGCAGCTTCAGTACAGGAAGGAGCAACTTACAAAAACCCGAAAGACCTGAGAGGAACTGTGCAGAAACTCTGCAAAAGGAGTTGTCTTGAGGAATTTTAAACAGTACAAATGGAGAAAATCAGAGAGCATTGAGAAATTCTATAATGTGTTTTACATCCAGGATCAATGGCTAAAGACAGGCAAGGGAAGTGACTGTCACCTAAACACTTTGAATTTGTCATCCAAAATTCACACTGATTCTGGATTTAAACTTTTTCCTTACGTTTAAGATGACTATGCTTGACTTCAAATTCCCAGTCTCTGCTTGGGGCAGGAGAAAAAGACAGTTTTAGAGTCCAGTAGTAATCAGAAAGCAATAGAGGGAAGAATTTACTATTCCATTTCTCTTTTTTTTTTTGCTGTTACTTGCCTATAACTAGCCCTCACTCTTACTCCCCAAAGCCAATAGGTATTTTTAAGAAGAAGCTGAAGGAATATGTTTGTGATTTGCTATAACTGTGTATGTATTTTAGTCTCTTAACCTTTCATAGCAAAATGAGCTTACCGTGAGTGATAAATTTTTACAAAGTTTTGTGAGACTTTTTACTGTGATGAGGTAGTATTTTCTGTAGCAATTTACAGTGAGGAATATCAGACATTTTGGCTTTCAGCCCTGGTTCTATTCTCAACTGAAAAAAAGAATTCAAGTCTGGACTTCAAGTATCTTCACTGAATGTTGTGATAAGTCAGAACATTTGAAAGCATTAAAACTTTATTAACAACATATTAGGAGCAGTTTTCTATCTTTTCCATTTAATATTCTTCATTTTTTTGCTATCTGAAACTCACCCATTTTCACAGCAGTCAGACACCTGCATTCTGACAATCCGTCAGCTTATTTAAATACCAAAGTATGCAAGGTCTCTTAGTACAGACAGAAATGCAGGTCTGTAAGCTTAAAAAAAATACTCTTGACCCTACTGATATGGGAATTTGATCATAGAACCCTCAGTGACTGTAAGGCAAACCAGAATTAACATACATCAAGATAAAAAAATATAGTATGGTTGCTTATGATACATTTCAGATTTTGCAGTTCTACTTTTCATTGTCTTTTATTTTTTCTTGGGTGGGAGCAGGAGCTACAACAATTGTTACCAGCTATAATTTTTGAGACTTCTATTCATTTTGAAATGGTGCATCATTGAAGTGTGGCACTTTTGCCTCAGACCTGATCATGGTGGAGTGGAAATTGTATTTTTTCTTCATTGTGCTTACAATTACGTAAAATCTTTATTTATATTGGTTAAAGAAGCAAGAGGGTTAGCTCTAAGACACCCATGATCTCTGTATAAATCTGTATTCATTCTGTTTTAATGAAAACCTTATAGCTGTTCTGTTTTAAACAGGGTAACAGTAAAAACAAAGTCTTACTGTAACTCTTGGGCTGGAGGATAGAGTCATTGCAAAGGATAAGCATCTGCTCAGCTTGTGACATATGCAAATGTAAATCCAAAGTGAAAAAAGTTACAGGGTTTATTTCATTATGCAATTCTTTCTTCCTTCTCAACACTTAACACTAAGGCTAGCTGAAAAAAATCGCATAGGCAGCAACACAGCTCCCTGACATGCTTTTTGTTCTAAACTGTGGTGCAAATGTTAAACTTTTATTAAAAGGGAAGTGAAAAACCATTTTTTTCTCTTTGCTTTGGATGGAAACAGCTACTAACAAAATACAACCAGGTCTTGTGATGGTGTCCTGTTAACCCAATTTTACCGAAATTTCTCTGCAGCCAGACTATGGCAACCCATAAGATGGAATTCAGCCTCCATTTGTGACATTACTGTCAATTATGGATACTTTAAATGTTAAAATTACCACAGGGAAATTAAGCTAAAACAAAACAAAGGACAAAAAAGCAATAAAATTAAATTCACACCTCCCCTCCCCCCAGTTGCATAGCACTGCTACAGAGTTAGAAAGGAGAGATGGTTTGGGGGGCCCTGTGAACATTTTTCTAAAGCGTTAGTAGCCTGCAGTCAAAGTATGGGAATCTAACTTCCCCTACAGAACAAGTCTTTTGGTTTTCAAAGTATAGCAATTCCTATCCATGTTAAGAGAAAGAGTGGGTGTTGTGAAAAATCAGAAACCACTGCACAAACAGAAGGTCTTATATTCCGCCTATGTTACCCTAAATATTTAGCTAGCAAAAGGAAGGCTAAAAAGCTGTGATACTCCTACCCATAAATATCCCTAGAGGGAAGAGAGTTGGATGAGAGGAAGAAAAATTAAGCTAAAAAAGATAACACTGGCCCAAAAACAAATGGCAGTACATGGGCTAAAAGTACACCAGGAGATACAAATTAGAAACTGTGTCTTCCCATTAAAGGATTTGTATTCCATAGCAGATTTTCAATAACACAGTATAGGAAGAAATCCAATGAATTAAGAGACAGAGTAGTATTTTTATGGAAAGGAATTAAATGATACAGCTACTTGCTGTAGCAATAGCTTGGCCTCAGTGACCCACAGGTCTTTTACTGTCCTACAGCCTACATCCTAAAGGAAGAAAATTGAGCTATGTCAGTATGAGAAATCACTTAGACTACCACCACCTAGATCACAATGACAACATTGTACTTGTGCTTCCTGCAATGTTGCTGTGCGTTCCTGCAGCCTTGGCAAGTGCTCAGGCAAGGTGCTCCTATCAGAAACAGGACAGGACCAGGCTCAGTGATAACACCAGGATACATTTTTGTGAGCTAATGGAGATATCATACACAGTCAGGGAAGTAACCAGGAAGATTTACTGTGAAATGGGAAACAGATACTATGCCGTGCCATTTATTTGCTATGAAAACTTGTCAGCTGTCCTGGAAAGGTATAATCTTCCTAGACAACCCAAAGTAACAGCAGTCTGACAATACAGTTTTCCTGTCAGAATAATCGTTATCATGCTATTACATAGCAGGCCTTGTGAACCCAGCTGTCTTTTTAATGGTGGTAGCTCAAAACCTTGCTGTGTAAAACAAACCCATGCTCTCTCTCATTCCCACCCATGCTAAATGCCATTACAAGCCAACATTCTTACATTAATATCACTTTACTTGTACACTACATGTGATGGTTCCGTGTTTAAATAACACCTTCAGATATGGTAGCAGCAATCTGACCCTTCTGATGAGACTGAAAACTGGCTGCAGATTTCAGGTTTTTCATGTAATGACTTGCTTTCCTCAGCCTCTGCTGTACACAGCATATGTAGGAGATGAGCTTCAAAGTTTCTCGTTTAGCTTAGCAAAAACTACCATTTCAAGCTTTAATACATTACCCTCCTGGAACAGAATCATCTTCCAATTACACTGCTTTATATAGTGAACCCTACTTCATACATGTAAGACTATACAGAAAGATGAAAGAATGTGAGGACACATATGAGTGTTGCACAACAAGACCAGCAAGACTGAGGGACAGCTTGAACATGTACATCTAGGAAGAACAGGATTCTGAAGCTGTTTTGGTTTTTCTAGTTGAAAGGCAACTAAAGAAACAGTAAATATATACAAACTGTACCTCTCCTATGACACTGCACTTACGTGAAACCTGTCACCTGTCTGCGGCACACGTTGCCATTCTGAGTTTCTTAAAAATAAAAAAAAAATAAAAAAAATCAGAAGTAGCAGAGCCATCCACCTTACATCCCTTTATCCCTAAAACTTAAGGAATTTTTGTCACCTAAAAGGATTCAGTTCAGTTTTGGTTCAAACAGGATACTACTTTGTTCAAACCAAACTTTAGCAGGAAGTGTCTGCTAAACACTTTGAAGAAACAGCTGGTTTTCTAGGCTGCCAAATGCTTACACTCCTACAAATTATCTGTGGCACGTACGCAAATGAAATAGTACAAGGAAACACAGGAACACTTGGGTCTCATTTAGTTTTTCCTATAGCAAAGCACTTTTAGTCTGTTCATTCACATCAGACTGTGCATTACCTCACAAGAAACGCAGAACTAGTTTCATTTCTAGCAGTCATCTACACCAGGTAGTAGGTAGCAGCTTTGGTTGGAGAATTACATCTCAAAGTCTACCCAAGCCACATGAACAGCACAATATGACATTCCCCATGCTGTACAGTATGTACCCTTAACAGCAAAGCTTAATTTGGAAAACCTTTGCTTTCATCTAAAATAAACCTTGGAAATAGTGGATAGTTCCAAATCCCATGACTTTTGTGGAGTCCAAGAATAGCCTGAGAGAAGACTGTGTCAAAGGAACACCCGTTATAGCATTTGCTACTAAATTACATCTCAAACTTTAGAATAATAGCCCCTATTATGTAAGGCTTATAATTCAACTTTTCATTTGACATCTCCTTTGTATACCTCTGAACCAAACAGGCTGCCTTTTCTGAATGGAACAACAGTTCTCATTTCATATATCTCATTGAAGCAACACCTCTATAGAGCAGATGGGTCTCCTTTGCACTACACTCTATGAAAAGAAGTGTCATTTAAACATGAGGCCTTTATAACAACTGCAAATGGAAAAATAACCAGCATGGCTTTCTGATCCTGGCAGAATCTGTCTGCTTGCTTCTATTTGTATGCAGTTGCAGGATGAAAGTCTGAGGAAGAAAAAAGAAATAAAGATAATTTTAAAAAAGCTAAAAGCCAATACTTATCCCCCCAACTTATGGGGATATATAACTGATGTTAGCTGGGAGATAGTGATGGGCTGCGTGCATACACACATGTGCATAAGGACTCCTTGCACAACTGTAGAAGAAAACCTAATTTCAGGAGTGCAGCTAGCTGAACAGAACTCAACAAGCAAACTATGTATAATCCCACAGTGCTCTCAACAACTCCAGCAGTGTTTATTGGGCTTCTGCCCCAGGAGCATAAAATTGTAACCTTCAATCCCCCACTCTCTCTACTGACCAATTCAAGAAACTAACACACTACTTAAGCAATTGATTTTTGTCTGGCTGATGCATGATGCCATATGGCTTAGAACTTTTTTTCTCCAAGCTACAAAGTCAGAACATCACAAAGTTTTTTTGGAGGATGGCTACTGCTAACCAGTCACAATTCGAAGCCATTTTCTTCCGTTGATAGAAACAAGAAAGACATTTAAGAAATGCAACTTGTGTGTGAAATCGACTTAGCTACCTAACTCTAAATTACCTTTTAGTCAGAAAGTAGAACGGGAAGAAGAAAGGCATTGTTAAATGAAATTATGCTAGCGTGCACATGGCAGCTGATAAAAGTCCTGTGTGACAAGAATGAGGCACTATTTAGGTTCACAAAAGCAGAAAAGCATCGTACTGACAACCAGTATACTATCAAGAACAGTCTTCTGCCTCTCTGAAGAAAATAAGGAGCACACATATTTTAATTCAAAACATAACCTCATTCTCACAAAAAGTTAAACATACACATTGAACAAGTTATCCCTATTCTAACAGAAGGAAGCACTCACAAAAACAGTTTCTTTTCCACACAACCCCCCCTAGACAACTATTGAGAAACAGAGCTGAATTGACAAGCATGAGATCCACAGGTTTCTAGTGTCAGCTGTCCTTCAAGGACATATCCTGGGATATCTGCAGGTCAGTGTGCTCCTTATCTAACCCTCCTTGAAGACTAAGTGTACTGGTGCCCAGCCTGTGCTAGCTTCTGCAACTGTATCAACCATAAATGCTCAGGCCATTGGACTGCCTCTGTAGATATTCCTGACTTGAGAAAAGGTGATTGCCCAACTGGATGTAAGGAATAGAGTAAATTTCAGGCACAGCTAAAAAATGTTCTGCTTTTTCTTAACAGAAATCAGTATTTCCCAAAGTGGGGCAGAACTGGAGGCAGAAGTCTGCAGAAAGGTTTGTCAGAGCCAGATATTCCCAAGTTTATGTGCCAGTATGTTCAGAGAGAGGAGAAAAAGGAGCATGTAAAGGATTACCCAGATTAAATCCAAATTAGATTATGCTGACAACTTCCCGAGGAAATACATTCTGGTGAGATTTCTAGCCCATCAATCTCTTACAGATCCTTATGTGAAAACTCCTTTAAGAGCTTCATATCAGGCTTAGTACTCCAGAGCCTTCTCAGTTGTCATTGTTACAGGACGAGGCGTTGCAGTCATAAATCAGACAGGGAGCACACAACTACGCCCCGGACTGTGATCTTTGCTCTGTGGCAGCTGCCAGTTTTCCCACACTATGCAATACCCATCTCCACATAAGACAAGCTGTCTTAGGTCTCATTGTGCTACACATTATCAAGATTATTGGCATAAATGACTCTTTTACTTCAATAACATAAGCAACACTGCTCAACAGACACCTATAATTGACTTTTTTGTCTGTGTAAAAGACAGGAGCCCCTGTATTTAGCAGCATTTTATAGAAGCACACATATCTATGAAGAACTGGTTTCGATCTATGACCAGACATGGTAACACTCAGCCTCGCAGACCCTTTAAGTATATCTCAGAAGCCAGCAGGTTGTAACACGTTTGTCAGACCTTGCATGTGTTGTAGCCAGGAAAAGGGTTTATTACACTACTGTTTTCATTCCTTATGATGGGACCTCTACTGAAGAAGGGGTGCTTGTCAGTGGCGGAACAATTAATAGCACTACTTTGACACACCTTGAAGCCAGGTTTCCTTCACTTTTCTACAGGCAGCCCAGATCCCACATTCTACTTTTAATTCCCCTGAATGTACAAGATTTCATCTCTTTTCCTCCTAGTACTCTTCTACACATTGCACATTCCTTTTCTTGTTTTATTTAAAACTAGTAAAGCTGTTATTCAGCAGCTGGGAGAAAAGAGATTTGATGAGACTCATCTATTGTTGAGACCATACTGACCTGGATCTTTCACTTTTCTCCTTCTTTCCTCAGTGAGCTGCAGTAATAACAACTCAACAGCTCTAAAAGCCATCAATATAGAGATGACGTGGACAATTACCAGCCTGGACAACTCAAAGGACTTCCAGTAAATAGATAAAGAAAAGACAAGTAAGTTTTCTGAAGCCAAACTATTCCACCAGAAGCCTTTGTTGAGGTGGAAGGGCACAAGGGGTGGTGGTGGCGAAATAAATCAATGTCCAAGCAGATGAGGCAGACTAAAATGAGGATGTGAGAGGTAGTATGCAAACTGGCACAACCGAAACACAAGGATCCAAATACACAAGGACCAACTCTGAGTTTGTTCCAGCAACTGCACCATTATAACACCACTGACTACAGCTGTACAGTGGAATGCCATGATTAACTTGCTATGTTTACAAATTCAGAACCATACAAAGGTATACCTTGAGGACACATTGACACAGTAAATCTATTTCTCTTCTCTATTTCAACCCCTGCTCAGAAAGCCTGCAGCATCATAGCAGATGGCTCATACCTCAATACTTCCCTTTCCCTGGGGCCAGAACTAAATCCATATCCTTCAGGAATGCTTAGAGGGAAAGCACCACAGTTATGGCATGATTCCACATTCTTCCATCACTCTTCAAGATGTTAATATAATCCTGGAGTGCCAGAAAGCTCAACCTTCCATATTAATCATCTCACTAATGCTGTACTTCCACCAGTCCCATTAACATAAAATAGTGCTTACTGAAAGAAAGTTTTAGTGGCTCTCCTCTTGCACATTGGTTGAAAGACAAATTCTCCCAGATCAAACAATTTGCATTTTCTTTGCCTGAGTGATTTCTTTTGCTTTCTCATTACCTCATTTTTATTTATATAGACATTCCTTACTTCTTCAACTAATTTCTTTTCCTCTTTTTGCCCCTCCATCTCTGACTCAGAGTGTTTGAGAAATCTGAAGCCTCTCCCTCTCCTATCAAAACTGTACCAGAGGCAGCAAACGAGATGTCCTGAGGCTGCAGTGCAGCCCAATGGAACTGTTTTTCACGGCTGGCAAAGCTGTTTCGCCACATGGTGCTCTGCATCAAACAGCTCTGTACAAGCTTCCTGCACCCTCAGGGGTTCAACTCAGGCTTCAGCAGCAGCAGGCAGGTGGTCTGGAGAATGCCTGATTCTTCAATACTTACTATAGGACTGGGGGTAGTGGGAAGGAGCATAAATATTTCTTGTCTGTCAGTGACAACAGAAGAGGGAAAACAAGTGGCACCTGCTGCTAATGACAAATGATGCGCTCAGGTTCAGAAAGGCTCGTTCACAGTGTAGGCAGATAGTATAAATGTGGGCTATGAGATTCAGAGCAGCTTAAGTCACTGGCAAAATCTGGATGAGCAAAAGAGGAAGATGACCGGGGTAAAGCAGACCAAGCTACAGGTAGTGCTGTCTGTGTTGGAATGTTTGCACCCCTCATCTCACAACTTCCTTGAACTAAAATTTTGTCTTTATACAAGAACTGGGCACTCAGTTATTGATTAGAGAACTCAGCATTTTTTGAGGCCTGTAAAGTTCAGGAAGCAGCTGTTAGAAGTGCAGACTGTCATGCTATTAGTGGAAGGACAGAGGCCAGGTCAGGGTTAATCCAGGATGACAGAGATAAGCAAGAGCCTTAGCCATGGGAGTTCTAGTATCAAGCTCCAAATATGAGGTTTCTGCCTGTTCATTAATATCCATTATAACTTCTGTTATAAAAGAGTCTCCAGCAGCCATCACTGCTTCTGTGAAAATACTGTCCCCATGTGCCTGTGCTATGCTCGGGGCATATGCATCTGCTCCAAGGCTAAAAAAGGGAGCCTTGCCAATGTGGTTCCTATAGAAACAAGGATCTCCAAAGGCAGGGGGGAAATTACTGCATTCATTTTTGCCACATCAAGTAGCAACTGGACATACTCATTCCTTTGTCATTGTTTTTTGAAACAGACAGCCACTAAACAGATGCCCGTGAGAGGGAAATACTAGAGCTCAGTGCACACTAGGGCTTAGCCGACACCTTTGTAGACTGGGCAACATGGCGTATATAAGCTCCAATGCTTCTCGGAGACCATTCAATGGACCACAGTTCCTCATACCTATGTTCCTTCACTTTTGCTAAATCTGAGGCAAAAGCATGGTGAATATTCTTGCAGGGGTTTTTTTTTAGGAATGAATCATAAAAGCATAACTTGATGACTTAGGTTTGGATTATCGACAGGAAGGTTGATAAATAGTTCTGGCTTGAGTGATAAACTTGGATATCAGAAAGTAAATCTAGTGGAAAAGAAAATCTATCTGTCACTCTTGGTCATATCTGCAGAGCCTGAACTGGCAGCTGGGATTTATTTTCTTAATTCTGAGCATCTTGGAGCTCTCCTGTGACCCCTAGTATCACCTCTTGGGCCCCATAGATAATACAGTAACATTTCATTTTAAAGCAAAAAAAATTCACCTCGGATCATCATCCCTCCCAGGTCATTTGGGTTTTTTCCCTTCCCCTCCCTTGCCCATTTACACTTAGCTCATGTATTCCGAGTGTCATGTGCATAGCCTATGTCCTTTGTACAAAGTCTGAGAGAAAAGCAGCTGAAGTTAAATTCAGAAAACAGCCAAACATAGTGACACTGTGCACCAGAAACCCCAAACCAGGTTCTGCTCCTAGTCTATACAAACACAGCTGGATCACTGCAAGATTTATCACAGTATCGATTGTAGCATCAGTCCCAGAGTATCTTAGACCCTTAACCCTTCTGTTGTGGGGGCATCTTGAGCTACATTTGTTGATTAGTCTTAGAAACATATCCTTCAATAGCAGGCACTTGTGGCAATAACTGAGCAGACCAACTTCAGGCATCTGAAAAACAACAGTCTAGCAGAATTGGGCAACATCCAGGGATTTATGGACACTTAAGGCTATCGTAACTCACCAAAACCCTGAAAATATGTTTTATTTTCTTTCACAACTGCACAGCTCTCCCCTGGACCATTCTCAAGACTTGCTATAAAGACTATAAAGTCACACTGATTGCACAGAGCATTAAAGATGTGCAAGAGGTAAGTCCCTCCAAAATGCATGCCATATAATAGCCAAGTATAAAAATGGATTTGCTACATTTGTACTTACTATTAACTATTTAATTTAAAACTAGTGATCAAAATTACTCTATTGCATAAGGAAGTTTCTATGACATTAATTTTGCAATGTCATACAGAAGAGTGCTTTCCTTCATACAAGGTAGGGAATGAGTAACCAAGCCATAAAGTAACAATCAGAATAAAAGTACAGGCTAAAGAACAAAAGCCCCAAATCCCTCCTGCAAAGTGGAATTTTCATCCATAATAGCTCTACAGTATAATCTGTGAGTACTGACTGTAGGACTACCTCCTGGCTAATGGTTAGGACATGAAGAAGAGAAGTAAAAAAAAGTTAATGCATACATTGACATTAAACTCTTAGTTCAACCGAGGAAGTAAAGTGGTGCAAGGAGGGAAACGGGAAGCAAATCACCCAATGGTCCCCACTTCAGAGTGAGTAAGCTGAAGGACAAGTTGCAGCCACTTATAATCCTATGATGTACAGCAACTTGCTCCTCAGCCCCACATGAGAAGCAGCCCAGAAGAAGCCCATGTGCACGCTGCATCCTCAGAAACAACTCTTTCACTTTAGATATTCTCTCATTCTGCCATCCAACTTGCTAATGTAGACAATGCTACTGCTTATTCTTTTAAACCAGGAACCTTCCACAATTATCCTGACATGCACAATTCCCCAGGCACAAACTAATTTTTAAAACACTAGCTAAGCAGTTTTCCACCCTTTCCCAAGAAAAGTCTGCTCTTTGGCATGTTGTAGCCCTCTTCCACTGCAACTACTGCTGTAAGCTTTTCCCCCCACCTTCCCTAACAGATTTATCTTACTGTGTATCAAAGATCCAAGTCCTGTCTCTAACATGAGATAGTTACTTGGATCAAACAGTCCAGAAAGCTAAGAGAAAGTCTGCAGAAAAGCAGACTGAGAACTAAGGTTAGTGAGACCAAATCATTCATATCTTCAGGATTTAAGAGGGAAGACACCAACACAGAAAGCTAAAACATCCTAAGAAAAAACAATAAACTAGTCAGGCCTGTTGTTCTAACTGGAGACCAGTCAAGAGCACATACTCAAATCAAACTAAGCACGACCTTCCTCATGCTGCTTCCTACAGATCCTAGACTTTACTCATTCTGCTTCTAAAGTACATTCGATGTTTCCAGAAGATGAGGAACTCTCACAGCACTGACGTCCCAACAGATATCCTACAAAGGAGGATACAGTTCCCAAAAGAGTCACTTAAGAGTAGAAGTAACAGTGAACTCATTATCTTCCAAAAATATTGCCTATTTACTCTCATAATGGTCGTGAGCACCTTCGTGTCTCTGTGCACCCTGACATGGACTCATCTGTGCACATGAAGGGCATGCTTCATTCTTTTCCTGCCTCTTACCCTATGGTTGTATCATAAGTTCACTATGGTTTACTCAAGAAGTTCAGGCGGGAAATATCTTGCAGTTTCTTTTCAAGGCAGACAGTGAGCTCCTTTTTTTATTATTAGGGTTCCATCACATTAAAGTTAAATTGATAAAAATTAATAAAATTATCCATGTGGCTCACATGAGTCAGTGCTGCCTCATCAGAAATTTTCCAATAAAAATAAAGTTAGGGCACCTTCACTGAAACACAAAAGCTGTCATAGAAGGAATACTTTCAAGCATCTAAGAATTGTCCTGAATATCTTATCAAGTGTAGAAACCCTGAAACCTGCACACCCTCTGCTACACTGGACCCAACTCAAGGTTTATTCGGGTTTTATCCATCTTAAAGGACACAAGTTTCATCCCATGCTTTCATCAACTTGCAAAGTCAGTTGTGCCTTCCCCCCAGTTATCTTCTATTTCCTCTGTATCTTCTAAAATTCTTCATTCCCAGCATAATAAACCTGTTTGCTTCATGTCTCCTTATACAAGAATTCCCTCTACACTCAATTCTGTGAGCTGCTTTTAATGTTTGCTGCCTTTTATAGACCTTTTCTATTTCAGCCACTTCCTTTTGATCAAACTCCCCTAACTCAACTTTCTTCTAATTTTGTCAGTAATGTATTAAGTGAATTTAAAAGCAGAAGCATATGTGTGCCCTTTATGGCCTGAAGTTCTAGTATCTGGACTGAAACTGGACAAGGTAGTGGGAGAATGAAACACATTGGACCATATCCTCTGAGGAGGAAGCACACTTCAAGGTATTTTCCTGCAAACATTACCATGGGGTAGGAGGCAACGGATCAAAAATCCTTTGAGAAATCACAAATGTTTGAACTAGAATTGATCAGTTAATAGTGACATTTCCGTAACATACAGACAGGGCAATGGGGGAGAGGCAGGAGTATGATAACATTAATAAGCTGAAAATGCTGCTGACAGCAGGGAATAAGTAAATCTGTTCTGACACAGCAAGTATGGATCTGAATGTCTGCCACATTAATGATAACTAGAAGAAGCTAGGCTTTTCTTTCTGCCTTTTTTTTTTGGTGGATGGGGGTTGGGAGGCAAGGAAGAAAGCATGTTATATAATATGAACAATATGATTGGTATTTGTTGTCTGCAGTCCTCTTGGAAAAACAGATATGCTGAAATAATAAAAATACTAGCCTTATGTTTAACAAATATCAAGGGATAAGCGTGCTCTCTGTTGTTACTGTTGTTAAATATTTATACTGCTGTACATAGAAAAAAACACAGGTCACACACAACTGTTGCAAAAGATAGATCAGATCCAAGGACATAATAAAAACAAAAATCAAAAGATGCAGGAGGAAGAACCAAATACACGGGGTCAGGTAAAAGGCTGCACCGAAAAATCAGCGAGTCTTTCAAGCAATCCCATCTTTTGCCCACCACTGAAGAACCTGATTAGCGTCCTGTTCTAGAGTTCACTGCCCAGCTGAGAGGAAAAAAAACTTCAAAATCCCATTCATGCCATATCCTTTACAAATTCATCTTTTTAGCATAAATCCACCTGTGCTCTCTCTCTGTATGATCTGAATTCCATTTTCTATCCCAGCATTCAATGCCTTCTGCTGTGGGAATGATCAAAAGTCAGAACTTGCTGGGGGACAAAACAGGTGTGTGAAAGGAAGGTGTTCAGAGCAGAGAAGAGTTCTGCTGTGGTGCCTTGGCTACTGCACTCTTCCTCTCTGGCACTCCTCTGACATACACCCCAGGGACTAGCTGGTTCAAATGGTGGAAACCACCTTAGAACTCTGTATTCCAACAGCACACAAATATTTATGAGTTCATCTGAAACAAAAGCACCATTACACTAGGATGTGTCCTGAAATAATAAGAAAAGTTAATTTTATCTTTGTGGAGGGAAAAATCAAGGTTAGGGAAAGATTAAAAAAAAACCCACAACCTCACCATCACCTATAAAAGAGTTTTTGTAAAAATTACACTTTATAAACACAAACACTTTCCTGGTGAAAAAGGTACTTTTGCTTCCTGAATGAAATACGGTTCCCATTTTCCCTAGATGCTACTAAAGTGTAGAAGAATTTCCTAAGTATTTCTGTATGTGATCCTTTTGTATTTCATGGCTCTGGAAACCTAACCCACAAAGAAACTGGGAGTTTCAGAGTCTGTAGTTCTCCCTGTCCCAAGTTCCCAACCATGCAAGCTGTCAAGAACTTATCATTACCCCATACCTCCTGGACATTTCCAGGCAGTTTCTTTAAAATACCAGAAAAGGAGGGAAAAGAGATGGCATGGAGGCAGCTAAATGGGTGCCCTTCATGAGGTCAGACATTTTTCCATCCAAAATCTACTTGTTTTTATTCGACAAAATATTCACTTGGAAATTTTTCTTTTTCTTTTAGGGAATTAACATTTCCAATTAGAAAATTCTTGACCCAGATTCAATGCTCATTAATCAGTGTATATTACTGAGCACAGAGGACTAATACATCTGTGTAGATACAGACATGCACTTCCTTCCCTGGAGCACTTCGATGTCCAAAACAGTGGACTACGATATTTGAGAGATGTATGTGTTACACAGCCTCAGGCATACTGCACCTGCTGAAAGGGTTGGAGAACTGCCAAACATCTTTCTTTTGGAAAAAGCATTTGCTTTAATATCTGCTAATTCCAGGAAGGGGGCTGTGCTCTTCTTGTTTAGCGATGTCTTTGCATTCACAATGAACAAAAGGAAGGGACAAGGCAACCATCTGCGGGTGATTCATTGAAAAATGAAATCCCAGTGGGCTTCTTATACAAGAAGGAAAACAGAAAGAATAAGAGATAAAACAGCCTGAATGAAACTAGCTGAAACCCTGAGCTGACTTTTCTGAGGCACACATGGTAAGCATCCCTGCCCAGACAACCTGGAAAGCCTTTGAAATAAAATTTAAAATCAAAAGCTTTCCCCAAAACATTTACTTTTCTTTACAACAGTTTTGTCCTATCTAGATAAGATAAAGGGGATCCTACCCCTCTGTACACATTTTCGTGGTCTTTCAATGGAACATAGCCTGGCATCTGCCAGACACCAACATGCAACTGATATTCTGTGATCAGATTCATTCATCATTAATACTAAAATTCATAAAATGAGGTAAATAGAATTACCTAAGTACCTTCCCACCATGTGTTCTGCTATTTCTGTTCACACAAATAGAACAGTTAATATTAGCAAAACCCAGCATAACCTGCTTCCAAATATGGTCTCACATCTCGTAACTTTATCAGCATCTCAAGATTATTACTAGCATGAGCCAAAATGCAATACTTTCAGTACAAAGCTAAGGCTTCACACTCAAACAAAAGAGTGAATCAGCAAAAGAAAACGTAGCCTCCTTCTTACACTGAAGAGGGAAGTAACAGCCTTCTCTCTGGAGATTTCCAGTAATGAATTCCTGCTTTAATTGAAGCTGCAGCCAATGCATGGGCTCCAAACAGGCCTCCCTCTCTTTCTCTCTCTAGGTGATGCTGTGCAGGAAAGAGCTTTTAAATCAGTCAGCAAACATAATGAACTTCAATTTCCCTTTGTCAAGGGCAAAATTACAATCACACACTTCACTTCCAGACAATTAATTAATTTGTTTACATGATTTCTTTGCTTTGTTTTACTTTCATGATTGTTTTTCCCCTCCACTTCTTTAGGCTCTTTAACTCTCTAAGGTGTAGGATTAGCTTTTCACAACTCATCCTCTCTCAGGCATGGAGACATGAAACTACAACAGAGATATTTGCAGCAAGGGTAAAGCTTCTGCAATTACCTTCAGGGTTACTGCTAGCACCCAGTGACAACGTTGAAGCATGCATACCCACTCAGAAGATGACAGCATTAGCATTTGCCCCTTGTTAATAAGGCAAACACAGTTGTTGCCACTTAGCAGCATGAAGACAGGCTTCTCAAACTGCTGGTGGCTGCAAAGACCACAACTGACTGCCAAAGATTAATGGGATTCACTTTCAGGGACAAAACATTCCCCTACCAATGGGATGGAAAGGAGGAAGCATGGAAGTAGTCAGCCAGAGTCAACAACCACCAGTGCTGCACACAAGGTTGCACAGCTTTGCCTCTCAGCTCCGTGCTCCCACTCTTGTGGGATAATCCTCTCAAAAGCACTTGAGAGGAGCAGTAAAGAGGAAAAATAAAAAAGCATGGTGGACAGGACTGATAGATTTGACACAGTGAATATGAAAAATTTTTTCTTGAAGAATGTTTCTTCTACATAACACCACAAACTAAATCCCTCTAGCAATATCAATACTGCCTACATTACCACAGTGGTGCATGTTTAATTTCATTTCTGCTGCTACAAATATAGGCCAATAAATTTGACAACACATCTGTTATTTACTTGCGCTCAACACAAGCATATTCATGACATTTACTTTGCCAGTTTTAAATTTAACAGCTTTCCTTTTATTTATATCTACTTAGTGTTAGTGAAAAGTGCTCTGGTGACTTTCCATATACATGCAGTAAGTGCAACACATTTAACATCAGTAAAAGACTCCCTTGGCTACATACCATTACTGCACACACTTCTGATTACATAGAGCTAAAATATTTGAAAGTGGTACAAGATTGTTGCATCCACTCACTTTGAATATAACTAGTAACCCTGTGCAGCTAAAATATGCCTGCAGTTGCCTCATCAGCAGAGACCTAGGAACTCATTTCAGTGCTCAGTGAGTTACTGACTCAGTATGGTCCTTTGCAGACTGTGACTTACACACAGAGAAGCCTTACCATGAAATATGGGCTCATTCCTGCCCACTCCACCCCATCATTATTCTTTCAGAGTAAAATATGAGTAAGGGCTTAAGAAGTTGTGACCACAAATATAATGGAAACACCACAAATACGACATAGCAGATGCTCATGAGGAGTGTGACAGCTTTCCAAAGTCGTATTGAGAGGTGGAGAGTGCATCCAAGTCAAGAAGAACATTACTGACAGAAAACAGTACTGTGCCCGTCCTCACACTGCTGACATAGAGGAACCAGGGACTGGGACTGTGAAGAGAGAGCACAACTACATTGCCCTTCTCTTACACTGCTCCTGGGATAACTTACCTGTCTCTTATGGTTGCCAGTCTTCTGTCTCCAATACCATGAATCCAGTACTACAGTGGTTAAACCATACAAGTTTGCAAATAAAGTTAGACAAATTACAGAAGACCAAGGAGGAATAAAAAAATTCATAAATCAATACAAGACTGCAGACGTGAAGTTACAGCAGTAAGATGATTTTTCCTGTCTGACCTCTGGCTTGGAATTCTCTGCATTTTCATTGTACTACAGATGGAACAAAGCCCACTGACATTTGAAAAACCCATACAAACTACTATGCGTTCCTGTGGTGTGGCCTTTTTCTTTTGGTATTAGTTGTAGTTGTTAACTGCACAAAACTGAGTCTTTAAATAAAAGATCACAAAGGTGTTATAACAACTCAATAACTGTGCTATTCTTAACAACCAGGCCATCAGACCATGTTCAGACTTTACAGATCCCTCAGATTCAAGTATGGTCTGTTGCAACAGAAGCATGCTAGAAAATTGAAGACCATACCACAATATTCTGGTTTTCTAAAATGAGGTGCACAAAAAACCATGCACATTGATACACTTTATAACAGTGCACACACAGCATGGGGTCTTTCAGAATCTATTTTGCAGCTTTGCAGATATAACAGCTTTGCAGAGAGAAAGAATAAACAGTGCAGAGGAACCAAGTATTTATCTGTTCAGTGGATGCAAATAAAGAAGCTAAACTGTGCATGTTCATGTGTCTCTGTGTGGGAGGATGATGGGGGAAAATGGCACAAGACAAGGTATCTCTCCCCACCACCCAGACTGATAAACATCTTTTATAGTCTAAATCATGACTTCATCAGTTTCATTTTGGTTGCATTCTCTGAATTTGTTCAGAAATTACATTGTCTCCATTGATCAGTATTGTAATTCCTGTCCTCAAAAGGAAGCGTAATGAACTATGAAACAACACCAGTATTGGCTAACTAGCCTTTGGCTTTATTATTAAAAAACAAGTCACCTGAAGAAAGCAGATGTCTTTGGTAAACTCATGAACCTATCATGCAAGAACAACCAGCATCATCTACTTGTGCAAATTATTTAACACTGTCCATTTAATACGTGATATCTTTGTCTCTAAACTGGATTGACATGGATTTGATGAATGGAACACACAGTGTATATGGAACTGGTTGGAAAGCCACACTCAAAGAGCTGAAGTCAACAACTCAATGTCTAAGTAGAGAACAGTGACAAGTGGTGTTCCTTGGGGGGTTGGTACTAGGACCAGTGCTGTTTAACATCTTTGTTGGTACCAAGGACAGTGGGATTGAGTGCACCCTCAGCAAGTCTGCCTGTGACGCCAAGCTGAGGAAGGCAGTAGACACACTGAAGGGAAGGGATGCCATCCAGAGGGACCTGAACAGGCTTGAGAGGTGGGCCTGTGCAAACCTCATGAAGCTCAGCAATGCTAAGTGCAGGTCCTGCACTTGGGCTGGGGCAATCCCAAGCACAAATACAGTCTGTGCAGAGAATGGATTGAGAGCTGCCCTGGGGATAAAGACTTGGGGGTGTTTATAGATAAGTGAATCAACACAATCTGGCAAGGTGCAAAACCAACCACATCCTGGGCTGCATCAAAAGAAACATGGACAGCAGATCGAGACAGGTGATTCTGATCCTCTACTCTGCTTTCATGAGACCCCATCTGGAGTGCTGCATCCAGTTCTCGGGTCCTCAGCAAAGGAAGGATATCAACCTGTTGGAGAGAGTCTAGAGGAAGGTCACCAAGATTAGAGGGATGAAACACATTGCCTCTGAGGAAAGGCTAAGAGAATTAGGAGCGTTCAGCCCAGAGAAGTGAAGGCTTCAAGGAGACCTTACAGCAGCCTTCCAGTATCTAAAGGGGGCCTCCAAGAAAGCTGGAGAGGGATTTTTTACAAGGGTATGCAGTGAGACAATGGGGGGAATGGCTTTAAACTGAAAGACAGTAAGTTTAAGTAAGATATTAGGAAGAAATTCTTTACTGTGAGGGTGGTGACGCTCTGGAACAGGTCACTGAGAGAAGCTGTTGATGTCCCATCCCAGGAGGTGTTCAAGGCCAGGTTGGGTGGGGCTTTGAGCAACGTGGTCTAGTAGAAAGTGTCCCTGGCAGGGGAATAATCAGATGATCTTTGAGGTGCCTTCCAAATCAAGCCATTCTATGAGTCTTTGAAAACAAACATGTCCTTTTATTATTCTTGTTTCAACAAACCCTTTACTTCTTACCAGAGTGATACCTGATAAAGAGTTACTTATATTGCATTGGAAACAGCTTAACTTGTAAACTAATGGAAATAACTCCTGCCCCTCGTTTTTCCTACTTTTCCACAAGCAGTCTCTTCTTCCTTTGTTTTGTTTTGGGTTTTTTCTTTTTTTTTCCTCACTTCCTTCTCTTTCTCACTGCTAACATGAAATTCCAACAGCCTGTTTCTCACTGCTCTGAACAATGGGAACCACTGCAGTAAATCCCATAAGACTCAGCACCAGTAGCAGGGAGTAGAGAGAAGGAGAGAAGTGCCATTGTCTGTGCAGACAACATTTTAGAAAGAGAAATTGCTTCTTATCAAACTGCCCAAGAGCAATTTTCAAGAGGTGTGAGGGAAGTTTGGAAGAAGAAATGCACAAATACAAAGAGCAGTTTAATACTCTGCCATTAGTTGAATGTCATTCATACACAAAGGGCTATTTTATTTAAATAATCTATCATTTTTAATTTGCCTTTCAAACTCAAAGCTATTTTTCAGTTAAAATTGGATTCCGGCATGATCGAAGCAGTCAGGGAGCATATCGTAGGGGCGTATATAAGCTGGTATCAGACATCACTAGCAATTGAGCCTGTTCTCTATTCCTTTCCATTAGTTCTGCTCTGGCTGCCTTTAACCACTCTCTGCAGTAAGCCAAAACACTTTTACAAGTTTCTCTCAAGATCAATTTGCTGTTTACATAGGTAGCTTAGTAAAAAGCTTTCCTGAATGAATATAACTATTTGTTTTATCTCATTGACTTTTTACATCACAGAATATTCATCTCATTTTCTTGCAATTATGCCATCTTTGAGACAGATCTTTGCAACTGAAAATCTTCTAAAGGCATTCATTGTGTCACCCAACCCTTTAATAGAAAGGCTTTCTGGGCTAAGTATTATCAAAACCTTATTCCTGGAGACAGCTGCAATTCACACTTCATTTTTCACACCACCCTGCTAAGATCCTCACTAAGTTTCAGCAAAAAAGGGTGTAAAGCAACTAAACTATGAACCAGTGACTTTAAGGCCTTAAAGGCATGGGTCATTTTGCCCCATAGCATTGGTGATATGCCATAGAAACTGGCTTCAGGACAGCACAGATAATAGTATGACCATTATCTCCTAAACACATAACCTGGACAGAGCTTCCTTCAGTTGCCTAACGATTGCATCTCTGCATTAACAGAGAGCAAACCAGAAGGACATAAGCTACAGATAGCAGGAACAAGCAGCACACTTCCCTTGAGCCTCATCTAAGACTGCTGGCAGAAGAGAGTATAGCCAGACTGTTCTCATTTCACTGGCTAAACCCTCCTAAATACAAGCTAAACCCTCCAAGTACGCTGGAATCACTACAGGTTTACAGTAGGCAAAACTCCAGGCCTATGCCTCTAAATAGCTGTTCAGGAGGCAAGGTGCTTTAGGTATTTAAAGTTAACAAAATTTAGAGTAAGCAACAATAATAGAGACTGTCAGATTTATGCAACAAATAAATTTTTCTTGCAGAGCATCTTGAAAAGGTGTTTAAGGTCATCCAAATATTCCCTCAGAGCAAAGGAGAAAAGATGGTTGTTTTGAAGTTTTTCAGCAATATTAACATTTGACTAGTGCCATTTCTGAACAGGAAGCAGCCGAATGCCAGAGCACGCTTATCCACAGAATTAAACCCCACATTCAGCTCATTTCATTGAGAGCTCTTGACACTGTGCATAAAACAGCAGCCAAATAAGGTCACTCACAGGCAGTATGACTGCAATGGTCAATGTAATTTCCAAAAAAACCCCTGGTATTTATGCTACCAATAGAGTATTTTAACAACAGTAGGTTACAAGCCTCTTAGAACTTTTGTTAGGAATATGAACTAGTCTGTAGATGAAAGATGCGAGTTAAATTATCTGTCTCCCCGTTCCCAACAGGTATCTGTGTATACTACAAGAAAAGAAAGTCACATTCAACTGAGAGTCAGATTGCCTTCACCTTGCTATGCACACAAAACTACTGTCCATATTTGAGAGAAAGCATAATGGCTCCAAGTTGTCTGGCAGAAGCCCAGCCATTCCATATAAAAATGGACAGACAGCAGAAATTAAGACTGTTAATGACATTTAAAAGCTCTTCAGACATCAAAAAAAGGCTTAAGGCCTTTTGAGAGATACTTGCAAGAAGCATTTTGACTATACAACTGAAATTTCAGGATTCAACTAGGAAGATACTTCAGCTTTGAGAAACCACAGGAGCTGTTGTGCCTTTAGAACCACGGCAGGTTCTTGTAGCTTTGCAGCTCAGTTCCCTGAGATACTATAACTGGGGTTCCAACCTCACCACAAGTTCTGGAGATGAGGCTACAGAATTCCCTCGCACATGAAGAAATAATGGTAACAGGAGGGGAGGAACATTAAGGACATTTATTCCCTGTCCTAGTAACCCTGGCAGAAACTGAATTCAGAGTTATTCTTACCAGGTTTGGGGTGATGCAGAACACAAGTAATTAAATTCCTATGCCCAGACCTGTAAATACACAGAAGCAATATACATGTACTAATGCACATCTATGTCATGTCAGAAATAAATGCAGCCACTCTCAGCAATATATTTTCCTCAAGGAAAGATATTTACAACAGGAAAGCAGAATAAGCTAATGCAGGCAGGCGTAAAATGAAACATGAAATTTCCCCCATCTTGCAATTTCTACAATAATCATGAGATTCAACCCATCCCAAAACCCCTACTCACAGCCATTAAACCAATTTATTCCTCTTTCCCTATCACATGCAGAGATCCAGAGAAAAGCTGAGCTGAGGTTAACCCCTTGTTCTCTGAAAAAACCCTTACCATTTCAGATTCTCACAAAGTGCTTTGAACACATGGAAGAAATGTGAACAGACATCAGGTAATACCTCACTCATTCTGATTTACTTCCCTGGACAACTAACATAAGCTTCACTTCCTCATGGTCGTTAAAAAATTCCATCTTTCCCAAGATCACTGTGTGGTCCTGTATTTAAATCTGGAATTGACAACCTCTCTACCTATACAGGTCTCAGCAACCTCAACTCCTACTTTTAGTCTGCCTTGGGTAATCTGAACAAAGAGTTATTTCATGAAGCCTGGCCCTAGAGATCCAGCTTTATCCTCAGTTTCCTCCCCCCTCCCCCCCCATAACTAAAGCAGAATTTACACTTACAAATATAGAGCATTCTCATTTTCTCTCTCCATGCACATGCAGAAGCACATACTATACACATATTTATGAATAAATACACATATGAATATACATACTGGTTTATTGCAAATTTCAAAGGCCATTTGTGTGACAGGTATGGAAATGAGAGTCATGAACCTTGTTTCTAAGGTGCTTTCATTGCTCTACAGAAGAAAGAAGCTCTGAACAATCCCAGAGAACACAAGCTGTTATTACGGACTGCTGAAGCACTAAGGTTTCACTAGTTAGACATCAGTGTCATCTGGATGATCATCTCTCCACAAAGGTGTTCCAATTGAAAGACTATGCACATCTTGAGTTTTCCCCTTCTCCACCCAGCTACTTACCCGCAGCTAGCACCAGTGAGAATATGGTGACTTCAGTAGCTTTTGCCACATTGTTCTTTTTAAATTATAAATTATCTGGGCTTCTACCTTTGACCAATGCACTGTGCTGCTAACTCTGTAAGTGACTCCTATTCATGACTTGATGTTGATTTTACAGACAATGAAAGGGAAACAGTAATATCTCAAGGGACTGCATTTGGTATTGGGCTGGTTAATGCAGAAAAAAATTGGGGTTACATCATTGCTTTTAACCTCTAGGTATTCCAAAGCATTTAACAAAACAGTATGTTACTTGAAGAGAAATGGCCTGAATCAGGCAAAAAAAAGCAGCAGCTACTATTTATTTGATAAAAACTTGCTCAGACTAGGGGTAAAATCTGTTTTCGTACAAGTTGCTCCAACATCTGATTTGATATTGGTTAAAGTAACAAGATTTACCTGGGTATGCTAAGTGAGCCTTTATGCCATCTTTGGTTTCCAATTAATTGACATTGCAGTGCAGCATCAGCAATGGGAACTACAACTAGGAAGTGTCATGCTCATTAGCTGGTTGGTGTGATCAATTATTTTGTGAACTTTTGAAGATCCCAAGTGGGAAGAAATGGAAATAATTTCAGGTAACAGACTTCAAGAAAAATAGAGGACATGTGGGATATTTTCCCACCAATACAGAAAGCCAGTAAGTGCTGTGATCCTACAGCTACCCACAAGTTTATCAAATAATTACAATTTGAGACCAGCCTTTGCTTGAGTGCCTAAAGGAAAGTAGAACAGAAATAATTCTGTATCCAGCCTTATGAGTCCACTGAAAAATCCAGGTGGTTCCTGTAGTATTTGATTTTGCTTCTGCTGCTGATGTCGTATGAAAATTTGGACTCTAATACTTGACCTGGGAGGCAGTTTGTTGCTAAGCATGGTTTGCGTCATTATGGGTAATGCATATATTCTGTCTAATGCTAACTAGAAATTGTTTAATACATATATAATGGCACAAATGCCACAAAGCATTTAGAGTTATTTATACTTCCACGATTCATACACAATACCACCAAGATCAGGCCAAGATTCTTTTCCTTCAGTAAAGACCAGCATTTTCAGACAGGTCAGCCTTAGCTCTCACCATACACTGCTATTGTCATTCTAGGCACCCATGACGTTTAACGAAGTTATAAAACAGGTAGTCATAAGACTGATGATGTTTAGGACTGTAGGGTTTTCACAGCCATCTCCCTAACTTGGGATCCATACGTGAATAAATTCACGAAGTCCAAACTGTGCTTTCGTGCGCTTTGTAAGAAAAGTCAGAAGATGACCTTGATCTTGCTTGACACTAGTCTATGCTGATTCAAGATTTTGTATACCTCTGTAAACAAAAAGATAAAATAGGGAATAAGAATAGAAGTTATCAGGTGATGAAAGTCATCTGAATTCTTAATACAAAACTTTAACAAGCCACTAACTTTTACAGTGTTCAGACAGTTGAAGATACAACACTCATCTCTGCTAGCACTTCATAGCCATCTATAATTCTGCCACAAAGATTATTTTCCTAATTTTTCACTGTGACATGGTCACACATCACAGTCATCCTAGCTCTGCATTGCTCCACAGATTTCCTCTCTCTGCCCAACACACATGGTCTGTCTTTATTTTCAAAGCCTAGCCTGTCTAGTTTTCTCTTATTAAGAGAACATTTCTGATCCTCCAATGATCTACTGTCTCAGCTTCTGTTCAAATTTACTCGTAGGCATCTTTTTGCCAGTCCTGTTCTTCACACTTGGCAGAAGCTTCCAGTTAAATACACATGGAATACCCTGCCCCTCTGCTGCAATTTTCAGTTAGAATTCTTAATCACTATTGAAGTGTGGAGATTGCCACCTATAGCTGTCTCATTGTTCCTGTCTTATTCCCTTCATCTGCCTATGAAGGTGTATCTGTTTTCTTTCCTGTTTCCCTAGGTTACTAAAGTAACACTATTAATAGAATAAAACATGCTTTCTTTTACACATAAATTCAGATACTTAGAGAATATCTGACAGTTCTGAGTTTTGTGGCTCAGTATTTTTTTAATAATTTTCTTTTAAATAGTATCTCCAATGTTTTCATCGAAATAAAGTAGCAGGTGATAAGCACAGGAAGGTATAAAAGAAACTAGAGAAACATCAAAAAGAAAGGCACCAGACTGCAGTTTCTCAGCTAAATAGAACCTTACACCAACTGTGATAAGGGATGACTTCAAACTACCATATCCTCTTCCTCAAAGCCTGCAGCCAGCTAGGTTGAACAGATTCAATCTCCTCACAACTGAATAGACACATACAGCACAGATGCCCCTGTTCAACATGGAAAACCTGAGAACCCTCACTTTAGTTAAGATTTCCCTCCATCCTCCTGCTTTTTTGCAAGCATGTGTACTTGTAGCCAGCCATTCCACCAAAGAGAAGAGCTGCACTCTCTGCTGACAATGAACTGTTCCTGCATCTGTTAGCACAATATCTCCCTTGAGAGTGCTCTGGAGTGCTAACAGTTCACCAGAGTTTCCACATCATTTCTTCTCAGAGGTTTTTTCCCAATTTCATTTAGGAGGTGAACGCTAAGACAGGCAAAAAGAACAAATACCTTCTTCTACATTTGGATTTTTTTTTAACTGTCTTGAAGAAGAGTGTCCCCTTTACAGTTTCTTCTTAGAAATCAAACACACTGAGAAGTATACATCCAAATTTTTATATGTTTAATACATACGTATATACATATACATGTGTGTGTGTATATATATATATATGGAACCAACCACCTTCAGATTGGCTGAATTACTTAAAATTGAGTGCGTATACCCTCAGAAGTTTGGGTCTCAGTTGGGAATGTAGAAACAGAAACATGCAGGGAAACACTCTCTCGCTGTTAACTACATTAATTACTCCTCACCAATCATCTATTTTACTGCATAATCTCAGTGTATAAGAAAAGACAATACCATCCTTATTTGGCAACAAACCAAATCTTAAGGGGTTTAGTACGGGCTTTCAAATGCCCTCCAAGCTGGCAGAGAAAAGGAGACCGGCCAGCTTTGCTCACTGACCAGCATTAGACAAACATGATTTTCCTGGAAACCTTTTAGTGGCAGCATTTCTCAGGCATGGTTCAGAAAAAGCACTGCAGTCCAGTGGTTAGGGTGCTACAGTTTGACACCACAAGGCTCTGGGATTCCATATCTGGCTTTACCAACAACTCCCTGTATGGCCTTGCTTTAGACCACTTATGCATATGAGATTCATTTGCTGCATCTGTAAAACACGTACAATAATAGTAATCTAGATGTTTTCCTATAAACCCCTGTCAGATTTTCTGAGCATTATTGATTTATTCAGTAGGAGTACCTCTTCCAGTGAAAAGCACTAACTGTGAAACTGTAATTTCTGAGTGGAAATTCTTGCCCATACTATATTCACTCCTTCTTTGATAGGACAAGGCAATGGCTCCAAAGCAGAGAACGATCCCTTTCAATTTTGCAGTGACTGATATTTCTTCTGAGAAAGCATCTGTACAAGCTGCACTCTGCCTTGCCAGCGATGTGCTCCAAAATCTAAGGTGAATCATTCACGCCGCTGCCCCATTTTGCTCATATTAATTTGATAGAAACATTGATGTATTACTGGCAGTACCTGCAAGGCTGTTCTTAGGGTCAGCTAAATATACATTACCTCAGAGAACCCAAACAATGCAAACAGACCAAAGAGCCTATTCCAATGATATAGTGCCTTCTGTTAAAAAAAAAAAAAAAAGTATGATTGCTTGCAAAGGAGAACTGCTGAGACTAGCTCTAGATTAATGCACCATCTCTTAACAAACACCAGGTATGTGTTGCCAACTGAATATTTGAGGAAAGACTACTCATTTCTGAGGTCAGAGGGAACAATGCCTTTATGGGTATGAAAAAAAAAAAAACCAACACCCCTATCAATCAATAAGTAAAAGGGAATAGTTTTAGCCCATATACTCATTGAGGCATGCCACTGAAAGAAGAGAGGCTGAAGAATGACTATCAAAAGAGATGAGGCATTCACTGTAGACAAACCATAGCTGGGGTATAATTCAAACAGCCAACATGGCAGAAATCAGCAAAAAAACCAAAAGTTACTATATACCTATTGAACACTTGGAATTTCCCTTTATTATGGGTATCTCATGTTCTTTAACAGAAAAAGGCATCATTACAGAATTTTTGGCCACGAGATTATGACTAAAGGCATCACTGCAGCATAACAAACCTAAAGCACTGCTCATCTGTTAGAAGCAGTTCATGCACAGCACGCAGACTTTAATCATGGCTAGAAATCCCTTCTAGGCTTAAATATATTTGCACACTCTGAGACCATAGCATGACTGTCAGTAGTAGCTGCCTCAAAACTAAAAGTTTATTCTGTAACTGACACACACACTACTCATTGGAGGATAAGGTGATCAGCAGGGTGGGTGGAGATGGCACAAAGGGCAAAAAACTATTGCTCTTTTTTTTTAAAAAAACCTAACATGAAGGCCCTCTCTGTATGTCCTGGATAAAAACAACGCTCAGTATGGAAGCACCAGAGAAATAGGTATCCTCAAGACTGCAGGCAAAAATTAAGAATGTGTGATTTTATCACACACTGTCACCAGGATTGGTTCTGGAAGTAGCAGGGATTGTTGCTATTACATGGGGCGGGGGGGGCGGAATATAGGGAATTATTTTGTTTTCAGGTTTTTTAGGGGTGGTGGTGGGATGGGGCTAGTTCCCAGACAACTGTGCTGTTCTTTCTAGCACAAAAGCATTGAATCAGGAAGCAATCATGGTAAGATATGCAAGTAACATTAAAAAAAAAAAAATCCATGATTTTAAAGGTGTGGTGCCACTCCTTTGGTGAAAATTCTCCATGCATTTTAGGTATTGTTAAATTAAAACTATACCAATTACTCATTCTCTTTTCAAATCTACATATAATGCATAATTGTACCATGGAGAATTCTTTCTTTGCCCTCTATTCAAAATACAGATGATCTTTTTTCACTTTACTTTCAGTTACTGTTAGATGGGCAAACTTCCCCTTACTGCTTCATTTTTCTCTTACCCCTAATGCCTGAGGGGCTATCTTGAATGAACTGCTCTCAAAAATCCACAATCAGAAAGCCCACAAGAAGGATTTTGAAGCTACAAGTTATAATTGAATGCCAGGATCTGGAGCAGTTTACATAAAATCATTTCTTTAATTCTGTTGAAAAGATAATTTTCCCCTGATCTGCAGGCCCAAGTGTCACCCATACCAGACACACCTCTCTGCACATACACACTCTCACCCCTCAAAAACCCCTGCGTAACAACCTCAGCCAGATTTTAACTGCTCTTCCTTATTAAAGTAACTAAGACCAAATTCATCTCAGGTCAATTATGTATATGCTTGAGCCTTTTTGAAATATATTTGGGGAGAAAAATGCCTTCCTTTTGGTTCCTTGCAGATTACATCTGCACCACCAAAAATCCCTCAAAGTTACCAACAGAAATTGCTTCTTGAATTTTGAATGTTTAATTCAGCTCTCCCCACAGCAAAAGACAAAATAGAAACACACTGACAAAAGATCACAGTAAGAAACCTTACCAACCTATCCATGCAACTTAAGTAAATCCCCATCTTTGAGTGTCTTTATCATTAATCACTCTACAGAGACTTGAATATATTTTTTTCCCGACAAATGGTTTGCCATTGTGTTCAAATAGATGATCCTTTGAATGACAGACTGAGGTATTGAATGAAAGCAAGGTATACAACATGAAATTATCTGATTACAGCTACAGTTAGACTTCACACTCCTACGCAGTGTTACAATGTCCATAGTGCTATGAGGGTGGAGTGCGGGTGGGGGTGAAGACCAGAAAAAACCCCTTCGCACTCTCCAATTTTTCCTACTGACAATATAGGATGGCTTTCTCAAACACATTTCAGGTATTTATTACCTAACTCATTCTGTGTTCTTCCACATATGCCACCTGTCTTAGAATCTCCTTTGTTGTGTGTATACGCACAAGCCAATACAGAGAAGTTAGAACACCATGGTTTTGAGGACAAACTGTCTAGTTCTATCCCTTTAGACTAATAGAACATTCACAACTATTGCATTAATAAAACAGATCCCAAAATGGTCTAAAGGAATATGGCATCTAAACTGTTTTTTTGTAGCACTCAGCATAAAGTAATACAAATTCTGGTAAGGACATCTATAATAGCAGTGTTAAACATAAGTGGTTATATGATGAATATGGGTTTACAGACAATTAAACCACCCCAATAAACTTGAGCCAAAGTTAGTCATTGCTTCTTGGCCAAGGTGCTTGCTTGTGCCTATTAACTAATTCTATTTATGTAATTCTAGGGGGGATTTCTGGTACATTTCCAAATAGCTTTATTCATTTATTAGCAACATGAACTGGGATATGCAGATATTTTTCTCAGTAGTCCCCTGGAGAGCAAGGGGCACAAACTTGCATAAAGTAAGAGCCAACAAATGAAGTGAATGATTCTATAAAAATCCAACAGAATAAATTAAAATTGTGAGAGGAGAGAAAAAAATCCCATCCAATTATCAGATATTGAAATTATTGTTATAGAAAAGAATTACTATGCAACCTCAAGGAATAACCTAGCAGTTTCGTTTCAAAAATATTCAACTAACTTCAGGACATCTATGGCTACAAAAGGCTCCTTCAACTTCTCATTGCCACTTTGTCTCTTTTGTAACTCTACTAATTAAGCAACATGGAGAAATATCCCCTTTTGTCATCATGCTGGTCAACTTGCCTGATTTATTTGATGGAATAATCCAGTGTTTTGTCATATGCTTCTGCAAGATCATATTATGATGTAAAGCACTATTACCAAGCAAGCTCTGAATGAGGACTACATTAATGAGGACTACTCAAGGCCTGAATCAAGTGTAAGTTTAATAAAAAACATGTCCTTTTACTACATTAAAACTATTACAGAGGGGGCTTCTTCCTAATACAGGTGCTTGACATTTCCCATTGAAATAACTTATTTCAAGCTATTACAATTGCAAACTTAAAAAGTTCAGGCTGAAGTCTTCCAACAGTATGTGCCTGCCTTTAGTTGTTTGCCTGATGAACTGTTTGCATCTAAGAATCTCCTACTTCAATACTATTCCTCTTTGTAGTGAGGAAGAACCCTCAAGACAACGTAAACCACAATATTTCTACATTTTAAACAAATATTTATGAGCAACAGATCCAATCATTTCTCTCAGCTCACTTAAGCAATTGTTCACACCATTAACAACCTTGGGAAGTTTTATGGAGTGAGGTGACATCTGTCATTAGACTAAACTTGTACAGCTAGGAAAATGAAATTTCAGGGAAATATATGCCCTTTCTTCAATTCCTAGAGGGGGAGAAATGGTACTTTACTAGAGCTTTCAGAGGAAAAACTCATTTCCTCAAAAGTTTCCTGGCATTCATTTGCTGCATCGTCTAATAAAAGTTTTTACCAACATACAAATCCTGCTTTGATCTCCAGGTCATCACAGCTACAACAAAAATAACATTATTCCCATCAGTTACTGTGTTGTGTCCAAATCGCAAGAGAAAGTGCAGTTTCAACTGGACTTCTACTCCTCCTATGACCTGGAGATGTCCCATGATAGAATCCCAGCTTTTTTTGGCCATTTGTTTGTTTTGGTTAAAGGCCAGAAAATGCTACACATAAAAAATTGCTAGACGGGTTCTTGCATGGTCAAATACCCTAAACAGGCAAACAGAATTGTTTTACTATTCATTTTTACTTGCCAACTATAGGCATCAGGATATGATTCGCAGAAGCACTGAGCATTCACAGCTGCAAATTAAAACAACAGGAGCCATGTCTGAAAATATGAAATATCATCCTGTGCTAATGTAATTCTCAAAGAACAATTTAATAAGGAGAATAAATTTGCCCCAAATCCATGGAAACTCTTTAAGACTTCTTTTCTCTAATAATGATTTCCTAACATACGTGTGTCTTGGTGTTGACAGTAGAGATGGAGATATGCTATCAACCGATGAGAGCTTGGCTCACTAGAGTGCTGATGAGTTTATAACCTTTTGAACATGAGTACATAATAATACTAAATCATTACTGTTGTGGTTTAACCCCAGCCAGCAACTAAGTACTGTGCAGCCACTCACTTACTTATACCACCTGTAGCCCAGTGGGATGGGGAAGAGAATAAGAAAACAGAAAAACACATGGGTTCAAACAACAAGAGTTGAAGAATTAAAATAAAGCAATATATTAAAATACTGTAACTGCATGAAAAGGAAGATAACAAAGAGAGGAATAACCACCCCCCTACACACCAAAAGACTAGAGATGCACAGTACTACTGCTCACTGCCCACTGACAGATGCCTAGCCCAACCCCAGCAGTGATTGTTCCCTTCCAGCCAAGTCCTCCCAGTTGATATACTGTGCATGACATTCTATGGCATTAAATACCCCCTCGGGCATTACAGCAGGAGACACTGAAAAAAGTTCTTGACTTAGGGTAAGCACTGCACAGCAACAAGTAAAATCATCAGGGTGTTATCAAGATTCTTCTTATACTGAATCCAAAACACAGCACTGTACTGGCTACTAGCTAGAATATTAACTCTATGCCAGATAAATACAGCACAATTAATCTATAATGTTATATTAACAAATTACAAGCAAGAGGAAACTTTGCCCCAAACATCTGATAATCTCTATAAAGATAAAGAGATAAATTAGGCTATAACAACAGGTAGTAGCATTATATCAATATGCAAAGAGACTGGATCTCAACAATGTTCTGTAATGTCTCAAAGAACGACCTTGCTTCATGCTCCTGAGTCAATAACGATGGCAACAGCACAGTAGGTATGAGACTGAACCCTAATGTTGAATCAATAATCACTATGCTGGGTCATGGCCCTGCATCAATCCGAGATGGTTTTACATTATGATGTTGCAACAACTTGTCTGATATTGCAAGGTCACCTTGCATCAGTTCAGTGGTACTATGCCACGATGTTGCATGAGTATATAGAGATGACAGCAAATGAGTATAGAGGGATGCTCAGTTCTGAAATGACCATCACAGAGTCATCATGCATGATATTAATGATAATGATTGGTGACTCTTATGTCACAAGGTCAGTTAAATTTCTCTTTGCAGGACAGATTAAGGTGAGTGCTAGGCAAAGTTTCGCTAAAACTAGCAAAGGCACCCCAAGACTGTCCTTCCACATTTCCACTTCGACCTGCACGGACAGCAGGTACTTTGTTCTAGCACACTTTTTATCTGCTCAGCCATTTGACTGAATATGATTGACCTCACTACAACCTGTGCAGAATAACAAGATTCAAAAGGAAACCACTGTGACAGGGAAATGGCCCAATTATGCTGAGACCAGCTTTTTCCCTGGCAAAAAAGATTCAAAGCATAACACATCAAGACACAGAAGGAAGCAGGCACCCAGCGATTGCTGTTGAAAGAAGAGAACAAAAAGATGGCAATTATTTTAATCATCTTCCAAGAGGTGGCAATAATGTTTCTTATAATTGCAAAGAGAAGCAGAAATGTCAATAGTTCCAACCAGCCTTTCTTTCTGAATGGAGGCTGAATCAGCTCTTCATTTAGGCTATTGAAGCATCAACTATTTCCCATTAAGCTATACTTGGGTCAGTCTGCTTTGGTCACACTCAGTTTAGATTGAATTTGAGAGTGATAATTACTGTAAATTCACATCACTTTCCTGGGGTGAATTTGTTTCAGTTTCTCAATATTATTTCCCCATGCATTTTTCCTTCTGTATCCCTATTATTGATACAGTGCTTCCTTATATTTTCTTATTACTGTTACAGTGCTGATTGTTGTTGAAGTAGGTTTTTCCTAGATTCAATCCATGGGGTTTTATCTTTAAAAATAACAGACATTTATTTGTACTGGTATAATAAAATATAACAACAAGGCTTTTTTAAACAAATACAGAAACAACTGAGGAAGACTAAATTAAAGATGGCACCACAATTACTAGTTCTTTTGTCCTCGTTTTCAATGGCACCTAGTGAGCAACAACCCAAGTTGGCAGCAGACCTTGTACTCCTCTGCCTCTACACTGTTGTGTGCATGTACTTGGCAGGAATAAGGATCTCTCTCTAAAATGATACCATTTCAAACTGGCATGGAAGCTAGTCATATATGTTTTGAGAAATACTTGCAAAAGTATACTCTGCCTCAGGCTGAACACGGGAGCTTCACTCCCTAAAGGTGTGAGCCCAATGTAAGCATTCCAGTTTCCCTCATGTCACATACAAGGCTCTTCCATAAAGGATTCCAGGATCCTTACTATAATTTACACAACTTCTATGACATTACAGTGAACTGATCGAAAAAGTGGATACAATACAAGCGTATGTAATGAAGTTGGCATACAGCAGCGAATTTTAAATAGAACTTGTCTCAGTCTCCCAGTACTGTGTGTAACCTGTTCTGGAGTTCCCAGCCCATCACTTCATATTTCATTTTGACAGTTCAGGGTATGCCACCCTGAGTGCTTGACCTGATAATGTAGACATGTTTCAGATGAAACAGAAGGTTAATTAGAAAAGCTTAAGCCATTAATGAAGGCTATCAATTATTAATAAGTTGGTCCACTATTCTCTTTTGCCATATCCAGAAGTATTTATAAGCCAGTGACAGGTTTTTAGGGCTAACGACATCTCTTAGCAACTGTATTACTCTAGTCATATGATGAGACCCCACAAGCAAAGTCGGAAAACACCAAATGCATTTTCAGACAGAAGACTTCTAAGGAAAAATTCAAGGTGATGAAGACAGAAGATGGAACCACTTCACACCTCCAGAACCTTCCTGGCCACTGCACTGTAGTGGACTTTGGTCTTGCATCTGATGAGTCACTGAGTGCTGCTGGTAATGAAGCACAGAACCATGAGACAGGTTTTCATGTAAAGCTTGCATTTTTAATTAAAAAAAGTCACAACAACAGCTGTTTTAAAGTAAATACATCAGTCCAAAAATATATGCATCCTAAGACATAAAGAACCTGCCAGGAGTTTTCCACAGACCAGTATTTTTGAATAATCATAGACAATGTTGAAAGATGTCAAAATATTAGCATGGAGAATTATCTTCAGCAAAGGAGAGCAGAGTTTCTATTAATTGTCTTCACATATGTGAAATTTATTTCCCTTGCAAAATAAATCTACCACTGAAGAAAAATGTTTAATTAAGAAATGTTAATAGAAACATGCCTTTTCAACAATTTGTATTAAGATTTTATTACCACATTAAGGATGAAAGCCTACTCAGTTGTGAAATCATCACTTTTACGAAGTGCTAGAATCATCATCATTTGTTAACTGTAGAGTAAGGGAAAAGGATTTGGGAATGCAACACAGAGTCTGACTGGAGAGGAAATGATGATTGTCCTGGTCTTTTCCTGTTCTGGGATTCTTCATTACTGCTAAATGCATGGTATTTTTCAAAATTTAAAGATGCTTTTCATCCTGTTTGGGTTATGGTTTGCATCATGATAGATCAAATTTAACTTCCAACTGGAATGATTCTAAGTTTGTCATATAACATCACATACAGAAGTGGCCACTTTAAAATAAACCAGTATACAACATTGTCATGGACTGGCATAATGACATCATATTACTTCCCTCTTAGCTAATTAAAAATAACCTAAGCCTACCTAAAAAAACCCAAACCCTATTGAATGACATTATGATGCTTTCTACTTTAGAAATTTTCTGTTCCTTTTTGCATCAGAGATCCAGAGAATAAACTGTAATAATATTTAATGTTTTAATACTCAGCTTTTATCCTCAGGAGACAAATTTCCCTGAGTTAATTCCACTGCTTGATTGTTCCGTGTAGACTGTAGGCCATTTTCCAAGGCAAAGGTTTACAGAAATTTTACAGAAGATATCCAACCATTGTACTAATCTTATATATCTTTTTTATCTTATGTTCCACTTTGAATAAATTATTGCTTGCATATACTTTTCTGCTGATCTTTGGCACTCCTCTTCAGATAAAGTTTCAGAAAGGCCTGGACCATTTTAGATATTTCCTGACAGATCTTTGAGAAATGTCAATTTCATCCTTGTTCTGAATGGGCCATCACACTGTCCCCTTGTCCCTGTATTTTGAAGACTATACTCCCTTCATCTATACTAAGCTATACTTTTCCTCAGTTTGGCAACCCTTCGGTGAGCTTCCAAAGTCTGAAGGAATCCCTCAGCACTCCAAATGTGGGGGCAAAAATTGAATATATTTGCATACATAGAGGCTAAAAGGATATGGTATGCTTCTTTATGCTGGTCTTAACCACACTTAGGTAGTTCTGCCAGTCATATGGAAAGGACATAATAACAGAGTAACAAAGAAATTCAACAACAAAAACTACCAGGGTTGTTAGTGAGATATTATCACTACAAACCTTCCAATCTAATATTGATCTCAGGGAAAATTCTCAAAAGAATTTTTCTGTTTCTATCAACAATAATCAAAGCACTTTCAGCAAAGTCAGATGACTGAGTTGTTTATATTAGTACAATAAAGCATCCTCTTATCTTCAAATAGTAGTCATTTTATACTTTGAAAATTAATTCCAGATCCTGTGAGGTTTTCTGTATTCTTTTAAACCTTCAAATGACGATAGCCATATTCTATGTCTTCCTCTCAATTTTTTTATAATCTATGCATCAGTCCTTATAACACATTTCCAAGCACACCATCCATACTCTACTAACAAACACCTGTGATGTGGGAAGGACACACAGATCCTAAGAAGCATCACAAACCCAACCAGCATGAGATGCAATGATGACCCCTCGAACACTAAATTTACTGTCTCTAAGGCAGACACCTTTAGCTATCTTTTTAGATTCAAAGTGCTCTTTAGGGTCAAATATAGCCATTTCATACGGAACAGACTCAGGTTTACCAACAGACGAGTTAAAGGAATTTTAGCCTCCCATTTGTACAAAACTGTCTGCTTCCTAGTTTGTCCTCTCCTCTGCTGAAGAGAGCAGGAACAAGAAGATTCATAGGTCAAGATAAAGACAGGGAGATCACTTACCAACTGTTGTTGTGGGCAAAACAGATGCAGCTGGGTTATGGTCTGTACACAGCAGTTTCTCTCTGCTGCTCCTTCTTTCCTATGCTTTTGCTCTACTCCAAAGTGGGCTCTCCACAGGCCATTTCCTTTTGGAATATCCATCTGTTCCAGCATGCAGTCTTCAATAGTCTGCAGTGAATATCTGCTCTGCCATGGAACACCTCCTTCTTCTCCTCACACCTTGGTGTTACCTCTGCTGTTTGTCAACTTTTCCTCAACCTCCACCCTCTTCTTGGCTTTTTCTGCCCTTTCTTGAATGCACTTCCACAGCTGATGGGCTCAGCTGTGTCCTGAATTGGATCCATTTTGGAGCCAGCTGAATCTGGCTTAGGGCAGACCCTCATCTTGTCCCACAGAGGCCACCCTGTATCTTCCATCTTGCCCACATTTACACACAACACATGGTTTTACATGTATGATGTAATAATCCAGATGGCTGCATAGCCCACTCTCTTGTTTCTCTACAGTAGTAGGGCTTCCTGCCATCTCTTTATCTAATTTATATGTTCAAAATAGTGCAGTTGGGCAGTAAAGTGGACCACAGGCTCTTTAGTCTAGGCAAGACAAACCACAGGTCTGAAATTATGCAGGGAGTCATTTCCTTTGTTCTCATTTTAAGTGAATGACAAGAGCAGCTTTCTCTCTCCTACTCTTCCATTTGTCAAAAACATACTTAAGTGAACAGAGTCAGTGTCACTAAGCATCACACTTGACAAAAGACAGTGACAATCCCGCCAGAGAGCACAGCCTGCAGATGAACTCACTCTACCTTATATTTGCCTGGTTTCAGGAACTTGTCACCTACTCCAATGGGCAGGAAGCACAAAAAAAAAAAAAAATGTGGTTCTAGTAGCACCACAGTACAAAAACCACATCAAGATTAAAAATTAATGATTTCTCAAAAGGCATTGAACAATGCTCAGCAGCTAAAGCTTTAAGCTCTTTAACTAGCTCAAGTGTATTCCTTGGTCTTTGCCTTGCCCAGGTGATACAAGTGACCTCCTAACTCCAAAACCACATACAGTATCAACAGTTCTGGGAAAGAAGCAATGCAACTCCTTCTCCCAGGAAAAGGGTGGCTTTTGACACAGAAGTGCAAATGTCAAACGCAAAAAGCTTATCTAATAATTCTTTTTCTCTCATGTTGAAAGAAACAGCACCTATCCAGTAGCTATCATCAGTACTGTGCACCACCTACATGAGTAGCTCCAAATCAGGAATCTATTTCAGCAAGCACTGTAGAAACATGCATCACGAGCCAAATACTATATTGGACAATGCTCTCAGGCACGCGGTGTTATTCTTAGGGGTGTCCTATGCAGGGCCAGGGGCTGGACTCTATGATCCTTGTGCAGCCCTTCCAACTCCGGATAATCTATGGTTCTATGAATTCCATGAATGCTAATGAAGAGTTTGTATACTCATAATTCCTCTGTGGAAATAAAAGTTTGCCTCAGCCTTGATATATTTAAAAGTTGCTTAAAAACTATAATATGCCACTTTTTCTCAAGATAATGTTTACTCAAAGAAGAAAGAAATGAGAATCAGGCACCATGTACATCTCACAGTAGCAATATCAAAAAATCTATTGGACTATCATCACTTTCATAATGATGTGTGTCAGATTAAGATCAGGTGTTACACAGAGAACAATACTGAAAGCACTATGCAATATGTAATTGAAGTGGCCAAAGCAGCTCACATTCGTACTTTTGCCTATTTCTCTATTTTTACCCCATGCCTCTATAAATCTCATTTTCCTAGCTGTTATTTCTTTCACACCCAGTTTTATAACCTAAGTTTTTCATCAAGGAAATGAAATGAGTCTGCTAACAAATATCTCTTCTGAGAGGAGGGGGATAGGAGTACGGCAAGCAGGAAATTCATTGTGCAGCAATCAAGGGATGTTAAGACATGGCCAAAGGAGATCAATATTGGGTGCCTTGCTTCAAAATTATGTACAACAAGGTACTACCCTCTGTCCCCAAAGAGCAATGATCATCCTTTAGTGCAGCTGCTCACATTACAAGCGATATCTACCATTCTCTAGTCACAAGTTCACAAGCCCATTAATAACCATCTCAGGAATCACTGCAAGGTTCCAGACTACACATCACATTATGTCCTCTGATAAAGGTTTTATAACCTGAGCCAACATGCCATCTAATGTGTCAAAATAGTTTTTTTTCCTACACTGACAATAGGAAACCATAGCACAGCCCCTTGGTCTTCTAACCCAGCATTATCATTTAATACCAGCTGCACTGAAAGTTGGAAAAATAAGTTCTAAGAAAAGAATTACATATACTAAGTATTGAGATATGATGAACACCACCACACTGGAAAGGAACTGATGGTTGAGAACTTAAACTGATCACACTAATGCTGTAAAAGGATTTTGAAACAGACGTGATTGGATGACATCTGTGAGCAGATGCACCAAGCTGGGCCTACACAGCCAACCAAGCTCAGAACCAAAGATACCCTAGATGGCATGCAAAGACCCAGCTTGGGTCTATGAGAGAGTAGCAATGCTTACTTGGTGCTGCAGCTTCATGAACAAATCCTCCCAAACATTCAGGTGCAAAAACAGTGAAATCTGCTTGTAGCTGCAACTTGTGGACTCGTATGTTTGAATTTCTTGGAATATCGTCATGATCACTCATTATAATACACAGATAGCCCAGAAGAGGCTGTGGGGATTAGTGGGGAGTTGCTGAGACAAGGCACAGGCAATGCAATTTTCTGGAAATGCTGCTAACAGATAAGCATCAAAAAACAGCAAAGAGTTGAAGGACAATACTGGCACAAACAAACAAAGGCTAAACTGATGTATATGAATACATATAGGCTTGGAAAGAACTTTAACATTAAAATCTTAGGGAAAAAAAAAATCGTTTTAGAGGAGCATTTCTAGGGAAACAGCAGAACCAGAAAACCGGGGATGAGGTAGATCTGATACAGCCAGAAAAGACAATATGATGGTGCAACTGCCTGTGAGGATAGAGGACTGGACTTGATGATCTAGATAATCCCTTCCCTGTTCTGTCTTCCTAAATTAAGATGCATAGCCAGCAACCCTAAAATGCTAATCCATTTGGGAAGCCCCAAAACTAAGCAGTGATTTTTCCCATCAGAAAGGGAAGCGAATTCTGATCAGAATAAAAACTAATGAACTTTTCTTTGTCATTCTTAATGATTGCTATTACCCAGCTTCCAGAAATTGCAGTCCTAACATCAGTAATTGACAAGAATAAAGAATAAACTAAAACAAGGGTTGTGTGCACTGAAAGTAAATTTAGACAGTCAGAGCTAGTAATAGATTTGGTTATCAAGTATAGGCAAAACCATGTTTGGCTGATGCTTTACACTGGCCCAAATTATACCAGTTATATGAGGCAGTAAGTCTCTTTCTGTAGGCTACAAATTGCTTAAGCAAAGTACCAAGAAATTAAATGTAGCAGAAAAAAAGATATGCCAAGATATTTAAGAGAATGTTCACACTACATAAGCTTTACTTCAACTGGCTTTCAGGCTGTTGAAATCTTTGCAGTCTCTCCATCCCACTATCCCACTTCTTTTACATAAGGAGACGGAAGAGGAAAACACTTGTATCATGTATTTAACATAAAAACCTTTCAAACCAGCAGGAATCCCGCAGTTCAATCCTGCTTTATGTACTGAAAGGTTAACTAATGGGAGAAGCTTATTAGCACAAATAATACTATTTCTGCCTTGATCCCAACAACACACAAGCTAAGCAAACTCAGGCTAGATGCACACTTAGAAAAAACAAGCAACAACAAAACCACCACACAGCACCTATTGCTGCACAATGGGTTCTCAGATGTGTGGGCAATAGCAGGAGTTGTTGGCAACAGAAGCTTTCCAAGGGCACTAGACTCCCCCAGCTGTTGGTATTGAACCACTTCCTCAGGGGGAAGAAGAGAGCACTGTGAAGACTTTTGATTTAAGATGAACATTCAGAGCCAGCCAGCTCTAGCTCTGAAGCAACAGCTCTAGTTACATCATTTAATCTCTAAAGCCTCGATTTTCTCATTCTATAAGCATTCTCATGTCTACCTTTTAAAGAGATATTGTGATTATATAGCTCTTTTAAAGGTAGATGTAAAAGTATGTTTTAGGCTTTATGATAACTGTTAGGACAATGTTTCTGAATAGGAACTGTCCCTTTTCTGGAAAACTAATGGTACGAGAAACTCAGAAGAACTAGCCAAACTCCAGTTCAGTGCATTTTCTCCTCAAAATTGTCTCTGCAGTCTCCTGGTAGAATAGGAAAAAGGCAGCATTGCCTTTCATTTCTGGTGTAAAACTACACAGGACTAGTCTTTCATGTTTTCTAGGACAGATGATTTTCATCTCAGAGTCAGCTGCATATGATCAAATTATCTTTTCCCTGTATTGGGTTTCGAAACTTTGTAAAAATTCAAGTTATAGTGCAAATAATGTGTAACATTGCTCGGATTAGATCAAGTTTGTTTAGCTTTTTTGGTTTTGTTTGGGGGTTTTTTGTTTGTTTGTTTGGGGTTTTTTTGTAAGATTTAATAATATGTTCCTCTTTAAGATGTTCTTCCTGGAGGCTTAATAGAGAAACAATTCATTTCACCGTAGCTGATGTAGTACAAAACAGTTGGTAACCTCTGATGAGAAGGTTACATCAGATACCAAGTCAGGGTAAATTAAACTGACAATTGCCCCTGTTTAATTGCTTTTGAGTAGTACTCAGTAAGTCTAAATGTACAGTGAATTATTATCCTACCCTGCTGCTATCTATTAACATGAAGATCAAGAAATTTTATTTTACTCTTCTGATGCCACCATAGAGAAGGTGATAAAGGCTTTAATTGCAAACAGATTTAATTTAAAAGCTATTAGTGCAATTTATCCAAGCATACATAAGATGGGTTATTCTGAATAAGCTTGTAAGTTTGATGCTTCCTGCAAAGAACAAAAAATCTATATTGCCAATTGTTAGAGTCTAAAAATGTTAGATTTTATATTTTTTTAGACTTGGATTTTAATATTTTTTAGTCTTTTTCAGAAAGAGCACTTAAAACCTTACACTCATCTCCTTCAAATATTAGTTATTTCAAGAAAAGAACTTCACTGGAGATGGTCTGTGTTTCTTTCTTTGACATAGCCAGAAAAAACATTGCTATTTCAATTCCTTTGTATTTAGTATTAAAAAAAAAATTTAAGAAGAAAAATCTAAATTTTCTCAGTATCAGAAAAAGTCCTAGTATTTCCTTGTTTATTCACTCACAGACAATACAGTGTGATAGAATGTGAAAATCCCAATTATTTGTTCTGAAATACAAAGTCCTGCAGAACAGTAAAGGCAATTCATCTCAGGTTTTACTGAAATTATGATACATATATATACAGCCCTAGATGACATATTCTACATAAACATTACAGTCGCAGGAGCGAATAAAGTAAATACCAGGCAAAGCACAGTAATTGTTTACGCAGTGCACAAGAACAAGCAATAGCATAATATTTATTGCCATATAGGGTGTTTGGATAGATAGTGTGAGATACTCTGATATCTGACCAAATAACACCTAATAGCAACTCACAGAACCACTAAGACAAACCTGTACAAATGAAACAAATTTCAAGCTTCAGAATGCACTTTAAAAAAGGCTATATATTTAGAGAAGAATCGTTCTCATAAGCAATCCCATTAAGATATTTGCATCTAATTAGAAGATAATTTTTTATTTCCGCACTTAGACTGAAGTACTAGGGTCTGACTTCGCAAGATGTACAACACTAAAGTGGACAGGTGTGCCTTCTGAAAAAACGCTGCTAATTCTGTCCAGTATACCAAAGCAGGATCATCTCAGTAGAAGTCTGCTTCCTTGACACAGCAAAGCTCTCTCTTTTAAATCAGCAAAAGTAGCGTACTTAGTTCCCTGTATCTTTAACACAGGTTTCACAAAATCACCCAAATGTAACTTCCCATTGATTCTTCCTTCATCTCCAATTTTCAGTCTTCATTGTCCAGCTGATTCTAACAGTTTTGAGCACCAAACCCCACAAATTACTTTCAGATTTGTGACTCTAATCAGGCTAACTTGTGGTCCAGCCAGCAATTTTACCATTCATGCCACTCTTGCCCTACTAGATCTTTCTTCTATGTCTCTAGCTTCACAAACTTCAATGACAACTGCAAAAGCACCAGAATCTACACACAAACTGTCACTGAGCGAGAAGTTAATGAATCCCTGTATCAAATCACTGAGCTCCCATGCTGCCTGAATGGAGCTAGGGATCTAAAATCCATCATCTTTAGCCACAGGACATCAGCATGCTATTTGCCGCACCGTTGCATTCAGCTACGCATATTCATTCAAACACCTGGTACAGACACTGGCAACAAAGCAGGGTCTGAAGCACAAAAGGTCACTGAGATAACTTGATGGGGCATAGTGCCAAATGGTGTCAGCAACAAACAGGCATGCTGGGGTGAGAAGCTCCTTAACGTCCATAGGTTAAGTCTCAGCTCATGACCTCCTCCCACAGAGACTACTTCTAGGGAGCTAGTAGACCAAAATAAATGGCTCATTCCTATGCATAGTGTGAACTAGTTAAAATATATTAAAAATGGATTATTAATCACTCTTTAAAATAAAAACAGAAGTAACAATAACATGCTTTAAAACTGTCTTGAAAACTGAAGGTCCATTTCTTTTCTTCAAATTAGTTTTCCTTTACTAATTCTTCTGTGCTCTAGGGAACAATAAATGCAGCATGCATGAACACATGGGATTTTGTAAGTACCAAAGAGTTTAATAAAGAACAGGAGAAGACTGAGGACATTTTGGGACAGGATCATTGAGTATTTAAATAGAATGCTTCCATAAAAAAAAAAAAAAAATCAGGATCTTTGGCAATTTTTGCACCAGCTGGCAAAACAGCCAGTGACGTGCATATCTCAGATTTGAGACTCATTCAGATATAGCTTCTATCAGGCAAAATAACAATGCTGGAGTCATATACATTTGCTATGGGATTTTTTATTCTATTAACCTGATATAATTGGCACGTAACTATAATATGCTCCTATTTTTTGTGCAGGTGATCTGGATATAGTAGCCTACAATACATTAATTTCTTTCAAAGTACTTGGTAAGGAACAGAGGCCCTCTTCCTTGTCGAGACTAGGTTGACCCTAGCCAGTAACAATGCACCCCACCACAGCTGCTCATTCACTTACTCCTCTCCCCAGTGAGACTGGAAAGAAAATTGGAAGGGAAAAAGTAAGAAAACTTGTGGATTAAAATAAGGACAGTTTAATTCATAAGCGAAGCAAAGCCATATACTTCCCATTGACAAAAAGATACTGAGCCACTTCCTGGTAAGCGGGGTGTCAACATGCATAAACTTACTTGGAAGGACACAGGCCATAAGTCACCAGCATCTCCTCTTACTCTTCCTTTCCCTGCATTTTTTCACTGGGCACATCTTCTTATGGTATGGAATATCGCTTTGGTCAGTCTGGGTCAGTTGTCCCAGCTGTGTTCCCTTCCAAATTCTGGTGCACTGCCAGAATAGTTAATGACTTTGGAATTTATTGAGGCTTGTCTTTTAACTTACAAATGAGCTGATAGGGTAATTTTACCATCTCCAGTCTGATATCTTCAAAAATAAATCTTACGCACGAACATGTCGTGATATACAGAAAAAAGCGCCAATATATATGAAGCACCAAGAAACTAATCCTTTCAGCATACACCACACCTGGTTAAACAGAGACAGCAAATGGATTTGCATCTCTCAGGGGAATGCCTGTTATGCCTTTGATAGGGTTTTTGTTAAGAAAATATCTTTTTATCCATACTATCAATAGATCGGTCACCTGCTCAGTTTCATAGCTTCCAGTACTTAAATTACATATTAAGTTTCGTTTTTTCAGCCATTTCCCCCTTGTCCAGAGAATTCAGAATTCTGGGCAGCCTTTCATCTTCCGGTGAACAAGTTCAAGTAATCTAAAAAATAACCAGCCCTTAACCAGAAATTATTTTTCTGTCTAAGGAAAAGTAGTAACTAATCGTATGTAAACTGTTATTCTGTCTCAGAGTTGATTAAAACAGATACACTTAAGTTATATGCTTAGTTCTTCTCGTGATTTTAAATTTTCTGCTTCTTCTGTATTTGCTCAGATGACATGCCACTGCAGTTTTGAAGGAGGTCTCCAGGAAACTTCATACAGAGGAGCCAGAATTGTCTCTACAACTGTAAAATTCAAACACTGACTGAAAAAAAAAATTGGCTGAATGTACACATACATTTTCTTCTATTTATACTAATTTCATTTACCAATGTCAACTCTAGCTCAGCAAAGACTTATTTTTTCCTACACTTATTCATTAAGAATCAGAACGTTCTACCTCAAATTCTGTAGCCTTAGTTGTAGCCTGGTGCTACATGATGGATCCCCGCTAGCCTGGGTCAACTGAAGCAAAACTCCTCACAGAATCACTAACATTTTTGCTCAAACCTAGAGTTTACTTCTTACAAGGAATTCAGCAACTGGACCAGTCTCACACCACCATTCTGAACATCCAGACATCAGATGGCAGTTTATGATACAGAACAAAATGAAAGAATGCAGACTAAATCAGCAGCACACATGAATAAGTAATTTCTCTCTCCACAGTCATCACAAGAATATCGATCATCACCTGCAGCTGTCTTCCTCTTCTTATTTGATCTCTATCTTTTGCATATTGTAAAGCACAAAAAAAAAAAAAAAAGGTATGGTAGTGTAAGGTGAATGAACACATAGAAACATTCGACCACAACTCAGACATACGGTCTATTAGGTGTCCATTGTGAAAGAAAATTTCCTGACACAGGTTTGGACTTGGTGTTTTGAATGAAGTGTCAGAAAAACAAAAGAAATATCATAAGGAGGAAGCTAATGTTCTAGCAACACTCTCATTACATGTGTTACAGTCTATTCACACAAACATCTCATGCTTCATATGCAACATCAATCTGGATGGTATGCTATCCATTTTTGCAGGGCTGCCCCTTTATACTTCATTGTAAATCAGGAGAGAAAATAGTTTCAGAGGCTGCAATTTTTTGTCATATAAAACAGACATCTTAGTCAATAAATTTTCACAGTATCTGAAAGACTCATAATTAAAAAATGAACCCAAACAGAACAACTGTAAATTAAATAAGCAAATACGTAACTTAAGAATAAAATATGTTTTTTGACTTAAAATCTTACAAATAGAAAGAGACCATAATGGATACTCCAGGACATACATGATATTCAAAACAGCAGACAAACTATTAAAAACTTCCCTTAGCAGAGTATGAGCAACTTTTACAACCTCAAAAATGGAATCAAATCTTGATAAACCATGGCCTATCCTATGGCTTTTGGATTATTTTGGTTTAGTAATGCACATTAGAAAATAATGATTATCAAGTAGCTTTTGTCACCTGTTATCACCAACAGAACACCCAGGGAAGAGTGAGGAGGTCAGAATCCAGTAAACGGCACTCAAAAGTCAAAATTCAGTAACAGTATCTAAAATACAGTCTGTGAGTGGAGTATCTAGAAAGGCCCCAGAAGAAGAGGTCCCCCCAATACTCCTCCAGGAAAATCCCTGTCACTTTAATTATTACTATTATTATTAAATATAATTGCTCCTGAAAAAGTCAAGTTGCTAAATATACACAAAGTAAATTATATTAAAATTAGACTCTCCTGTTTTAATACCTATTTTCTCATTATTCTGTAATTTGCTTTATGATTTAAGTACTTGGTTTTTAAAACTTTATTATCAATTTCATCTGCTTTCATAGCTCTGATTTACAAATCTATTTATCGCATAATTGTACTATATTTTGATCCATGCTCCTTTGTTTCTCTTGGCAACTGAAAATGGCCTAACGGAATGTACATTTTGAAGAAAGGAAGAGCGACAGAGTCTTTGAACGCGACAGCACAAAACGTGTGGTCATTTTCAGTGAGTTACAAAAGATCTTGGTCTCATGGAAAGCTTGTATGTAAATTGCTAAGTAAGAGGTCCTAAACAGTCTTGCATTTTAAGTGTCATTTAAGGATGCACCTTTAATTTCAGATTTCAACATTTTCCAAAATAATTCTGATGTGAGATCACTTCTATGGCTTTGAACCACAAACCAGAGATAAAACAAGTCTTAAAGACATTTGAGAAGTCACTAATACTTTAAAAGTTTCTCTTCAACCTTTGTATTGCATGCAGCAGCATGAGTCTCAGACCACATCCTTTATTTGAACGGTTAGGTAGAGTCAGTGATATATATATGATGAACTGATACCATACCCAGAAGAGCACAGCAGCATGCCTTTGCTCCTCATGAATGACTGGCAAATCCTGCTAATCCATCCTGACCACAAAAGAACAAGAGAAATTATAGCTGAACTAGGTCTATATTTACCATTAGTGAACATCTTCAGGGCTAAAATTGGCCACACTACACAGGAAGCATTCAACAGAACCTTTAGCATTAATATCAACCACAATTAGTAGATTTTATTTAGGTATCTGAAATAACCTGAAACTAGTACCATGCCATTCAGAGTAGTTTGAAAAAAATACATGGGGAGGAAGCAGAAAAGCTTTCATTATTTTCTTTTCCAAAACTGATTGGAAAGAGAAAGCAACTTTTTTTTTGTTTTGTTTTAAGAATGCTTACTTCTCAGGTTCAATTTGTTTGTTTCAGTCTATTCAGCAAAATTTGTTATAATTTTTTTTAAAAAAAATCACTCATTGAAAAGTTAACTTAAGGGTGAAGAAAGGTAAATATTTGAGAAAAAGATATTAAGAAAAACTATGTACTTTCATCATTAATGCTGAAAAGTCTCATTGTGCAAGTTCTTATCTTAATGCAGGATCAAAATTTATTTTTTGGTACTTGTATCTGTTTCCTCTGTTCTTTTCACTGACTGCCACAAAGAAGAGTCTGACTTTCATTTTCTCTGGAATATCCCAATAGGCATCCAAGAACAACAAGATTCCACCTCAGACTTCTTCTAAGACTGTAACAAATTTACATCTCTGCACCTCTCCTCACGTGCCAGGAATGCTGTTCTCCAGTTAATTGACAGCATTTTACACATGTTGTATTATAACATCTGAAGAATATACATTGTCTTGTTCAGACACATCCAGTCATTTTTGTTTAATGTGAGCCATAGAATTCCAACCAATTATGTTTAGCACTGTTCACTTATATGAAGTCTCCTGGAGTTCTTTTTGTTTTGCTTTTAAGAAAGCAAGAAAATGTTTTTTTCTACTAAAAAAAGCCACAAAAACAACAAAAAACAGGATTTAATTTCATTGTCATTTTAGCACGAAATACAAACTAGACATTTAGATATATCACAAAAGAGAAAAACCAGAATTGGTGGCAGTCTAATGGCTCAAGGCCATATGCTAACCCCTTCCAACAAATCTGAATTTTACAACAGGATTCAAAATAAAACCACTTAAAATGCTGGCAGTGACTAGTAGCCCTGACCCTTGTTTCATGTTGTTTCAGAACCACCCTGCAATATACCCAGTGTTTCAACACAATTCTGAGCATGGCAACCTCCATCCAGCAGCAGAATAAGGTCCTTTGTCATTCACATTAGGTCTGTTTTGGCCTCTGGCATTCCTCCTGTTTACTTATACCTTCAAGGTTCCATGAAATGTTAACAACTTCCCAGCTCATTCAAAACTTGCAAATGGCCCAATTCCCCTTCCACTATGAATTAATGCATAAAACATTGGAAATCATGTGAACATCGAGTAACATGACCAGCTTCTACCTCTAGTAAGCCACTTGGGGTTATTTTTCAAAGGAAGACTAAGCAAAAAAACCTCTTTTCCTCCCAAAGCATCATACAAAGTAACAAACTCTGAAAGTTTCCAGTTCTAGTGTTGTCATTTTCTCAAATAATTCAACTCTCCCTAAAGCCACCTCCACTCAAGCTCTCACAAAAAAGTCTATTTTCTTCTTGCAAAGCCATGTTGTGCTAACATCAAATTCTTATTCCTCTGAACCATCCTGCTAAAGCAAGCATCAGCTATATCAGCTTGAGGATCTGTTCAGTTCTCACTTAACTTTCCTAGTGTGGGAAAAAACAACACACTATCACTCCCTTTTATTCTTTGCCTTCCAAGAATAGTAATACTTTACCATAAATTCAGCTGTATTCAGGACTGTGCATATGCCACAGTAGATTAACACTGATGCAAAATGTTTCTTTAATTTTTAAAAAACTCCTATTGCTATTGAATCACATAAGGCTTTTGAGTTTTGTTTTGTTTGTTTCCTCCCTCCCAAATTTCTTCTGGCATCAAGACTTGGTTCCCTGTACATCCCAGTCAGTAATTCTACAAAACCCTAAAGAACTACTAAAGGCAGTTTAATTTGACGAGTGCTGAAGACATAGAAAGCAGAGAATATGACACATGGTATTTTAGAGTAACAGTTTTCTTCAAATGCATATTCAGTTAACAGAAACCCAGGTCTGGCATAGACATGGGCCTGTCTATACTCACTATGTGCAGCTGCAGGAAATCACCAAGCCCAGGGGCACTGTCGATCCGAACAAGGATGCCATCCTTCACTGTTGTGCTGAAGCCCACAGCAAGACGGTCTGTCCTCGTGCTCGGTCTATCATTAGCTGGCCAGGTGTACAGGATGAGACCTCCACTCTTCCCAAATATATATGTGGCACCAGCTACAAAACAGAAAACCAAAGAAAAATGTATTATTATTTATTTTCCAACTCTGGTAGTAATGCTTTGTCTTCCAAGAACAGTTTAAGCAAGCACATGCTTTCATTAGTTACAGGGGTGAAATTATTGCCTCCTGCTGGCAGGCCTGATGAAGTACATTATTAGTTCCTAAGTAAAGACAAGCAGAATTTAAAATAAAGTGAAGAGTTTATCAAGACTTATCAAGATGGTTTATCAAGAATGAATGATTTCATTTAGTGCTAATACTCCAGACAATGCTGGACAGGACACTGCTCTTGGGGAGGGGGGTGGGGGGGGAACAACAAGCCACTTCTATTTCAAATGCATGGAATTCAGTCTTATAAGGGGATTTAAAGGAAATATTTGGCCGTTCTCCTTGAGGTTGGACTTGTCTTCAGCTGAAGGTTAGTCATGCACAGTGGAAACCTATCTTTTTCTCAAAACTTCGTAAGATTTTTTTGGTTATCAAGTCCACATATTTCCAGCACTGTTCATCTTTACAGTAAGCCTGGGAATTTGTTCCTTGCCCTTGTTTTTAAGGACAACACCAAACCTCTCCCAGGCTGAACACTGTCCTCCCACATTCATGAGGGCCATCTGAGCTGAGGAAGACAGACACGCAAGTGAGGAATTACTGTCGCAGATGAGGAAGCTGAGAAGCAAAAGCATTTGGAGTTCACATTTTGACTTGTACTCAACGCTCTGAGTTAGGAAAAAGATTTTATAACTCAGCAGTTATAAAATCAGCTCCTGAGCTCCTTGGGAAACATATTTCAAACTCCTGTCCTAGACCCAAAACTACAGGCAGGCCAGGAACAACACTTCTCAGTGCTGCAGCCAGTTACCGCACCTCATTTTCTGACCACTATTGCAATGGTTACATAATAGTAAGCAAAAATAACCAGCTTCCATTACTGCAACAAGGATGAAATATCTGTATAAGGTACAGGCAATTACTGGGTATATTTTCTAATCTGAGTGAAACTATAACTAATATTTTTTTCCACCACACCAACAAGAAACCTGTATCAAGCAATTCTGAACAGAGTAAATGTAGTTAGATTCAGAAACAGGGATCATATATGGGTAACTTCTACAGTTGCCTAGAAAGCTGCAGCTTCACTAAAGCTCTTTATGACCTAAATTCCAAGTAAATGCTATACATTAGTAGAAATAATTGATACACTTCCCCCATGCTAAAGAGGCTTCCTCTAGACATCTCAGAACACATTACCAAAACAGACATCAAAAACTCAGCCAGACAGGAATGAAATGATTTGTGAACGGCTGACTCAATGACATAGTGAAAATGAACCATGTTTCCTTCCTTCCTTCCAGGCCTGTGTATATCCAACAGAACATGCCCTCAGAAAATTCAAACAAACGTGTCTGAAATCAGGGTTAAATAGGAAATTTCACTCATAATTCCGGATTAACAAAAGAGCACACTGGCATTCTGGAACTGTGAACATATATTATTTCAGTTTCAGAAAGATTAATTTTACAGACTTAATTTCCTCGTTGAGCTTTGAATTCTAGATAGAGGGTGCATGACTAATGCAAGATGTGTAGAAAGGGGTTTTGTTTGTGTGCTTCTTTAAACAAGCCCCCAACTGTATCAATAACCTGATGGTTAGATAGTTGGAGATGACCAAATAGTGAATTATCTATATCTTCCCCCCATGCACAGGTATACCAACAGCCCCCTAAAACTATGCTACAAATATACTCCTTCATCTTGTCAGTTTGTTCTGTAACTTCTATGTGTACTTGCATTACAGACCAAAACTAGGCACAGCAAAGTGTTAAGCAAAACAAGATTTACTTATTCTTGATGGCTTTACAGATTAAACCCCACTTTTCAAAATTACTCTCACTCAAACTGGAAGTCCTCCTTTTCCTTCTAATGGTTATCAGGCCCTTTAGCAGCAAAAACAAGCTTGGAGGAGAGTTCTTCACTATTTATGAAGTCAAATTACTTATTTGCCACTCTAAGAGCCATTTGGCTACAGGTAGATCATGTCAGTCCTCCAATGAGAGCCAATTAGAACCAATTATGTCCTCATAGGCCTTTCACGAAATTTAACTGCTTAAAGAGATTTTATTTTCTTCTCAGAGAGCACAGATTTTGCTTCTAAGCCTAACCTGAAGATAGTGAGTACTTTGGTATTGAGGTACGAAAGGTAAGCAGAGATAACATGGTAAAAATCTACCTCTGCTGGGTCTTATTTCAGTTTCTGTGAGATGGCTCTACATAATATTTCATGAAGACATGGAGTACTCTGGTTCAGCTGGGAATGTCAACTCAGTTCTGGGGCTCAGCTGGCTCACAGGCTGTCCAACTTTACCTTAAATGTGGCAGGGTTTCACTATGATGGATTTTGCAGTCATATACTCTGGCAAGGCATCAAGCTCTTGAAACAAAGATGATTCTGATGCAACAACTAGAGAAGCACTACCCAAAGAGACCTGTTAGTAGAAGCCCAGTGGCCAGCAGTTGTTTCCTTATTGTCCAGGTCAGAAATATCTGCATGACAGACAGGCCATTTGCTTTACCTGTGTAGAGCTTAATACACAATAATTTGCTGGATACGTCAACATCTGTTACATCTGCACAAATTATAACTTCTGTGCCCTAGGGATCCTGTGATTTTCCCCAAATTAAATGTCCCACTGCAAATTCTGTAGTTGCAACCACTAAGTAATCAACCGCCCCTTTTGCCTCAGCTACAGCTGTTTTTCTCCATTCCTTTAGCAGCAGAGTGCAGGCCACAGTTTGCTTTCACCTCAAGGGACGTGCAGGACACCTGGATCCTAATGCCCCGGGGGTGGAAACAAAGCCCCACTATTTGCCATGGACTGAGCCAGCCTGCACTGGAAAAGGGTGAGGCTCCAGAACACTAGCAATACATTGATGACATCATCATATGGGGGAACACATCAGAGGAAGTTTTTGAGAAAGCAGAGAAGATAATCTAAATTCTCCCAAAGGCTAGTTTTGCAATAAAGCAGAGCAAGGTCAAGGGACCTGCCCAGGAAATGCAGTTTTTAGGATTAAAATGGCAAGATGTATGTCATCAGACTTCAATGGATGCCATCAACAACATATCAGCTATGTCCCCACCAACCTTATAAAGGTTATAAAGGAAACATAAGCATTGCTAGATGCTGGGGGGTTTGGGAGAATGCATATTCCAGACTACAGTCAGATTGTAAAATCTCTCTATCATGCAACTCAGAAGAGGAACAGTTTTAAGTGGGGTCCTGAACAACAACAAGATTTTGAACAAATCAAACAGCATGATTGTTCATGCAGCAGCCCTTGTGCCAGTCTGGACAGGACAAGATATGAAAAATGTGCTCTACATTGCTGCCAGGGGGAATGGCCCTTCTTGAAGCCTCTGGAAAAAGTACCCAGGGAGACTCAAAGACCATCCCTGGGGTTCTGGAGTCAGGGTCCAGGGCATCTGAGGCCTGTTACACCCCAACTGAAAAAAGATACTGGCAGCTTATGAAGGGGTTCAAGCTGCTTCAGAAGTGATTGGTACTGAAGCACAGTTCCTCCTGGCACCCTGACTGGCAGTTCTGGGCTGGATGTTCCACGAGGAAATTTTTTCCACACATCATGCCACTGATGCCATGTAGAGTAAGTGGATCGTGCTGATCACACAGCAAACGTGAATAGTAAACCCTAATCACCCAGGCATTTAAGAAATCATCATGGACTGACCCAAAGGTAAAAATTTCAGACTATCATCATTAGAGAAGAAGGAGGAGGAGAAGGTGGATCTGGACTGGTAACATAAAGACAAATTATTTCTGGCTCAGTGGGCCCAGGACACCTCAGGTCACCAGGAAAGAGTTGCAACATTCTGATGGGCTTGTGATCAAGGGGTGGACTTAACCATGGACACTGTCTTCCTGGTTATCCATAACTGTGAAACATGTGCCGCAATCAACCAGGCCAAAGGATAAAGTCTCTGTGGTATGGAGGACAATGATTGAAATATAAATGTGGAGAGGTCTGGCAGATTGATTACATCACAGTCCTGCAATCCCATCAAGGTAAACACTACGTGCTCACAATGGTAGAAGCAACCACTGGATGGTTGAGATGCACCCTGTGCCCCACGCCATGGCCTAGAACACCATTTTCGGCCTTGTAAAGCAAGTCCTGTGGTGACTTGGCACTCCAGAAAGGATTGAGTTGGACAGCAGGACTCATTTCAAAAGTAGCCTCATAGACACTTGGGCCAGGGAGTGTGGTATTGAGTGGGTATGTCATATTTCCTATCATGCACCAGCCTCTGGGAAAACTGAACAGTACCATGGACTGTAAAAAAACCCATTGAAAGCAATGGGTAGTGGGACCTTCAAACACTGGGATCTACATTTAGTGAAGGTCATCTGGTTAGTTAACGCTAGAGGCTCTACCGATCAAACTGGCTCTGCCCAGTCAGAACCTCAATGTATCGTAGAAGAGAATAAAGTCCTCTTGGCGCATACAAGAAGTGTGCTACAGATGTCAGCTTGAAATAGTCCTGTCTCAAGCAAAGGCAAAGCCATCCATGGGATTTTTTTCACTCAAGGACCAGGGTGCACTTGGTGGGTAATGCAGTGGGACAGGGAAACGCAATATGTACCTCAAGGGGATTGGATTTTTGGGTGAGAAAAGTCTGTAATGTTAAATTGTGTAATATTTGTTGCTGAATGACACTGTCACTGTATGCCATAACTCCCATGGACAATGAGGATGGATTGTTCCAGATACACAAGTTGAGAGCTCCTGATGCAGCTTGGAACCAATCAACAGCACCCAGGCTCTCCTGCCCTGAAAGACATCTAGGATGGAGAGAACCCAGTCACGGATTGAATGAACTCAAGACATCTTGGAGGGACAGCCATTGACTACGGAAATGGTTCCTGTTCTTGTGTATATATTTATATAGTTGGAAGGTGTAGGATTTGGGAATGATATAGATGGTATCAAATACCATACACTCAATTGGGAAGTCCTAAACCATGAAAAGTATAGATAATATTTTACTTAACATTTTTGTAAAAGGACTGTAAGTATTTTTAAATTCCTAGGGAAAGAAATGGAAGACATCAATTTTTAAAGTCAAAGACTTGTAAGTATTCAAAGAAAAGAACCCTATTGCATTTTTCTTACCACTGCTTGTTTTTCTTGTACTTTCCTGCCCATATCCCATTTTGTGACTACTTTATGGTCCTACTATATTTTCTGTTTAGTCCAGTAGTTCTGATGAGTCTCTTGGGATATTTCATATGCCAGTGTACAGGTCCTAACATAATCATACCCTTCTGCTACTTAACCAGAAGCTATCAGTTCAACTACAAGAAAATCCGTGATGATAACATTTTGCTCTTCTTTCCTGGCAAGAAACTGAAATTTGGGTTATTTTGAAGAAGTTTTGTCAAAAGATGAAATGAGTAACACATCATTCCTGACCACAGGTTACATGAGCAAACCAAGAGTCAATTCACACCAGGAAGGAAACCTTGGTAGCACCTGTAATTAGCAGCCCTTTAATCAACAGCCCTCTAAAGGTATAATTAAATAATGGAGTTGTGATAGTTTATACAGACATTCAAAAATTCCCACAAAGTCTCAGTAAGAGATAGAGTTTTTCCCAAATTTACATAAAGAAAAAGTAATGGTGACCCTTGTCTTTTTGCACCTGGACTAGGCAGTTCATTTGCTATTTCCATCACCAGGAAAGGCACTAGTAAAGGAATTCATATTAGAATACTAGCATGAAAGCAAGTGAGAAGAGATCAGGCATACATCTTCAGAAACTCAGTAAGGACACAAAACGATGCTTACTGCTGCAGCAAGTTATTTGGTCATGTAATAAAAAAGCAGTTCCAAAAAACACGGTTTATAAAGAGCTCTTCCGCCCTCACAAGTGTAGATGAACAAGGTAACTAGGAAGAGTGCTAAAACCAATTTCTGTTCTAATAGAAAACTCTGACGAAATAGATTGGAGGTTTTGCCTGAAATCTGATCAGATCAATCTGATCACTGCCCCCAAAATTAAGGTCTCCGCCATGTATTCACAGCTTAAGGTAGACTGCATATTTGACCACTCAGTTTCCACTCAGAGAAACAACTGTGGCATAGCTCTTCGGGCCTTAACTTGGCCAGACAGCTAAGCATCTTATGTGTTGCATCTTACTACACTCTTAAGGAAAAACAAGCCATTCTTTGACCACCAGTTCTAAGGGGGAGTTAAGGCAAACAATACACACGGCACAAACCACAAAAGAGTGTGACAAGTTTCAAATGGCTTCTGTCTGTTTATTGCTCCCCAAAAGTTTATCACATGACAATGTAGACAAGAAAACATCGGTTGAAACCTGTACACTGTCAAAAAGATGTACACTGGCTGAGTCAAAAAATGAAGCTTCTAACATGTTTTTACAACTTAACTTACTCTGGGCACATCAAATAGACTAACCATGCTGTGCAACTCCAAATTTCTGCTAATTGCTTAGGAGTAAAAAGAGTGAAAGAATGACAAGAGTATTTTGAGGACCATCAAAGATACAAAATAGTTTCTTTATGCACTACAAATAACAATAGTGATGAAAATAGGTAAAGTTTTTACCTTGTTTTGATATATACTCCTGAAGAACATGAATGGTTTAGCTGACTCTTCATTACTTGAGATCATTTCAACTGGGTCAGCTCTAGGTGTGCTGGAATATCTGTATCGTCTAGAGATGACCTAACAGGTGTTCCAAATTTCTAGTTTCTGCAGTTTCATGGTTTTAAGTTACTTCCGTGGGTGTTGTACACTAAATGCATTGCATTCAGCATCATACAGCTTCTGTGCCCCACAGTTACATTCAATGCATAATAGCATTACCAGCTACCATTATTCAACAAATTAATAATGGAGAATTAAAAAAAGATCAGGAGAGAGGTGCCCCATTCCCTCTGCCCTTCCAAATTTACCAAGACATCAATCTTGACAACAGCTATTCTTTGTCTCTAGTTATAAGCAGTCATCCTATTGCCCTCAATACTAAACTTCAATGACATTGTAATTCTAATCTTTATTTTAGTACTCCTCTTCCTATTCTACTTCACATCACACCAAATAAAAAAGTTCTTAGACAAAAGAATTAATGAGATCTCAGGAACTAAAACCAAGCCAGACATCAACACTTCCCCTTGCCTTCAAGCATATACACCAGTGTTCTTACATTATATGAATGATCTGCAATATCAGGATATCCCAGGGACATCTTTTGAGTTACTTTCACTCAATCACACACATCAAGAAATGGAAGCCTAGTCAAAACTGAGTATCATCAATCAGCATGAAAAGTCCTATTCCTCCTTCGCCTAAAGATCCTCTCTGGCACTTGTACATCTCTGTGACTCAGCTGCTGTATTTTCCACACCCCGAGTTTAAAAGGTCTATTAATACAAACTGAATACAAACATATGTTTAATTAAAGAGAAATAAAAAAAAAGGGGGGGGGGAGAGGATGTTAAAAAGGTTACAGAAAATCTTATAATCATCATCTGGCTCATTTGATCATTCCATCACAGGATTTGTCCTAGAATGAAAAGACAGAGTGACCTAATACTTTCTATGATATAGCTGCTGAAACATCCTTTTATTTATCAAGAGCTTTACATTGCCTAAGAGAAAAGAAAACTTAAAGCTGTGGAAAATGCAAAGCTCATGAACCTCTTTTTCTCTTCCCTTGACAAACCCTTTGAGACTGAAACTGAACATCATACTCATCACAAAAAGCAGACATTGTTTGGCATGAAACTGAAATTCCTTTCTTACTTTAAAATATGAAGGAGCTTTTTTCTGTACAAAAAGGAGGAGGAGCTATAAAAGCTGCAACACAAAACAGAAGCAGCAATTCAGATCATGCCTGCTTTCTGTGTTTGTCTTTTTTAATGACAGCAAATTAATACGAGTCACTTTCCTCCCGGTATGTGTGCATCCGCCAACAATCAGATTAGACAGTATGCTACTTCTTATTAGTTACACTGCATTATAAAGATTGGAAGAGGAAAAGGAGGAGAATACAGAAATGTTCCTAGAACTACTAGAAGGTCCAAGATATCTGTAATTCAAGCATAAACTTTCTCTAAATCTGGGATACTGGGAAGATGGAGGCTTTTTCCCAAATCTGAATTTGCCATTGGGCATGTTGGGGATGTTTACCATCTCAGAAGGAATTTAGGGATTAGCTTCTGACTAAAACAGATCCAAAATGACCACAGGCACACCATCTTAAATGTAACAGGCTGCAACTCTGAAAATATTTCAGTAATACCTAAATTTCCATTATAACAACACGATTGGTCAGACAAGAATGATGCTAGTTCATTATCATGTCTTCAGCACTCATCCTAAGTGGATACCCAAGGAAAACTAAGAGTAGACCAAGCCTATTTCCTTAAAGTATGCATCCACACCATGAGTCTTTTCATCAATTAACTCAGCCTCATATGGTCTGTTTATACAGTAATTCCCAAAAGATCTAATTTTCAAGTACTTATCCAGTCTCTCCTTGAATACATTTAGAAGTTTTGCATTCACAATAATGATTTACAAACCTTTAGCAATGACTCACACAAATCTGCCGTGATGTAGCAAGTTAAACATTAGCCAGCTGCGGGCCCCATCAGCAGAGGCAGCCTACAGCATCTTGTACTCTATTAGCTGGACCTTAGGCTGTTAGTAGATGAAGTGATTATTCCCCTTTACTCAGTGCTTGTTAGACTGCATTCAGAATAATGCATCTAATTTTGGATTGACAAACTGGGGCAAGTTCAGTGAAGCGTCACAAAGATGGTCAGGTGGCTGAACTGCCTGCCTTGTGAGGAAATGCCAAAGGATTCGGGCTGTATCAGCTTGAAGATGACACAGCTTCAAGGGGACCTAAGGACAATCTCAGAGCACCTGCAAGGAGGATATTGAGAAGCCAAAGGCAGACTCTTCATAGGGGTGCACAGACAAAGCATAGGATGCAATTGGAATAGTTTGAAGTGAGAGAACTTGACTCTATAGGAGGAAAAAGCTTTCTTCTCACAAGGACGGACAGACAAACAGGTTGCCCAGGGACATTCTGGAGTCTCTGTGCATGTAAGGTTTCAAAGATATGACTACATAAAACCCCAAGTGACCTGATCTGACCTCACATCTGACCTTGCTCCCAGAATTGGTTTAGACTAGACACTTGCTGAGGTCTCTTTCAGCTTGAGTGAAGAAGAATCACCTTTCTGTGTGAAGAATCATCTTTTTCATACTTGCTCTTGCTAAATAGATCACATATTCCCTAGTTCTTGTTCTGTAAGGCATAGTAATCTGTCCCTATATCTATCCTCTTAGTGTCAAGCTTGCCTTGCAGACTTTTATCATACCAGCACCCTCAATCCTTAAGTCATTTCTTTCAGTGAAGAGACCAATTGTGTCATCAAATTCAGCCCCCACAGCTTTAGGCAGCCAAATGAAACATATCAATTTAAAAAAAGTCCGCAAGAATAATCTTTCCAGGTCTTTTTTTTTTTTTTTTTTTTTTTTTTTTTTTGCTGCACACCACAGAGTAAGAAAAGCTTTTAAATAAAACAAAAACCACAGTACTCACAACAACTTCAGAAAACAAAAGGCTTAAAACCACTGTGCACCAGAAGGAGAGACAAAAGAAGATACAAACACAAGAGAAATATGAAATTTGCTGGGTAAAAGTGCCCAGAAAACTGTTACCCTTGCAGAACAGCAGGACACGTTTACTGGGGTCCAAGTTATCCACCACCTGCAAAGATACCTGATTAGGTGCAACTGTGACTAAATTCAGTAAAGAAAGAAGGAACTATTTCTTAGGTGCATTCTGCTGTGAAAGAGGAGGTAGAGTCAGGACACAATTTCTTATTTCTTGGTATTTCCTGATAAAAGAGCACACAAAGAGGATGTCCTTCAAGAAGCCCAGAAGGCAGCATGCCAGAGGAGCTGAATACAGAGACTATGAGAAGCACAGCAGGATTCATAGCTCACTTGGGGCTTGGAGGAAGAATAAAGATGTTAGGTCACTAAAGTTTTACAGAATCTGAATAGTAACAAAATGGTCTAGTCAGGATGGATGGAAGCCAAACTGTTAGTATTGATTTCAGCCCATTCAACTCTCTTCTAAAGAATCTTTTCCTAGTCTTCCTCCTTAAGCTACAGTTTATTACATTAAAACAAATAAGCCATCAGGAAAAAAGTGAACTAAAACAAAAAGAAAACCCCAAACAATGAAAAATAACCAAGAAAAAATCCTCCCCAAACCCAAAAAACAAGCAAAAAGCCTCACCAAAAACAAAGCAAAAGAAAAAAAAATACCACTTAAACAACTCCTGTTTTTTCAGTTTCATTTAGCCACTTCAAGTTTAAGTAGCATAATATCTTGCATGACCAGTTTGAGACTAGGAGGGTTTGTTTAACTGTAGGTAATCCTTCACTTTTCCCTACCTACCTGTTCACCATTCCTTAATCATAGATATCAAAACAGCAAATACAGTTTACATTTCCTGTCTTCACTGCAAGAGATCAAACACAAATTTTCAGTCTTGACAGCTAAAAAGAGTTGGTCCAGAAATGCCAGCTATTCATCAGAGCCTCAGAAGGTAAAGAGTTTTACCAAATATAATATGCTAAATCAGCAGAAGAGTTTAGAATAAGAGGCAGGTTTTCAGATATCTAATCTTTTTCTGGTCATTACATTTCAGCAGTATGCTTTTGAAATAAACTCCCTGATCTATCACCACTTGCCATGCTTTGGTTCATATCAGAGCAATCTCAGAGTACACAAACTTGATACCTTTCAAATAAAAACAGACTGGAAGATGCAGTCCACCTTTTAACCAGATATTAGTCTACAGTACCAGACCAGAGCTAGTCCAAAGTAACACTTTAGAAGCAAAAACGTTGGCAGTATAGACCTCAGATCCCTGATATTAAATTTCATTCTGAAAACCCACTCTCATGCTGATTGCTATTGTAGACACAGCCTCATCTTGTGAATGGGGCCGCTTTGACCAATCAGATAAAGAAACTCAGAATTCTGAGCTTTTTAACCTCACCTCAAATATAACATTGTCCCACACAGGTACTGGAAGGCCAGAGGTGAGAAGAAACGCATTTATGAAAGCTCACTATTCCCAAGACTCTCTAACCTTCCCCAAGGTCACATAGTGAGAGTGCAAAAACAAAAAGTATCCAAAGCTAGTAATATGGCATACAAACTATTCTATGTAAATGAGATGCAGCTTTCCTTGCTATTACCTCCTTTTCTTGCCAGGGCAAGATGCTAGGGCATCTACCTCTAGGACAGATGGACATATGCAAACTTTATACGGGTAATAGGTTAAAAGTACCACGTCAGAGTAAAAGACAAGTGTAATGGTTGTTTAATCATTCTCACCATGAAGTGCCAATTCTTTAGTGTCTTATGACATTCATGAATGGTACAGAGGGCTGGCATGATGAATGCAGAGCAATTCCGACTGACAGATACTTTCAGAGAATTTATATCCCTCTCACACTCCCAGGACAAAAGGGCTCTTGAGCTGAGTTATCATTTGTTCCATGAGAGGATTTACAGTCTTGCCAGCAACTCCTTTTACCTTACTCTGTAAAGTGTTTATTTTGATATACTGATTGTGATCATTCAAGAACAACTGTATCTGAAGGAAGTCAGCAGAGGAGAGAAAAAGCAGAGTGGTTCTGAATAACTTGCTCACCTTGACCTTCATTCCCCTCAGCCAGTTTGCTTTGTCTTTGGTATCAGTTCTATTCCAGCATCCACTGCTGTCCCACTTACAAATGTAATATCACTCAAGGGAGACATCTTATCTCCCATGCCTGGCTACCCTTTTTTCACGGCATAAGATATTGAGCCACAAAAGCCATCCACCATGGTCCTTTCTTATCATTGCACTGGAAAGCACCTCAGCATCACAGTTTTTACACCACACTACAGCAGCCTTCATCTTACAGTTAGACACAGCAATGTGAGATGTCTCCTGCCATGAGATTCAGTGGCAAAGGAACACCTGAACCTTATCCAGAAGAGCAGGGTGATACAGCCATGCAACGCCAGAGTCTCAACATTACTTGGAGACTAAGATATTCCCACTGCCATGATGAACATATCACCTTCAAATACTTATCGCATGAGGCATTTTAGCAAATGCAACACTTCCTCCCTCTGGCAGAGGTTACCAGTAAGTCTTATGACTTTGATATTCAGCCACTTTCTACAAGTTTTTCCATCACTGTTGTCTTCTGAGAAATTCAGCAGTTACAATCTTGACTAAAATACATCATCACCTGAGAGGCCCCGAGTCTGTGGCCTTCAGCTGCACAAAGCAATAGCATGTGTCACACAAGTGAGGATAATGAAAGGTCTGTGGGCTGATCACATCGATCTAACAACAGTAGCGATTTCCCTACACTTCATTTTGAAAGTATTAGCTGACTTCAGGCAGAGAGGCAATAAGCTTCCACGAATATTACAGATAATATCCATAATATCATCACAGAGAAGGATATTATCTTTTCTTACACATTTTAAATTATTTTTTAATGCTACATTTTTGCACCTCTATACAGTATTTGATCTTAAATGCCCTGGCCATGTCCTATTCTTGAACAGGGCCTAGACAGACTAATAGGAGAAATGTATCTTGCTTGCCTTTGAAATTAATCTATCATTATATTACAAGATGATGCACCATATCACCACAGTGCCTACCAAGATGTGTAGAAGGGACTTCCTAGAGTAGTCAGTGAACAATTTGGTATTTAATGGGTATTGTTAAAAATTTCTACAGAGATAAATTAATAAGTCTGAAGAAAGAGCAAAAAAGGGGTAGGCCATGTTCTGTTAACCTCTTCTCCTACACCTACTCCTACTCTTCTCCCACTGAGAAACTGATTAAAATTGATAAAGATTTTCTTCACTCATATTTCAAGTGTCTATTCATCTCCACCTCTTCAAACATTGAACCTCAGTATTTTAGTTTCAGTCTCTAGCACTTAATTGTGAATTGTCAGCTGCATTCCCAATAAAGCATTTAATTACCAAATCATTTATTTGGGACACAACACAGAGAAGATCTGTCTTTCAGGTGCACCTTTCACAGTGCCAAAGACACAGAATTCTACATAAAGCTCAGATCTGTGCTCCCTAAGTGAGAAAAAAAATCTTCCTCCAATAAGCTGGAAAAATAAATCCCAGTCTATCTTTTTTTTCTCTCCTGTGCAGTAAATGCAAACTATTGATTTACCTCTAGCTCTTTCATGCCTTTCACACGCTTCAATAATACAGAGGATTTGTTCTTCATCCTTTCATCTCCAGGCCTAGAACGCCTCTTAAGCCCTCTGTTAAGGGTCACTCATTCCTCCTCAAACTGCAGCACTCGCAGAGCTGCACAGAGCTCCACAGGTGATAGCTAGAGAGACATGTAAGTAGCACATAATCGCTTACCTCCTGACTTCTTTGGCAAGTGAGACACAAAGACAAGGTTTTTATAAACCCTAGTTATTCAAACTTTTGATCATTTATGTTTGATCTTTCATAAGCCTCCTTCTGAACGCAATATAAAACCAGCAAAATATGGATAAAAAGTAATTTCCAATGTCTGCACCTCACAGGAAGCACTGAATAATGCTGACAGTTCCATAAATTCCATACTCCCATAGAAAACAGGGAACACATGGGTCTTCACACCTCAGATGCTTAGAAACAAAAACCCATTGAATAATTGGAAGGAACATGTAGAGGTCATGTAGTTTCCCTCTTCTCCACCTCGAAGCAAGGCCAATGAGAGCAGAATACTCAAGAACTACTTTAGGTCAATTTTTAATATCTCAAAGAAAGGACATTCAACAACTTCTTCACTGGCAACCAGTTCCAGTATTTTATGGTCCTACTCTTTAAATTATGATTTTCCACATTTCATCTTCTGCCTATTTCTTCGCACACTATTTCTGTGAGTCTCCTAAAAAAGTCTTCTCTATAAACTCCTAGTCTGATACTTAAAGACAACCTTAGTATTTCTTCCCTGTCTGCTTAGGGCTAAACAAGCCATGTTCCCTCACTCTCATGTTTTTCAGCACCTTTACCACCTTGGTGGTCTTCTGCCATGTGAAGCTCAAACTTGAATGTAGGAGTCCAGATGTGGTCTCACAAGGACTGACTACAGCAGAGGAAACCATTCCCTTGGCCCACTGACTGCATTCTTGCTATAGCGGATCACCGTGTAATGGGCTCTCTGAACAAAGACAACATAGCGGCTTTCTTTTATTCAGTTGGAACATATTCTATTGTCTTGTTGCACAGGAGCTCTCCATCCCAGATGACTCGCCATTTGCTTTTGTCAAATTACATAAGATTAATTGTGGTGACCCCATTTCTCGAACCTGTTGAGGTCCCTCTGAATTGCAGCTCATCAATGGCTGTCCCCAATTTGGTAATTTGCAAACTTGCTGGGAATACTCTGTTCCATCACTCAGGTTATCACACAGACATTAACCAGTACTGGCATCAGCATCGACACTTGAAGGGCATCTCTAGTCATAAACTGTCTGTTGAACTTTCTGCTAGTGAGCAGTCCTTAGCACCAGCAGTCAAGGCAACTTTCCACCTACTCCATCATCTACTTACCTCACCCATATCTCACAGGCTGGGCTATAGGGATATTTCAGGAGACTGCACCAAAGTTTTTGTCGAAGGGAGGTAAACTTCTCCTGTACCCCTGTAATTCACAAAGCCAGTCTCATTGCAGAGAGCACTGAGGTTGGCCAAGCATAATTACATAATTAGCCCTCAGTAAATCCATGTGGGCTATTCTAAGTTAGCTTTTCATCCTTTGAGTGCTTGCAAGTAGCTTCTAGGAAAATGTGCTCAGTAATCTTCCCAGGAACTGCAGTTAGACTGACTACCCCGTAATTCTCTAGTAGATACGGTATTTGCTTTTTTCCCCCCAGTCATTAATAACATTTTTACTGTTTTGTTTTGTTTCTTCCCACCTACTTTCTCACCAATCTCACAATTCCTCACTGTATTTATTGAAGATCAAAGTGCCACAGCGTGATATAGGCTCTTGGATCTTAATATTTCTTCTATCCTAGTAAGAATTTCCTCCCTTTACATGTGCTCCCCTCAATATTCCTGTTAAAAATAGATCTTCCCTTGTGACAACTCAGTCTCAGGGTCTGCAAGCAATACTTCATCTATTTACGTGCCTGAGAACACAAAGATTCTGTTCCACAATCAGGCACTTAGGCCATCAAACAGTAGAACCTATTCCTGAGCTATGTGATTGACTGGTTCATGAGCACAGCATGTAGGACCAGTGTTACATATTATTATAATGCCTCATTTTACTGAAAAAACAGAAAAGTATTTTCCTTGTGGAATGGGCCTAGACACACATTTTGTTAATCTTGATATTTTCTCCCATTTTAGCTAAGTTGAATAGGCTCCCTCATGTAGTATACTTGGAGCTATGGGTCAGCTCTTCAGATTTAGGTGTTCTGCTCAAATACAGCTCTCAACTCTGCTCCTTTGTTCTAGAGAGTAAGATTGCTACAGAATTGTTTTGGTTTTTCTCTAAGAGTATGCTGCTAGAAGATACAAAGCCTGTGAGAGCTGTAGTTTCCTCAGGGAAGTCCTTCCAACATGTCATTCTGACAGTTACATCTTCCCTTCAATACTACTAAATTGGAATGCATGCTTAGAGCAGAAAGCAAATTCCAGGAAAAGACAATTTTCTTTCAGTGGTCTCAGAGGAGCTGGCTGTTCCATGCACTCATTTTCCTTTGTTTAGAGGTTCAAAAGTTATTTTGAAAGGTGGTTTCCTACACAAGGAAAAATTTTGAAGTTCTTAACACATTTGTACATCAATTTATTTCTTTTTACATAAAATCAGTTTCCATGACATTTTTACTAATCCTCAAAGTTATTCATATTTAAACAGGGGCCTCTCATTTTTATTCCCTCCATTTGATTCTCCCATAAGTCATAAAATGCTGAATTGATAAGGTGACAACAATTGCCACAACAGAACAGTAAGGTCACAAACATAAGCAAAAGAGAATGTCATTCTGACCTTGCAACGAGGATAAATTGAGCAATTCATCTCAGGTCAGTGACTTGATTCAAGTATATTTAGTTATAAATTAAACCATGCTCATTGCAGTACTTTAAGGCAGTATTTGCT
>JAWWMP010000165.1:42581841-42625594 GCA_035047865.1 Dendrocincla tyrannina | reverse complement strand
CTCATTGCAGTACTTTAAGGCAGTATTTGCTTGCATCTTAATTTATACTCAGACACAGTACCTTCTACAACATATTGTATTAGGGGAATACTGGGGAAAACCAAACATTGGAAAACTGAAGTCACTACTAGTGAAATTTTCCAGCTGTTACAGAACTTCCTCCATCACTCATATTCTTCTGTGACAATATATTCCACGAATGAGATGGATCTCCCAAGGCAATCCTCACATAACACTGCCAGAATAGATTTAAACCACACACAGTCGAGGAGTGTAACAAACATTTATGTCCAGTTATTTTGGCATTAGGCATAGTCTGTCAGCAACCAGTTACCATCATCGTAGAGCAGAAAGAAATTGAAAACTTGCTAGTGCTTACATAGCAGCTAGACCATCCAATAGAAAAAGACTAGAAACCATACAATGTAAAAGATATACAATCCTCTCTTCTGAGTTAAGTCAAGTGGCTATATGTGGTGAGGGAGCTTAAGGCTGTCCTGTGCAAGCCAATTTGCACTGCTGTGTCTACAGTTAACCTACATCAAGCAGAATATATAAATAATGCTGCACAGAGAAAAGAAGAGAATCTGTGTGCTACTGGATGCCAAAATAACGGTGTTACTTGTCTACTACTTGTGAAGATCAACCAACCCAGACACTGATCAACTACAACCACACTGAGCTCAGGCATGATAAGAACTATGGTCTACATACTGTTCTGTATTAAGTCAGTGAGAACTAAGAAAATGGCAGCTCTCTCAGCCACTGGTGAAAGGAGCTGGTATCTCAACTATCTAGGATAGCTAACTATTTTCCATCATATTTGCACTGCACTCATTTGTTTTCCATATGTAGCATTACAAAAACAAGCTCTTTGATGTGTAGAAATATATTGGATTTTTTTGACACACTGCTTAGGATCTATTTTGTAGAAACAAAGGAATCAAAATAAACACACTAAAACAATACCAACATAAAAAAAAAAATTCCAAAATCTCACATCAGACTCTCATGACAGTAGTAGTAACTATACATGCTTACCCAACTAACAAAAACATAAGAACCCTCCCACCCCTCTACACTTTTAACAACACACTAGCAACTTGCTTAACAAGTTTACAGTAAAACTAAACTTCCATTGTCAGTCAGCCCTTACTTTCAGATGTAAAGATTTTAATCACTAAGTGCAATATAAATGAAGATACTGCATTTCAGCATGCTCCCTTACTGCAAACATATTGGCATCGTTCTTTTTATTAGAAGGTGAAAGGCCAAAGAAGTTGTTTCCTTCAATTAAACTGCAAAAATTGATTTTGCTTCTTTGGCAGCATTGGCATAATGCATTTTTGTGCTCATGTTTATTTTTTCTTCCAGGCTACCTTATGTATGCAAAAAAGAAAATAATCACAATATCTTCCCCTTCAGATCTTCTCCTATGGCATATATCTTCAACAAGACCCATGAGAAGTGAGTTATGAAATGATGAGTAGGTCATGTAGCATTTAAACATAGAGAACAGTGTCTGGAAGTTCCTCGTTACACACATATGCCACTAAAGGTTGACCATTGATTAAACTTTCTAGGGACTACTTCAACACAACCCAAAGAAAGATATTTCTGCTTTAAGAAACAACCTATCTAGCATTCTGAAATAAAATTCTTCTTGCTTCCAGGCACACAACCCAATTACTGCAGCTCCCATTTTTCCTTTGCTTTTCCTTTTGTTCCTTAGTAAATTCATTTGCATCCATTTTGACATTACAGGATAGTATCTCCAATACAGCAAATACAATTAGTCATTTGTTTGCTCAGCACTGGCCCAAGGGGACTTTGTTGTAATAAGAGGTCTTTTGCCTGCCACCACTATACAAATGAGCCAATCAACACCAGCATGTGTGTCAATGATGTTGAAGCACAGACATATTAAAAGTACGTCTTTTTCAGCATTAACTTAAACTCAATATATCAATCTATGCAAAATTAGAGAAGAAAAGCAGACAAGAGTATTGGCTAAACTCACCCCTTTCTACTCCAGTATAAATTACACAGACCTAAAGGGAGTGACTGACGAGATGAAAATGAAGCTACGTAATCTACATACAGCTTATGTAAGGAGTGTGTTTGAAAGAATCCTATAGTGAACAAAGAGTTAAACTTTCAAAGTGGCAGAAAAAAGGAGCAGCTAGGAGTGATGTGATGAAAATGGGAGGAAAAAGGAAAAGAAATAAAGCTGTCAGCTGAATATCAAGGGCAAAACATGAACAGCGATCATAGAATCATTAAGATTGAAAAAGACCTCCAAGATCATCCAACCTTTGACCAAAACCCATGTCAACTAACCAGAGAACTACTTCTGATCCTAGTTCTGAAGCAGTCCTTCAAATAACCATTCTTCTCACTTCAAAGCCATAGTACCTAAGTACATCTTCAAAACTTCTATGTGCCTTTCTAGTGGACACACAGGAAAACTGACCTGCAAAAGTGCCTATGGGCCCCAAAAACCCAGGTACAGCACTATTGTTCCTGGTGACCAATATACACTGCTGTATAATTACTGAAATTTTTACATAGAGCCTGTAACCACAGCATCCCAGCACTGTTCAGAGGCGTGTTCAAGTTATTTTCAAGTGTTAGTTCAAAGAATATCACCACCAATATTTATTTATTTACTTTTACCCCATATGTCTGGAACCTTTGCTTGGGGGCTTTTGTTTGACTTTGGTTTTGCTTTCATTGCTTTTTTTCCCCCCTGCTGATGTCTGCCAGAGGCATCACCATGGTGACTAAAAGACCTCCTGAGAGGATAACAAACCCTCAAAGTTTTCCTTCAGAGCAGTCTCCAGTTGTTGCAAACTTTCCCCATTTATCTCTTCACAGCCTCAATTAGAGCAATTGCATCTTGAAACCGATTTCCTCCTCTGTCCTACGGAAAATGCTTTGGTCCACCTGTCAATTGGCGTCCCTGCTTCATTACTTGCTGACAGCTCACAATACAGCTCCTTTCCCCTAGCAAATTACTCCTAATCAATTCCTTCTGCAACATTATCTCATCAGCTCTTCAACATACAGACACATACACTCACACACTGAGAACAGGCTGGCTGTGATGGCTGCCTCCCTGAGGAACTCCAGTATATAAGGAATTTGGTGCCTGGGATATTTTCCCGGGCTTGCTGCTGGTTTGTTCTGGAGCACTAGATGAGTTTCAGAGTCCCACTCTCCCATCTATACAGGGTGATTAGATAAATGTTGATGGAAGAAAGCTTGATTACTCAGGATGAAAACAAGGAGCAGGTAAATAAGCAAGCAGTATTAATAAACACTGCAATACACTACAATTGACTGTTTACCCACAATAAAACTCCTAATGGTAATTTTTTGGATTTTCACTCAGTTGCCCTATTAGATAATGCTTTTGCTTTAATTCCAATTCCTCATCCCTTGGCCTTACAGCAACAATCAAAAACGAGAAATACTATAGAAAAACAGCTACCCATTCTGTAACCAGAGACAAAATGAGCCTTCACAACTTTGATACATCATCTAGGGAACTCTAATCACACTAAGGAAACCAGGCTGTCTTATTTAGAGAAGACAGAAAAGAGTCATGATAAAACGTGACCCACACCAACAAAGACCATTATAACTTGCTCTTCTGAGAGGTGGATGTCATTTGATTCTTTTATTTCAATATTTCTTAATGCTGCCTTTTCTGTATGGTGCCATCCTATTCACCATGTATCGAGCTAGAAGAAGTGTGCTTGAAGAGTTTTTATACATATATTTCTATGCAAATGTCTCCTTTGGTTTTTAATAGTTTGTGAATGTAATAAAACACACTGAAAATACCTGTGCGTGTGGATACAACAAACTCATTACCCAACTGCTTCTAAAGCACACAGAGCACCCAAGTGCACATTGCTGAGATTTTAAAGGTCTTTCTTTGCTAGTGCATTTAAAACTGCTGAAATTTTCTCAGTTGACATGGCTCTGAATAAGGACATCTGCTTGGCAGATTTAACACTGGGAGAAGCCACATAGGTTTTAACTACACTGCCTCCAACACTGCTGCTACCAAGTCACAAATTTCTAGGGCTGAGAACTAAGTTCACCTTTGAATTGTTTTCACTCCTGTCCCTCCCAGGTGAGCCTGCCAAGAAGATGTGCAATCAGAGTCAAGAGTGATAATGGGAACTGCCAAATGGATCCCAGATGCTTTTGCCTCTGTTCTGCACAGACACAGCACTAAGCCTTTAAGGGCTAATGTAATGTCATGGAGCAGCGCTTGTTCAGCATCCTTATTATGTGCAGGGAAGCAGTTTTCCTCTTTGCGTGGCAGAGCACAGAGCTGTGGTCTGGACTCAAAGATCAGAATCAGGAACATTATTCTGTCTTCTATTTTTCCATATAGATAAAGTAAAAAAACCCACCAACTTACCTTTGAGTAAGAAAATCTTTCTGGCTGCTTCATCACATAAACTGAAACAACAAGCTGCAAATTTTTTTATTTTTTTTTATTTTCAAGTACTCAGTAGTATAGAGGGCATATGTTTGCGGATACCAGTAAGCATGTGACCAGTGTAAAGGATTACTACAGACTGACTGGATAAGCCATGTGTTAGTCAGTCACACATGGGGAAATCACATGCTTTATACTAATATCCCCAGAGACAAAATCTCTTCTAACCTCATTTGAAATTAAAGGAAAAAGGAAATAATACATTCCTTTCCAAATCTGTGCTGGCACACAAAGGAATGGCCTAAAACTATTCATTAAGGGCAGTGAATGACTCCCAAGAATCTCTAATAAAAAACATGTTTAGAAAGAGAACCTGGCCTTATAATGTAAAGAAAATGTTTTTCTATCACTCTTTATGACTCAGAAAGCATCAAGAGAACACGATGATGAAATCTCATAATACAAGATTTTTGAGACATACTACCACACAACTAGCTCACAATAGACAAAAAGTATTTATGATCTCTTTTTCCTATCTGCTTGCATTGACTCCAGGCACCCAATATACCCTAAGGGGACAAATCCCAGTGCTGCATGAAGCTGGCAGGTTCAGCGACCTCCTTGCTCAGACGCATTCTGTTGAAGTGAATTACAACAAAGACTGTGAGGTCACCTTCCCTTTTTTTTGTTATTAATAAATGCTTGCATGACACTAGCTTTATAAAATGTGATGATAATTTCCAACACAGAATCATATAAATTGAAATCCATATTCTTTCTAATTTAGATCCATCTTGTAATTTACATCCATTTTAATATATTGATTTAAATCCGTTTTATATAATAAAATAATTTAAATAATTATGCATAATTTAATCTAAGCCCATTTCTCTTTCTATGATTTCGTAGTGTTTAGAAAGAACAAAATACTATCCCTACCTGAAAGTCCATGAAAAGCAACTCAGTGGTCCACACCTCCAGAAGAGCCTGCAATTCCTGGTAGACTATATTGAGAAGTGCAGTGGCACACCATCTCTTTGGCTCCCTGTGATATACCAAAGTCAGTGAGACAGTAGAGAAAATTCAGAATTCCCAGCTCCAAGACGGGAATTTCTAAAGGTGGCCTAGGAGTACATAAAGAGGATCTAAAGTTGGACTGCAGAACAAAATTAGTATCAGATTTGTTTCTATTTAGAAGCTGTATGATGCATTTATGGTATTTCCTGATAATTTTTTTTGACAGTAACTCAGTGGCCAAAAGTGTTCCTTACAATCTCACATCCATTTTGATAGGGACCTGTGCTGATACCAGAGTTAAAGTTTCTGATGAGAAAGAAGTACCAATAATAAAAGTGACCAATCTGTTTTCATGGAAGGAGTGAAGCAGAACAGTGCCTAGTAATAAACAGCTAAGAGCGACAAGCACAAACGCGAGCAAAGCAGATATAGCAGTTTGATATTTATGAGGTCTGTCTTTTGTTTGAAACTAAGTAACACTATCATTTTTTTTAAAGTGTTCAACATAAATCAGAGGAATAAAAACACGAAAGCCCAAGAAATTTGACCTATAGGATTCAGTGGGTACTACTCTGACTACAGTAACTGCCATACAGCCCCCTAACCTCTGCTCCTTGCTGCTCAGACTGGGAGCCCTGAGGTGTTTTTCCACTGAGACATTATATCTTACCAGGATCCACGTCATGTTACCCTCCAAGTGCAGTCTCCACATGAGAATTAGCAGAAGCAACAAGCTACACAATAATTACAAAAATTGCACTCAAAAAAGCCGTCTGCTCAAGAGAAGAAAGGGTGCATACAGAAATGCACTGAACTGGAAATCATACCGCAGAGCCCTGCAGCAGAATGGTCTAGAACATCCAATTAGCTATTGCTGGCTGGAGATTTACTTAAACTCAAAGGTTTCCTTTTCAATTCATTTGTAGAGGTTTTCATGAGAGAACAACAGAAACTGTTTCCAAATCAAAACAGAAAATTAATTTGTGAGACGTCTTCAAGAGACAAAGTTCAAACATCTGTACTATAACCCCACTTATCTGCATGGCATAGAAGCAGCTCAACCACTGTTTCTTGCCTTACTGGAAGTATTATGAACACATCAAAGAAAGTTCTGCTGCCATCCTGTTGTCAGCCCAGAAAGGTTATCTAAATCCCATCTTCTTCACAAACTGTATAAATAGAGACTACAGAACAACTGAAGAGCAAAGATTTAGTTCAGAGAGCCCTGTGACAGTCAAAGGAAATATAACCCTGTATTTTCCACATGGGAAGTATAAACTCCTTCTGTTGTTCAAGCATCTGTTTGTGAAGTCTCTAAAATATGACATAACACTTCTGTACATATTATCAGTTTAGAGAGAAAAATAACATGGAATAATGTCCATCTGTAGAAAAAAACCACAGATTCTCACATTTATTATAAATCACCTAAAACTAGTTCAAAAATACAGTTATACCACAGTGTGTAGGAATCTTCTTATTGCCAATAACAGTAGAAAACAGCATGTTCAACCATTTGAACACATTAGATTCCTGCAGATTTAGCTTGGAAAGTACCCGAGGTGCAGAATAGACGCACCCCTTTTGCTGGAAGTTTTATTTGACCCTGTGAGTCTTTCCAAGCTTCCCTCTAATTTTTACATGGGACTGGGAACAATTCACCATATGATCAAAGGTTCCTTTTGCCTGAGAAGGCCTAAGCTTAAAGTTTTTCATTTCTCCTGGAGCAACAGACACCATATGCAACCCTCAAGGAAAGCAGAAGACTTGTGATGCTCTCCATAGCTGAGAAAAAATCCTCAAGCTTAGGTTTAAAGGAGGACCTACTAACTAAATAGCTTAGCTTACTTTAAAAACCTGGGCAGTTTCATAGAGTTCTATACATATGGTTTAGGGAAAAAAGCAGGCAGTGCATTTCCTATGTCATATAATTCTGGTGAGACCTTTAACTGCAGAAGCATCATTTGGAACTCACCCTGGGATCCTCTGCTGAGATTCTGAGCACAGATAAAAATAGAAGTTTTGCAAGGTGGACAGATCCGCTGAGAGAAAGTTGACAATTTTCACCTGTTCATTCTGAAATACATACAAGTGACTATTACTGGAACCTAACTAATCTGTAAGACTGTTAGACCCCAACCTTAAAAAAAAAAGTATTCCTAAAGAGTGTTCACTTCAGCTCTTCACTAGAAATGTAATTGCAGCATCACATTGGAGTTAAAACAAACAAACAAAAATGTACTGGAAACAATGCAACATTGTACTTACTAGGTTATTTACCAAAAACAGACAAAGCAAATGTTCAAACTACAAAATAAATACAGCTTTAAGCCATCTAGGATCCTTCCTAAAATGTCTTTCTCTTTCTACCCAAGCAGGTGCCATTCCTGCTCTTAATGAACTCAAATGAAGATCTTCCAGAGAACTTCAATACCTCAAGCAGAGATGCTGCTTCTCTGCTAAGACTTCCTTAAATCAAAAGGGTAAGCATCTATCACATCTTCACTTTTTTTGTAAGTATTGCATTTTGAACGTGCAAATAAAAATTCACTACATTTTCCACCCCTTCAAGTTCCAGATATGCAAATCGTGAATGGATTGAACCTAGAGTCTTTTTTGATCCAAACCCTATTGAGATCAAAGGCTTTGAAATAGGACCTTTAATGTTTGGACGGGATTTCAAATAAGCCCCTAATTTAATTTATTTCTTTTTGTATTTTCTTATTCTTCACAATGGAGTTAAGGTATAACGGGACAAAGCTTTGAAAAGCTCTGATGAAGACCACATTGATATAGAGAAAGGCCCAAAAAAATCTTTTTGGGTTTATCACCTATCACTGCTAGTATTCCCCTCACCTTTATTTAAGTTGTATTTATCAAAAGAAGATTTTAGCCAGAGGGTTACAGCTGCTCAGGATATCCCCTGTGTTCAGATCTCATTTAAAGTATATTATAAACCATTTCCTTGTTGTATATTATCAATCATTTGTCATTTAATAGATGACAAATATGTTTCATGAACAAACTTTCTCAAAAGTGTTGTGAGATTTGAAAGCCCTGACAGAGAGCAATGATCTGTATAACTTCATATTCCCTGGGGAACACCATTACTCTGTTGGAGCTCTCAAATTGTGGGGGAAATGGAGCTTACGAATAGGTGGGGGAAATTCCAAGTAATTCTAAAAATAAATTAATACATACAGTGAGCACTCATGATGTTGGACTGAAAAAAAAGATACACTTGCTGGTTTCGTGCTAAATATTCCAGTTTCTCATGGAGATTAAAATATACTTCTCCTCCTCTGACCATTTTGTGCTTATTCCCATTTAGCTTCCAGTACTGTAATCATTCTACATCTATAAATTGAGGTGGGAACACCAAACCTGAAAACAGTCAAAAAGTGTAGAGAGGCAGATGTTGCAGTCTATGGTCACTTACGGGTTGCACTCACAGATCGTGACAAAAAAGTAAGATCTTTTTAGGAAAGCCTACCAATACAACATTAGGAGGAAAAAAATATGTCTGCAAAACAAATATGACGACTCATGTACATGTTTTGGCAAACTCTTCTTCTAGATTAAGTCTTTGTGCCTTACCCTTACGCTACAGTCTGCAACACACATTACATTTACCTGGAAAATTGCAGAACAAAAAAAAAACAAAACTATGTGACGAAACTAGACAGAAGGTTTGATGAATTACTTTTGAGAACAAGAAAACCAGCAGGGGAATTATGTCCACAGCAGTTCAGGGAAGTACTCATTACAGCCAAGCAGCACCGCAAGTTTCCAACTCTCTTGTTGCAACGAGGAAGTTGTAAATACTGCTTCTCATTCCAATGTTGCAAGATCTTTCTTCCATCTAGTAATTTTCTAGAAAACCTGCATATTCCAAAGGTACCGCTTTTGACCTTCTGCATTTCTTCCTTTCTTTCCACTGTTTCCAAAGAAACACAGATGCAAATAACACAAACTGACTTGGAAAACAAAACAGACTTGAAAACCTAAGAGGACCTTCTCTGCAGTAGACTGTGTAAAAGGTAATAGTGTTTCCTTCAGATCTATGTTTATGTTGTTTTAATGAAGTGGATAAACCCCCTTCTAACACATTGCTTTCTATCTATACATTTTTGTCCAACTAGGAGAATCCAGAATCACTCGAAAATTCATTAACACTGACATTTAGACAACGCAAAGCCATTTCAATTCAATTAAATAAACACAGTGTGTTAACCTTCAGCAAAAGAAGTAGCCGTTCATTTTTATAGGCTGCCGTAAACAGATTTCTGGGCTTTAAAGCCAAGATCAATAAAGCTTCTGCAAACAATAATAATCCCACACAGACTCCATCGACAGCTACTCAGAAAATATTGTCTGATTCTAAAGCTCTTAGTGACTGGGTGGCTTCTCAGTCTTTTCCTCTTGTTCTCTATCATCAGAGTGCAAATGCCAAGACCTTAGTGAATTCCTTTGCAGCAGCCACTAAAAAGAGCTGCTCCTTCCTCTAACAAGAAAGACTTTGTATCGTGAGAAGACTTGGGGCAAACAGCGAACTCATGTGTTGCGCAACTACATAAGTGCTGATGAGACACGTCTTATGCTGCCTAAGGCCATAGGACACTGTACTTCCATAAAGCAGGTCCGAGACAGGTGAAGTGTTAAGCCTGCCCCTTTTCATTTCAAATCAGAGCTAGATGATTTCCATTAGCTTCTCACCAATGGAAAACTTTCTCATCCACAGAATAAGCACAACTCAGTGGCCAGCTCTGTCCACAGTGGCTTGCTTTCTTTCCTATGATCTTGCTAATGAAAAGTAACAGAGAGCATTTCAGGAACAGCAGCTTCCGTATTCCTTAGTCCTGCTAAAGCTGCCAAGGCCTTATGGTCTTATCTCTAGTACACATTTAACTGATTCCTACTTACATCCCCAATATCTTTACATTGCCTGTTTAAGGGGGTATGTCTGTGTGCAGGGATTTGTTCAGGTTTTGCTGTTGGTTGATTTTTTTTTTGTTTTAGTTTGTTGGGGGGGATGTTTGGAGTAGTATGTTGGGTTTTTTAAACAGTCCTTTGGGGCAGAAATAATATCTTCTTCAGTAATGCCATGCTTCAAGCCCACTGACAACTAATAGTCAGCAAATACCATGACAATGGTTTGCTTTATTAAGTGCAGTTATCACAACTGTCAACAGTGGACACTTAATTCCTGGCTGATCAGGAAACACAGAATGCAAACAGATGGAAGGCAACTCATATTTTTGATCGTCCCAGCTACATTAGGAATCTTGCAGACACAACATCTCTAAAATTAATATTTAACAATGAGATGCAGTTATAATGCAGTTATATAATCACATATGGCCAGCATTAGAATTATGACTTTACTGTGGCATAAACTTAGATTCTGATAATGTTTTTCCTTCCTTCTTACCAAATCGCCATATGATCTGAGGAGAAGGGATAAATACACAATGAGTACAGAAATTTGGAGGCTTGCTCCTATATCCTCTCATACGTCAGTGAAGGATTGAGGCGAGAACTCAAACTTTACTCTGTGATAGCTCAGATCAGGTCTCACTCACATCAGTGGATTAGGCTGCTTGAGAACTACTGAAAAGTTATTCTTGAACAGAAGCTAAAGGCTAAACTTTGGCATGGCCAATATGAGGGATGTGGAGGGCTTCTCTAATTCCATAATAGTTGATTCAGCTAGTAGATTAGAAAAAAAAAAAAAAAGAAAAAAAAAAGGCAAAAAAAAAAAAAAGCACATGTTCCCTTTATCGTATTTCCCTACAACACTACACGGAGTATTGCAGGTTGCATCATATATGAAAAGGAAGCTATCACATATATGTCTGTCAGACTACATATCAACAAATCACGTTACATATACATGCATTGTCATCTGATGTGGTGAGATAAGTACAGCTTAATCACAATGATCAGAGATATCAAAGGAACCTATAAGACATGTAGTCCATCTTAATAATGGAAGGAAAGCATTCCCACAGATGGCCAGTTTTCAAAGTCATGGTTAAGCTGTCATTTTAAACTACTCCCACTAAGTTCAAAGTCACTCTATTTTCATGTTGCTGAAAATAAGAACAGGATTGGACCTTCTGAGTCACTAAATAATTGAGTAGGTACATGTCACCATACTGGCAAATAAGCAGTGTTCTAATCCACATGTACCACATATTAACCCTACTTGATGTACAGATGGCATTGTGCCAAATACCTACACCTTGCAGATGAGGTGATTCTGGTGCTCACTGGCTGCCTCTAGTTTGCATTTACTGTATTTCTTTACTTAGTCCCAACAAATACATTTGCTATTCATGGGCTTCTCATCCAGAGGAATCCAACAGCAACCCAACATTTAGTGAAAGCAATAAAACAAGAAATAAGCCTTGTGGGATATTTTTTCCATTGAGTTTGATTCCCAAATCACCTTGATAACCAGTGAGAGAAACTAGTTCATGGACTACAGCAACACAATTCATTTAGGTTTTCTAGGTAAAAGTCTGTACTATCTATAACAACCTTTTTTCATTCCTTTCACTGCTGCAAACTAGTGCTAGATTTACAATATGCCATTTCCAATGCAGTTTATAAGGAATACAAAATACTTCAGACATCAGCACTGTTGGGAAGTGGGTGCTACTCTGCCTAGTTGGCAGTGTTATTTCTGTTTTCAAGGGCATTCAGGAACATTAGCTACATTTACTGCAAAAGCAGTTGTGCTCATGCTAGTGAATACCATTTGGATCGCTGCATAAGAGGTTGCAATGTATTGTGGTGAATTTGCAAGCCTAACTTGCTTCTGTCCACTCCTTTTCTTACCTCTCAGTTTATGAAAGGATTCTACCTTTTGCTATGAGTGCCTCTTCTGAAACAAACAAAATGGATACACAGCAAATCATCAACAAAAGAACTGTGAGGAGGCACTGATGGGACTTTAGGGAGTGAAAAGGACACCAGGGTTACACAAAGCATCTGAGCCCTGTAATGGAGGGCTCTCACTGCTCAATACAGTTTATCAGCAGAAATGTACTGTCTAGTCATGTGGAAAGAAACTGATAAGTTTACTTCTTCAGAAGGCAGCAGTTCATCGTACCTCCAATTTCAGAGGTTAAAGGTTTACTCAGATGAAGCCAGGTGACAGGTAACTCACTTTTATCACCTGGCCTAAATAGGGAAAACTTTTGGTGGGCAAGGGTGTGCTTTATACCTCTCAACACTAAAGACACTGAATCTGACCTTTCATTCGAGCGTTCATATAGTTGTCATTCTAATCTTTTGTCTCTCGTTCTGCATTGTAAAAACACCGTGATTTGATCCCTGATCTCATGTGGATAATATAGACTTTGTTCCTATATCAGTATCTTCATTTAAACCCATACTAACATGAACAGCTGACTGAAACCTATACTTCAGAAATAAGTTATGTAAAACTCATCTCCCCTATCATCCCATAAAATTATGTGAAAGATGAGACTAATCCTCATGAATCACACAATCAAATTCCTTGAGGCATTCAGCTAGTTGAGTCATACTTCAGGATTATCAGCAATTTGACCAAAATACCAGCAAAAAAATCCTCACTGCAGACAAGCATGTGGGTATGGTGAGTTGACCCTAGCTGGACACCAGGTGTTCAACAAAGCCACTGTGTCACTTTCCTCATCAGCTGGGCGGGGATAGAAAATATACAGAAGGGCTCATGGATCAAGATAAGGACACGAAGAGATCACTTGTTGTTACCATCATGGGCAAAACAAACAGACTGAAGTTGTGGAAATTAATTTAATCTATTACTAATTAAATAACAGTAAGGTAATGAGAAATAAACCTAAAAATCACCTCTCCCCTCACACACACTACTTCCCAGGCTCAACTGCAACCCCAGTTTTCTCTACCCCATAAGCAGTGCAGGGGAATGGGTCAGTTCATCACACCCTGTCTCTGCCACTTCTTCCTCGCACTCTTCCCCTAGTTCTGTGTGGGATCTCTCCCATGGAAGACAGTTCTCTACAAACTTGTCACACAGCCCTTTCCCATGGGCTGTAGTTCTTCACAAACTGACACAGTGTGGGACCCTTCCATGGACTGCAGTCCTTCAGGAACAGAATATCCCCATAGATAAATCATCATTATATATCTCTGACACAGAAATAATATATTTGGAAAAATGTCTGAGCAGGCGGCCTTTAAATAATGCAGCAGTATGAAAAGCATACATGAAACAAGTCAAAGTTGATGCCTGTCCTAAGTAGTTATGGCTTTAGTTCATCATCTTTACTAACTACATGTACCTTTTTGCAGTCGGTTCACTTCCCAAAAAAGATTTAGCAGTGTAATGCCTTCTTAATGAATTGGAAGTTGTACACCAAGAGTAGGAATCACTACAATTATCACAGCTGTTTTAACTCAATAGAATAGAAAGTGCTGTATGGAGCATTCTTGGTTCATTCTCTCCAAATGAAACGTAACAGACTTGTTTTTTTTCCAAACACATATTCTGAAAGCTGCACAAAAGCAGATTTAATGATCTGACAGACTTTTGCACTTCCTTGTGATTTCAGTTGGTTTCAAAAATGACAGAGCACTGGAATAACAATATACCTACACATTGTCCTGGTTTCAGCTGAGACAGAGCTAATTTTCTTCCTAGTAGCTGGAACAGTGCTGTGTTTTGGATGTAACTAAGAGAAAAATGCTGGTAACAACATGATTGCTTTTAGTTGTTTCTAAGTAGTGCTTACCATAAATCAAGGATTTTTCAGTTTCCCCTGCTCTGTCAGCGGGCAGGTGCACAAGAAGGGGTGAGAGAGAACATCCAGGACCACTGAAAAGACCTGGCCAAAGGAACGTTCCATAACATAGAATATCATGCTCAGTTTATAAACTGGAGGACTTGGCTGGGAGGGGCCAATCACTGCAGGGGGACTGGCTGGGCATAAGTCAGTGGGTGGCGAGCAATGATATCATGCATTACTTGTCTTTCTTGGATTTTATTCCTCTCTCCATTTTTGTTGTCTCCCCTTTCATTACTATTATTATTATTATTATGTTTAACTTTATTTTGATTCCTAAAGGGTTCTTATCTCAACCCACAGGTTTTATTTTTTTCCCTGATTCTCCTCCCCATCCACTCAAGGTAGAAGGGACTGAGCAGGCAGCTGCATGGTACTTAGTTGCTGACTGAGGTTAAACCACGACACATGTAAATAACAATTACACAATCACTTTTCAGGGAGAAAGCATTCCAATTTCCCCCTCATGGAACACTGCTGTACTAAACCAAACAGCTCCAACCTGGCTGTACTGGAAATATTAGCATAATTTAGGGGGAGTAAAATGAGTTAACTGAAGAGAAACTAGATTACTTACGTTGGGGACTGCAAAAGGAACAGACAAATTCTCCCTTTCAAATACCTTCTCTCACTTAACCTATGTTACATACAAACTAAACACACAGAGCTAATGTCACATTTTACAGAGTATCCTGAAGAACAGTTTATGCTAAACTAGAATCTGCCAGGGAAGGCTATTTTACTGTACAGAACCTCCCATATTTGGACAAAAAATATCATGGATGGCTTCCGAAAGGCTTTCTTCTTACCATCCCATGCATTTTGCTAGAGAAAAAAATAGTCTTTCCATTGTTTATCCCATGGTATAAAAGACAGCTGTTCCTGCTTCCTTCATCATTGGCATTCATGTCCCCAACATTAGTGGGTATTCCAAATGTACACAGTTAATGATGCCTGTGCTCCAAAAAAAAAAAAAAAAAAAGTGTCCAAGACAGCAAGGATACTAATCAGAAATGTTCTTCAAGTTTTCAGCATAGAAATCTAAATCTGAACATTCAATTCCCTTTTTTTCTATCTTTCATTTCAAAAGTGCACATGCAAGATGCTGGTGGCAAAATAAAATATGGCACCATACTTCATGTTGAATCACCTTCTCCTCTTTCAACTGCTCTATTACAGCTTTTATTAGTGGAAATTAAAAGTACAGCAAACAGCTAATGATGCACTGTCCACCTTGTGCTATGGTGCAGCCCCAGGACATCACAATTACATGCTTTCTCACAAGACAAGCATCAAAGGAAAGCAAATGTACATGTCCAAATGATACTACTCAAGCAGATTCGTGCTGACTGCAGCAAGTAGTTATTAGGGCCAGTCAAACTAAATTTGGAAAAGCCTTGCTCTCAGAAGGAAATAGGGTGCAGAGTGATAGACTGTAACAAGAATACACAGAGAAAAAGAAAGCTATGAAGGATTAGGGACCAGTTGAGGCCAGGGGGAAAGAGTAGGGTTGGAAGGAAAGCAACAAGAAGGTCTATAGTTAATTATTTCTACATATAACAGAGAGGTAAATAAGAAGTTTTTGAAACATGAAGACACATATCCAGCTACTTGGTTACTAAATAGACCAAAAAAATGTTATTTTTAGCAGCATCTACCTGCCCTTCCCAAAGACAAAACATGATCTGATCTTCTGACTTTACCAGAATCCTAAAAAACCCAATAAGCCTTCTGGAAATAATTATAGTTGTTAAAGATCCACCTAAAAATACAAAGTCATGGCCAAAACACTCAGACACTTTGACATGTTTTAAGGTACCTTTAAAAAAAACCCAATAAACAAACAGCTACACAGAAAAAAACAAACCACTCCACAAAATCCAGCAGCTATTAGGTGGGTAAGTCATTGCAATGGGTTTGATGACTTGCTAAGAGGCTGTGTCATTTTTTACAATCTTTGCCAATGCTGAATATGGTTTCCATGAGCTTCTGCCTGACTGTGAAGCCTGTAGTATGGGTTAGAGATTGTTCATTTAATTGTCTTACCAACTGAATCTCCTTCAAGACAAACCCTGAGGGCTCTCCTCTGTACTACACCATGGAAAGCTCTCAATAAAAGCAATGGATCAAACTTTCAAGCACCTACAGCAACTATAGCCAATAGTAAGAACTGCTCAGAAAGTAAGCCTTGAAGAAAAAGATTAAGAAAATTAGAACTCAGTTATTCCAGCTGCTTGCTTTATCTACCGCTTATCAATCTGCTTGTAGATTAAACAATACCTACACGCCAATGATTTAATGCATGCACAGTGACCTTGCAAAATATTCCAATGAGAAATTCAACCAGGCAAAATAAGACTTTGTTATAGATGCTGCGAATAGCGGGAGCTGAAATTCATATTGAAGTCACAACAGCACATTTTGCATTAATGCCAAGTACAACATATCTGCAATATATCTGCTTTCCACACTCTTGGTGAGAGGATAAGGTGAGGGTTTACAATTGTGCCCCCTGCTCTTTTCTTCATTGTGCTGACACAGGTACTTGGAGTGAACCAGACCAAAAAAACTGTTTTCTTGATTTATTTTTCAGCTGGATCAGTTCCCTGAACTGGTTCATATCAAACGTGCGCAAGAGTCAACACCATCCAGGCAAAAGCAATAGCCTGCAGTGGGAGTGTTTAACTTAACATCACTGCCGAGAAGATCTAAACACTGCCCAAGAGTAATGTATCAAATACTAACTCATGAAACATTCATTACTCAACTATTGTTACACAACATGCAAAAAACACCACAAAATTGTAAGTTGCTACATATTAACCTTCAGTCACCAATTGTTCTCAGATCACAAGCCATGAGAAAGGGATTTTAAAAACAATACTGCATCTCTCCCCCTCCTTTCTATCATCAATACATTAAAAAACATAGAAATATTGAGATTACAATTCCGTATACAAATTTACTTTTATACTTCCCACTTACTGTTCTCTGTGCCTGTCAAGTAATGAAGAAGAGTAGAATAGAAAACAGTTTAATTTGGATTGTTTTCATCTTTATGTTACTTTAAAAATAAGTTAGAGAAGCACTGACCCACCAGGTGTCTCAAGAGTTTCCACTAGAATTAAAATACACAAGTTCAACAGGTGACATTCGCATTCCCACATTCCTCTTCTGCTGTAGTCCAGCCCACCTGAACCTGCTAACAGAGCATTTCGTTTCTTTTCTTTTCCACCTGTGAAGTGGTGTGTCTGGGAGGATGGTACTACCAATACAGATGCCATGGTAGCATCTGTATTACTCCCTACACAAACTCTTTCATCTTACTGAAAGGTAATGTAACCCACTACCCTCTTACCTGGTGCATAAGATCTACACCTCCTGATATTTCAGGCTGGCTGCACGCAGTGTTTTTAAACTACAACTCAGCTTTCACTTAAGAAAAATATGCCATTACAAAACAGACAGGGACAGAAAGCTTACTATTGCTTTATTGGCAGAAACCACAGGTAGAAAAATCTACACGGTTACAAAGATCTACACATCATGCTCCCCAGTAGTCACAAGCTGAAATTGTTCAAACAGTGATCATCAGGACTTCAAACTTCATTAAGGAATACAGTTCTATTTCTGTAGCTGGCAAGAGGAACACATCTCAAGTATGAAATTGTATTGGGTTTGCATTGGCAAGGTTTTGGCTGCAAAGGTGGTTTCCATGAGAAGATGCCAGCAGCTTCATAGGAGTTGGGTCTATTTTGCCCATCACAGTAGCTGGTGAGTGATCTCTTCCTGTCCTTATCTTGACCTACAAGCCCTCTGCTATATCTTTCTTCTCATGTCTAACTGAAGAGGGAGAGTGGCTTGGTAGGCCAAGGAAAAAAAAGAGTAAGCAGTTCTCAACTTCCCATGAATTTCTTGTATCCAGCCAGAAATGATCCTTCATCCACAAAGCATCTCCTTCCAGCGGAAGGGGAGTAGGCAGAAAGGCTTTGACTGCAAGATACTAGGACTGCATAGGCTGTTAAATTTCTTTGCCATGAGCCACCATCACTATGTTACTTCTACAACTGAAGGTGCTCAGTTTGCCTACACCAATTCTTTCACAGCATTTTGCTGATGACAACATTGCACACAAAAATGTAAGAAAACTGTAAGAAGGAAGAAATGAGAGATTCACTGCAGTTAAGGATTCAAAGCTGATGAAGTAGAGGGTTTTAGGTTATTTTTAAACATTGCTGCAGTACTATAATGTGCTAAAACCTTAAAAGCCAGCATCTTAAGAACACTTGGATTCTGTAATGAAGCACTTGCAGCACACCAGTCCATGTGTCAATAATTGAGCTTCAGGGTTTTTGATTCTTTTCATTTTTTTCCTTAAATAGTATGCTGATATTCAAACAGGAATATTAATTACTTCACTGAATAGAAGTGTCCTAGGGCTTTTTATCTCCTGCTCAGCGTATTATGATGTACTACATGGATTAGATTGCACCAGCTGCTAATTTTTTTAAGTAGTGTTCACTCAAACCTTCTACATGTGTGCTATTACGCAGGAATTGTCAGGCCAATTAGGACTAATGCAGCCAAAGCTCAAACAGTGGTTGTTTGATTACTACAGGGATAAAGCTGAGGAAAGGACACAGAAGATGCAATAATATTAAGAAAGGAGGAAAATTCTTCTATGACTAGACAGACATTACTTCATGGTGAGAACAAAAAAGTTCACAGTCCCAGTAGGGATTTCTATGTGACCTTGAATCTGTTCTTACAAGTCTCTCCAGGCATGTTATGGGATTTGAGATCCTCAGCTAAGAGGTACTAGAACCATACAAAATTAGGGCCTATTTTCGGAACACCTGCCCTCCCTTCTGTTTTTTTAAAACTCAGGTGACAGACTCAGTGACTTCAGTAAGAGATACTAAAACTTGCTTAGCACAGCCCCTCCACATACACTCATTTTTCCCCCACCCCATCCCACTTGGGTTCCTTATTTACCCCCACAAAGACACACAAAGTGACTTGTAGCCGGAAAATTTCAAGCAGCAGAAACATTACAGATATTTAAACTTAGCAGTGAATGGATATTTATTAAAGTATGCAGAGTGGACAGAGAGTGGCATTGGTTAGTCAGGTTCCACACTTCCCTGCCCCTCCTCCAGAGTTACTTTAAAGACAATAAACTTTATAATGAAGTATTGATAACATCTTCTCATTTAGGCTAACAGGCTTATCACACACTCCACCACTGAATATGCTGTTTTAATTAGCAAGATGGATCTTGGAGCTGATATGTTCTGTTGTGCTATAATTTTTGCCTTTACAGTAATTTTCTCCTGTTTTTCACACTATAATGTGCTATAAATCCTACTTAGGCTGCCTCACTGGGCTGTTACTGCTCAGAGTCAATCTTTCAGGCTCTCCGTTTCCATGACAACATCCTGCCATCCTCCCATTTGCAGGATTATCCTACAACCCCCTGGGGACACAGCTGCTATGCTCATGGGCTCCCAAAGCTGGAGCTCCATTCAGTCCCCTCTCTGCCTCCAGCAGATTTGATTTGCCTAGCCTTGCCACGCTGTCTGTGCCTGGGGCTGCACCAGGGAACCAGTTCTTTCTTCATCGCTCTTGAACAGGGACACCTAGAAAAATAATACAGGACTTGGCTGGTTTAACGCCTATACAAGTCAAGACCAAATTAAATAACCTGTCCTCTCACTCCGAGAACTTTCCTTCCCCCATCCCCATTTTGTTTTCTTTTTTCTCTGTCTTCTGCTGCCACATTCAGTCTCAACACTCATTTCGCAGACTACATGCACATACCCTTAGTCATTCTTAATTCTTAGCCTTTGTCCTGTTGCCCCTATTGTAATCTTCTTTTCCTCATTTTATCTTGTTCCCTGTTCCTTTCTCCTCTCTACTGCTCTTTTGAACACTCCTTTTCTTAATTTTACTCATATTCTTCAATGCTTTCTAAATACAGCTGTATGGATCCAGGAACCATTACAAGGTCATCCATTAACTGGATGATCAACTGCTCCCCCAAGTCATACACCACATTCTATTAATTAAATTTCAGCCATTGAAAAGACAATAGGATTTTTTTTTCCCCCTACTGTGATCTCGTTTACTTTTTCTTCAGTCTCCTTTTGAGTTGTGAAACATTTTTAACTTAGGAACAAGTATCAATCCGTCCCTGCTATTTCAAGGAAGCAACAAAACCTAGGTTTGACTGCTCTCATGAGCGAAATGAGAGGTGAACAACGATGACAGGCAGAAGGGCTTGAATCTGAAATAGCAACTTCTCTGAAGTCACTGTGTGAAGAGAGAAATTGGAAGCCTCGAAACATTTGCAGGCAGTGGGGGAGCAGCATTTCTCAGATTTCCTTCTGCCTGACCTATTGATTCTTCAACCCTGTTTCTTTTTTTATGGATGCAGTTCCCTACAAATAAAGGGTACCTAAGGCCCATAATAACAAATGCTATGGGGATGTATACACCACCTAACCTTAGGCATGTAATAAAACTCAAAGCTTCTAGGTTTACAGTTTAGGAACAGACAGGATCCTACACATGAAGTTACTCCAGACTTTGGCCTAGCCACCAAGCTGAATGCTCAAGTTAAGTGCTTCAGAAAGGCTGGGTGAAGAAGGAACCTCCTTATAGAAGATTCTCCCATAAGCTTGTCATTTCCACAGACCTAACAGACATCTGCAACATGGCAAATCTCCAGCTAGACTTCAGGTAGGTATGGCATACTTGGGCACCACAGTTCATACCTATGGCACAGTTAAAAACTAAAATTATTTCTGCATGGAAAAATGGGATCATTCCTCATTCCCATCCTTTACTCTTCAGAATAATGACAAAGGAAGCTCTACTAGCTGACAAATATAATCCACAGGTGTGAGTCCTAGTAATTTGAGAGCAAAGGTATTAAAATATTTCATGTCTTTGCTATAGGCAGAGGATTAGCAGCTACAGAAAATGCTGGTAATCCTTCATAATTCAGTAGCATTTCTACAATCTCTACATTTCCACTCTAGTTTAAATTTTAAAAGTGGCAATCTAGGCTTTGAAACACCTGCTGCCATTCCAGTTCCAGAGCTAACTCTTAACAGAAATCTTCACAGGCAAGCACAAAACAAAAAGTGAAACAAAAAAATCCGGATAAACAAAAAATAAACCTTCCCTAGGGAAGCCTCACTTGGGAGGGTTTTTTTTTTTTCACTAAATCTTCATGCTGTCCTCAGTTTATATTTAATAGAGCTCATTATTAATGTAAATAAGACCTTCCAGAGCTATTTAATAAGCAGTATACTTTTTATTCACCTGAATTCCTCGAGTAAAATAGCTTGTCATATACCTTTTGGAATTTGTTTTTTATACTTACAGAGAAGTCTGATTTTAAGAGTAATAAAAGATTATACAAGAAAAAGGTAAGCAAGTGTTAGAAAATCCAGAATTAATTTCTATTAAGAAAACTTACCCAGAAATAGGGCTATTTTTCAGAACTACAATATTTGAACAGATTTCTGCCTTTTTTTGTTTGTTTGTTTACATTAAGAAAAATTTCTCACTCACGAGTCAAGATCACCTCCCATCTTACACAGGAGAACATCAGCAGCTAAATGAAGCCATTTTTGCCATAATCTACAATTTCCTGCCAAGAATTCAATCATATTAAGTGCCTCACATCACACACTTTTTAGGGATTTGTAAGTGGAACATATTTGTCACAGTCATCACAGGAATTTCAGCACCTTCATGAAAGCTTTCTCTGAACTGGACAGAGTACAGAAGCCTAGTTTAAATTCATCTTTTCTCCTCAGTCTGTTTCTCAGTTTAGAACTAGACTTCAGACTCCCTGGCACAATGACCATATTTTTTCCAATTCACATAACAGATCAAACTGTTGTGAAGTTTTATTTGAAGTGACACTCCTGTAATATCTCAGTAATTAATAACATTTTTTTTTTAAATGGCGCATCTGAAGAGAAGGCATTCCATGCCAAATCTGCACTCCATCTACTCTGATGTTCTACCTCTGATGCTTGTCAGTACCAGATACTTCATCTGCCTTAACCTACTGGTTAACTCCTACTAACAGCCTCTGTCTCCCTGGGACCTTAGAGCTTAATATAAAATGACCTTCATCTTAATAAAGTGAACAGAAACTGTTCAGATCTGTCTCAGATTCCATACCTCAAGCCACTGACTCACTTAAGCATTAAACATTTAATAATTTCTCTAGACTGTGTTCATGAATACATTTGAGCACACATCTACAGCTATGTTTTCAGGGAGTCAGCTGACATCTCCACTGTTCTGATGAGGATGTTCCACCCACGTGATGGAAGGACTGTCCTGTTTTTAGCAGGACTAGAGAAATTCCAGAAAGTAAAGCTCATGAGGACCATGAGAGTGAAAGTTTTAGTTCATTTCCCTCAAAACATTTATGTATTCTTTCACACAGAAATGGGTTCTTACCATACACATAAACATTTTCCAAACCACACTTTGAAAAGGAATTCTAAATCAATGCCCCTAATGATACCCCCAAACACCTCATGAACCAGTGCCATATGTTCCCACAGTGCCATTACACTGCATTGACAGTGGCTTTGTCCATGAGGGTGAAAAACTAAGTCATAAGTCATCCCCCAGCCTCGATAAGCTCAAGACAGTCATGCCAGTCAAGATAGTCACTTCATAAGCTGGAAACAGTGCTCTCAGAAATAACGTGTTCTTTACGACTCCCAGTAAGTTGCCTCAAAGCCTTTCTCTTTTATAAAACACACTGGTCTTCATTGTTACTAATCAATTGCCTCCTTTTGTAAAAAGCCCGGTAATAAAACATGAGGTTGATATTTTCCAAAAGCACAAGCTAACTTCAATTTTGGCTGTTGTGCCCTCGCTCTCCCTCCCACTGTGCAGAACTCCAGACCCCACATTATTGTTCGCACCTCAAAGCAGGTGGACCAGTTGAGTTGACTCACTTAAAATCAGAAAATTTGCCTTATTAGGTGGCCCTATTCACTTTCAGCTGGCTAAGGTCACACAGATAACACAACACCATTTCACCTGAATTCCAATGGAAGCACCTACTTAAGGCCAGAAAGTTGGAGCAGCAGCCTTCACTTAAGCCTGGCTTATGTTGCCACAGAAAAACATCCTGATGCCTTCATCAGCACAACTGCAGAGTTTGGTTCACTTCTGAAATCAAAGCCAACACAGTAATATCATGCTCTTACTAAAACATTTCAGCTGAATAAATTATTTCTATACACCTCACAAAACCCCCCAAGCTGCTTCCCTGCAGCTGTATTTCTGTTACTGGCTAAGAAAAACTCCCTCTAATTGTGTAGTATAGAATGCACAGCCAATTTGGAACTTTCAAGTATATTGGAAATAAAATGCACCATAGGCATGCATTTCTCCCTTTATTCAAGATAAATAAAAAGAAAAAGACGAAACCCGCACCAAAACCAAATAAGTAACCAAAAGTCATCCACAACTTGCTCAGAAGCCTTTCATAGGTTTCAAACACCCAAAAACTCACACTATGACCAAGACTTTGTTCAGGACAACCCATCAATAGTAAATTGAGTCCACTCCAACATTACCACAGAATTCCAAACACATACAAACTGTAGACAGTCAAAAGCATGATTACATGAAAATTGCTCTAATGCTCCTCTGACAACACTCCAACTGAGAAGTCTCCCTGAGCAGTGACCAGTTGTTGTGAGGTATTTATATCTATTTCTTATATTGGAAAAAGCTCCCAGTCTAAGCCAGTGCTACCAAAGGATGACATACTAATGATTACGACTAATGTCCAAAAAAACCCCAAAATAAAACAAACAAAGAAACAAAAAAACAACCAAACAACATGAGCTGTAATATAGTGAATATACATGAGCTGTATATAGTGAAACACTATGCTTTTTAAAAGTTGAAAGGCAAATAAGAAAACTTTAAAACTTTCCTTGTGGACTCAACCATACAAATTTCAGGCCAGACCTTCAGAGAAAAAGTTTCGCTGTGCAAAAACCTTCGCAGTACTTTGCACTTGTGCTGAACCTTTTAGTAAGAGACCAGACAATACCCAGAGACTGGACACCTCTCCATGCACATTTGAAGGCAGCTGTGGAGGTGTGGAACAAGAATGAAGGAAGATGATGGCCTCCTGAGCAAGAATTACCTGTATGGTATGGATAAAAAACAGGTTCCAAACTTTTGATTTTTTCAATATCTGATATCAACAATTTGAACCAATCAGTATTTAAACTCAGATTTGGATATTTCTGATGACAGTTTGTTTTTATAGAGGAATGTATCAGATACTGAAATACTGTGTGTTTTGGAAACAAGATTATCCTCAACAAAAAAGGCAGGCAATCCAAGAAAAAACAGAAGAAAATATTGCACTTATCTAAACTATGACATTAACCTGGGAAACTACTTCAGTATAAACTTGTTCCAGGACTTGAGTAATACCCCTGAGAAAGCACACATTTCTAGTAATAGGAGCAATTCAATGATACTGGCTGGAAGAAAATTAAGATAAGGATTCACAGTTTTCCTACCACAGTATTACCCAATCTGGGGTTTAGAAACATTTCCTCCTGATATTGTATTTCTCATATGCTGTATATAGCATTATCCAGGGATACAGGTAAGATACCAGTTAGCTGAAAGTCTATTTTGTTTGATAACAAAGCTTTATGCTCTTCAGACTGTATAAAAATTGGGTAATGAGCTTGCAAGCTCTGTTCCACTGCACTTTGATGAGAGGATCTTGGTCTCTTGGCACACACAAGTGCAGGGAGAGGCAGTTTCCCCATACGTAACTGCACTTGGTGTCACTGGGCCACATGACAGGGATATGCTGCTGGGACCATATGCTGAAATTCAAAACAGACTCTTCAAAGCACAGACATGCCAAGGCAACCAAGGTCAGAGCCACATCACTGCAACACACAACATTAAAGTCTCTGAGAGGCCAGGATTTAAAAAAAAATAATAAAAATTAAAGCCTGCTATAAAACTTTCCCATAACAGATTACCCTGCTTCATCACAGTTATTCATTACCAGGTAAATAACAATTGATTTCAATGTCCCTGCACATGTACTGACTCAATAAACTGTTTCTCCCCTGATGAGCTACAGCTGCCTCCAAGATAAATACAACCAAACTTTAAAACTACATTAGATTACTTCTATGCCAGCATAACTACTGCAGGTTTTGTCTGGTGACATAAGTCAATGAACATCAGGAACTACTTTGTTTATTTAGCTAAACATGTGTGCTTTACTTTTCCCTATATACAGGGAAAAGTGTATGTATTTGGCTTTGCAGTCAATTTTAGTATCCATAACAATAGGACTTTGGGGACACTTCTCATTTACAAACATGAACTAATTAAGAAATAAGAAGTGGGAGCTACTAGAGCAGAGCTGAATCAAGACAGACTTTTCTCCTGTGGGCCACATACCCATTGCTTGAAATGTAATATGCCTTTTCTCTTCCAGACCAGTTTTCAACCTTAAAATGCCTTATGTATCTCAATCTCAGAAGGCAGAGTGCATTCTTGATATCTTCCACATCTGGCAGCGCATTCCTTCTAGTCAGAAGCAATCCATTCCATCCCTGCCAGGAAATAGTACTGAAGAAAAGAGGAACTGGGTGCCCCCATAAAAGTGAAACCCCATTTTCCTTACTCCTCTTGTAATACTGTTAGCCATCTCCTTCCATGTCTATTTAACACTCTCTTTCCACAGATGTCCCTCAAATCCCAAGATTCATACAGCTCATCTTCCTCGGCATCTTGGGCCAGTTTTCCAATACAACACATATTCTCGATGTACCTCACCACCCAGATGACCCAGCATTTTTTGGTTTTTAAATCTCTTTTCATTCTTATTCCATCCATCACCACTAGCCACCCATACTTCTGCATGTACATTCCACTTCCACTCTCTATCCCCCTTGAGCCTGAGAGCACTGATTGCATCGAATTGGGCATAGTTACATTTGGTGCCTCAGTTTCCAGAAATGAAAGGATCCAGCCATTTGAAATCTCCATTTAAGCTTCCTGCTGAGCTTGCAGTTTTACAGAGCCAAGGATGCACTGAAACTTAGATGGACGCTGTGCTGCCAGTGACTGACTTATCTGTGTCAGTGCCTTGCACCCAGGGAATACTTCAGTTCACACCTGAGTCCACAATCTACAATGATCTTTCCCCCAGCTGTGTGAGCGACATGCCAAGTCAAGGCAGAGGAAGAACGGTTCCCCTCCCCACCCTGTACACACTGATGTAAACCACCTGCGTAAAGTTGTTTCACAAGTTATGCAGCTGCTGACTCAGGAACTCATTTGTACAACGAACCACTATCAGTTAAAGAAATCTTTAATACCCTGGGGGTGAGGACATCTCTCACATTCTGCATTATTTTTCCTATACCAGGAAGTATCAGGTCAGACACAGCAGCAGTCTGGCCCAGTGCTCCAGGATGAACAGCTTGCTGGTGCTGGATCCTGCTGGCTGCAGCAGACTACTTTTTCTTTCATACTTCTTATCAACCACTGGCCTAAGTTAATTGCAACACATCCAGAAAGGGCTACACTGAATGATAAGCTGGGTATGTTTGTGAAGCTCTTTTCAAAGCCGAGAATAAAGTATAGCATTCCTTCAAATGTAAACAGGACATACTATTTTTTAACAAGTTATAGTACAGATCATCCCTGTGTAAATGGTCCAAAACACACCAGCAGTAACTGTAGAGGCACTTCCAGTGGAAGTAATGGAACCGAGGTTTGTACCTTCCACTTAAGAAAAGGTATTTTTCACCCACAGAAACATTTGTTTCTTATAGTATGTTTTGTCTCTAAAGAGAAGAGCATTGTGTAAAAAGGGGCCAAGTATCATTATGCTTTATTATGCATATAAGCACAGAGGCAAGGGGAAAAAAGTGGGGGGAGGAAGGGGGGTAGCTTGCACAAGATTGTGGCACGGGACAAAGAAAACAGCAGCAACAAAGCTCACAAAAGGAGAAATCTTGGCTCAACACACTGGGGATGTAACTGCTTGCAAAAATGCGAAGTGTGCAAAAACAAAGAGTATTTTAAATAACTCTTAGGTAGAAGAAAAGGATGAAATTAAGCACAGGAAATTGCAGTTTGGATGCCAAAGAGTATTTCTTTTGAGGTTTTGCTTGTTTTTTTTTCCTTTTGAGTTATATGTGATGAAAGGCATTCAAGACTACATGCTGGCAACCTATTGAAAGAACTAATGCTGAACTGGCCACTGAGTTGTTGTGCCTTGCCTCCTACCTCTCCTTTTTTTCTTTTTTTTTTTTTTCTTTTTTTTTTTTTTAAGCTTGGCACATGTTTTTTTTCCTCACCTCCAACATTAGACAGATGCCAGAATAGCATTTGATATTAAGCAACAGCCTCACACTGGTACCTTTGGAAATGAGCTTCAATGCCCTAATTAGGCCAATACAACTTTGGCAATGTCCATAACCCTTACATAGTCACAGCAGTGAGAATCATGCAATCATGAAATCTAGGCAGGAAAACAGATGGTCTTAAATAAAAAAAAAAATTGTGTGTAATACATTTGCAACATTGTGTGAGGTCTCCAACTTGCTGAAAAAATAGGAAAGAGCAACACTGAAGAGATCTTTGGCTTTGAACTCCTGTGTTTAATTTGGTTCACAGATTAAAATGAAACGCAAAGATACAAATTCAAATGAGCCCACAAACATTAGTGTATGCCACAGAACCGGAATGCAGTTTAGGAAAAGTGGGATAGCTCTCAGAGGACAGCAATGCACTGATTTTCATTAGTGCATTTCATTCTCAGCAAGATGCAAGCAGTGGCAGTTATGAGAAGGGATCACTGTGGGCCTCTGCAGGGGAAAACACAGGACCACAGGCAGCAGGCAGGGTGCTTGAGGTCAGGACTGAAGCAAACTCTAAAATTTTCTAAGCAGCCTATGTCAGAACTGCCAAGGAATCCTTCAAATTCTAGACCCACTGAGCAGCACCATACCAGGACTGTAAGGGATGCTGAGTGTTAACAATTGAGGTTTTCAGCAGAGCCAAGTATATGGAGCCATCTATGTGCAGAGGGTTGCTGCATGGTGAGGTACACCTGGCAACTTGGAGCAGCATGGGGGTTGCAGTGCAAAGAAAATTGTCACAGAGAGCTCACAGACATTATCTAAACATTATCTACCCCATGATAAAGCTTCCAAACAAATTTTATCAGCACATCATTACTAAACTCCATTGATTTGGAAAACAAATAATGCCAAAGCCAACATCTGTTACATCTTCTAATACGATACTGCAAACCACGGGAGTGTAACTTAGTAGTTGAGCATTTTGAAACACTATAACTTTTATTGGAACACTGGAGGAGAAGTCTTTAAAATTTGAGTAAAACTCATCCAGTGCACAGGCTGGTACTATGATGCGCACCTGGTGCTGCTGTTATAGGAGTTGTCATACCAACCTGAGCAAACACATATAAACTCTAAAGTCTCAGGAGGATACCTGCTATAACCTGCTAGTAATAAGTTATTCCTTCAATGCATGAAAGAACTAGAATCTACCCACCAAATGCAAGTGAAACCGACAGTTAATCGCACTTGTTCACTCTGAGACTCTGTAACAGTTTTCTCCCCAATAACACAACTTCCAGTCAGCTTTACCTTCTCCAGCTTGAGCAATTCTGCCTTCTCAGTAACAGGCATCTTAGCTGTGCCATCCTCCCTGAACCTGACGGAATCTAATGTCAACAAGCAAGTGGCTCTGCTAGGCACTGACAGCACTTTAGGTATGGAAGCATCCAAACAATAGGCTCTCTACTAGTCCAGTGTTGCTTGTCTGTGGGCAAGCAGATGTGCATTACCTTCTTTCAGTCACCTACTGCCCATTTCTTAGCTTTTAAAAAATCTGGAAAGCTATCTAAGGTATGTCAAATTTAACCACCTAGTTTCATAACCCCTGGATGGAAACTTTCCAAAGGCTATCATAAAACCTAGAGAGCTCCACAGAATCAGCATGCTGGCGATGCCAACAGCAAAGTTAACTAGGTAAGGGGGATCCAATCAAATCCAAATCTCATTTTGTGGGCCTACCTGCAGAGTATTGTTAGGATTCTGAAAACACTTCTGGAACATCAAAGAACACAAAATTACCAAATCCAATATTTCACCTGTCAGGTCTGTTGAGGTAGGATGAAGGGAGAGTAGGCTTGTAAAATGTGTCACATGAGTCTGGTAACCAAAATCTAAAAGTACTCTTCTCAAAGTGTACAGAAATAGCAAGGACTTCTTTGACATCTCTTGAAAGGAAGGAAAATAAATTAAAAAAGACTCAGGGACAGATGTGAAATATGTTTGCTTTACACATTTTCTTCTCACTCTTGGGAGTCATTCCTCTTCAAGAGAAAATGAAAAGGAGATGCAGGGGAGCATGCCACAAGGCAGAGAGAAGACTGCCATTGAGATAACATATGAAAGTCTGTCTTCACAGTTCATCATTCTAAAGTTCTCGGTAGCTTAGAGCCTTCACATGAAACTGTTATTGCCTCTGAGGAGGAGGAAGGAAGAAGGAATCAGTAATAGGAAGAAAGATGGTATGCAGCTCTGTGCATTAATTTTATTGCTGTTCAAGAAAAGAAATATCAGAGCCAGGCTTCTGGCTGTTGTACCAGAAGCCACAACAACCAGAGATATCAAGTCATAAAACAGGATTACATAAATTCTGGAGCATCCCTTACTGTCCAGCCAAGGGCCCACAGGACCTGGACTAGTAATAACCAGAGAGCAGCTGTTGCAAGAGCTGGGAAACTGCTCTGGAAACTGCTTTAACCACCAAACAAGGACTGTAGCCTTACTCCAGGAGAAAAACAATTGGATATTGCATGCTACCAGGTATATTTATCTTATTGAGGCAGGTTTCTTCATACACTTCTTTCCTGCTTTCAAATAAATATATTGTTGACAGGGGAAATCATCTCATTACAAAGCAGAAACTCACTCCAAAGCAAGATGGTCAAACTCAGTAGTCCCAAGCCAGGCTCTATGCAAGCCTATAGGATGCAGTGGATAGTTTACACTTTCATTTAATGGGCCTCTGAAAGCTTTCAAGGTGATCAATTTAGATCACCTCTAGACTCAGGCTGACAAAACTTGTCTCAAATCTGAACCCATCCCTACCACATTATAAATAATCAAAATCTTATTTGTGAGGGAGGGAAACCATGGCTGGCAGCCTCCAGACAACAGGGACCCCTCACTTTTTTCATATCCTTTAGCAGCAGCTTGTAAGGTTGCTTGTAAAGACAGCAGCACTAAAGAGTTAGAGTGGATAAACCAGAGTGAGAGATTTGAGCAAGTGATAGAAATGGTTTCAAAGGAAGTGAATTTGCAGCAGAAAGTAATTACACATTCAGTGCTGAATCAAGTGCCCGTCATCCTGACATGCAGCTACTCCACATTCCTCTGGAGCTCGGAAGCATCTCTCACTACTAAGAAACTTCTACCGGCTTTTCACAGTCAAGACAAGGAGCCACTTCTATACAGTTCTTGTTTTAAGGACTAGATTATCACTAACCTACCAATTGACCTTGTTCTTTTTGATCACATAGTGAAAGGTCAACTACTTACTTGAATCATTTTTCAGTAGAAGAGCTCATCATGAAAACTTCCAACTTCTACCGAGAGTTGCCAGTGCATCACACTAGACACAATTTGCACGTGTTCAGCAGATGCTTGGCTGGCATTAGTCTGTGGTCTGCTTTCAGACAGATCCCTGCAGCATTCACAATGAATTACTGCTATGATTCATCAAGGGATACTGTTTATTTTCTTATTGACTTTGTGCAGGATATTTTCTGCTTACAAATGATCTGTGAATTTCCTTAGCTCTCTGAATACTATCTATTAGTCTCTGCCCATTTAGTCATGCATAAATGTTCACAAGTAGATAAAAACCTGAATATCAAGTAGTTTTAAAAAAATGTACAAGTACTTTGTTCCTGTAGTCAGAGCACGCTACTTATTCAAAAATGTTTTAAGTTCTCCCTTGCACAAATGTGCAGAACACATAATCAGTAATATTCAAGCAAGGCTAAGGTACCTTTTCTTGTTCAGTGTTCATTTCAAACATGGTCCTTCTGGAATGCCAGGACACAAGCAGAGATTCATGGTTTCTGTGGGATTTTCATATTATTACCTTGTAAAGTGGCTGTATGTTGTAGTTAACCCATAAACTGGGAGTTTTTCCACCGCTACCATAGAGGTTGGGAAAGCTATTGGTAGGTCAGGAAATAATTATATATTTCTGTTAACCTGAACACTGTGGCTGATCTCAGAAGACGCGTTACACAAAACTAATCCACAGTCTCCAATTAAAATATATATACATACACACACCAGAGAGACAGACATCTCAACTTCAGACAGAGTGTTTCTTTTACACTGACCACAGATTACATCATCTTGGATATCTCACCATGAGCTTGAATCCAGGCTAAAGAAAGCTTTTTTTAATATCTTCCCAAAGGGTCAAGAGAGACTGATATTCAGAGCTAGATCAGGCTTTCAATATCATTTCCACAAAATAAAACAAAATTAAAAAATCCCAAGTAATTTTGTGAAGCAACTTTAAAGAAACAAAATATCAACTTTATTTCTATCCTCCTCCCCTTTAAAACAACTAATGACACCACTTTATCAGCACAAAAATATGGTCTTGACCTGATGCTAGGCAGTGAGCACAAATACAGCACTGCATAAAATAAAGACTAAGGTATGGATCTTAAACAAAGGATGACAGAATTTGCACAAAATTTACATTAAGAGTCCTCTTTGCTCATGTTTTCTTCATTCTCACTTTGTGACCTCAGGACACCGCCCTGGAATTTTTTTAAGGTTAAAAAAGAAAAGCCTACAGCTGTTCCATTTCTGGCCTTTCCAGAGAGCTGTCATTTGCAGATAAACTACACCTGCACATTCCAGGCTCAAAACGTTTGCTTAGAATTCACCAAGGGGACAGTTCTACCCTGTAAGGTATCTGTTCCTGTTTTGAAACAGTATGAAACTGATGGCTTTCAATAGTAGTGAGATGGAAACACCAGAACAGCCAAAACAAATGAGTTCAGCTGCAGGTACTGGTTTTATTTTGCCAGAGAGACCCCAACACAAACACTAAAATAAGTTTTTCTTTTCAAGTGTGTGTCCTAGTGACAGCAATACAAAAATAATTTAGAACCAAACACGTAATTATGTGCATTTATTTCAACCTTCCTTTACTGGAGATAACAAGATGAATAGTGAAATGCAAACTTTAACAATTCTGTAATTACAGCCACTGAACCGTACGTTATTGAAAGAATTGTGCAACACCCAGATGCAAAAGAATCAATGGGGTATGTAAATAGAAATGAAACAGTAAAATAATCAAGTGATGAAGAAGTAATGTGCAGCACTAAATAGCTTCTCAGCATCTCTTGCTATAACGTTTAACAAACACTTGGGTTTTTCCCCTCAGTTTATCACCCTTTCAACTGTCATATATTGTTCAGAGGTTATTCTTGTAAGTGGACTAGCAGAAAACACTCTGATTTCTCCTGGCAGCAATTGCCTGGAGCCAGAATTATAGGAATAACGTAGGATCTTCTGAGCACTCAGTTTACACAGATGAGAGAGGCTTAAATAAGAAGAAATAGAACTAGTTCTTACCAGGTCCCAGGAGCTAGGCTGAGCCCATGAGAAGTAGTGGTCTCTTGATTTCCAGCTGCATTGACACCCACTCAGAAGTTAGCCTTCCCCCAGAGTAGACTGGCTCTAAAAGCAAACTACAGACACCAAAAGCAGAAGACTATTGTCCAGAGGCAAATTATCTGGCATTGAAGCTTCTGTTAATACACAGCACAGCCAACTATTTTAGCAAGATTAACTCATAACTTGTTTTCATTATGATGAGTAGAGACCAGGAGGAAAGGACAAATTGTTCTACTCTTCTTCCCCAGAACAGCTATTTTGTGAGATACGAATACCTGTATTTCAAGCAGTCTGAAGCTATTTTAGTCTGCAGAAGAAGAAACATGCAACCTGTATTTTAACACTCCTAATGCATCTTAGCCTCCTGTGAATGGCCCCTATTCCATTTAACTTATTATTTGACTTCTGAGTCTGATGGCAAAGAGGCAAAGGAGCTCTTTACTCCCAAGTGTCTCTCCCTTCTTCAGAAAAACCTCAAGGAGGGAAAACAAGAAACTATACTAATATCCAACAGTGCAGCAAGAATCCAGAACCCTGTCTTCACATTCAAAACACAGCCATTTAGTCAAATTAACATAGATCAACAAAGGCAAATAGTGTCTTGGGATGTGATATGCAGTTAGAAATACATCATAGCCTTTCTACTCCTGGAAGCAAGAATGCAATGCCATCCCCACTAGGTATTTGGGAGAATAAGAAAAAATTCACAAGCCTTGACACTAGCCAGTGCCAGCAACCCAGAATTAATTGCGTAACCTATTTTCAAGTCAACGCCTACAGCTTGCAATGCCCACAATACCACATCTCCACAGTTTTCCATACCAAGTGCTCTGCTTGTAGCAGTTCATGATATCGAGGTACCTTACAATATCCATTTTGTTATCCCTGCCTTCCTAATGTTACAACTGGTCAAGTTTACCTTAATAGTCTTCTTATCATTCTTAGATCCTTTTGCTGTGACCATCCTCAATAAAGGCCTAGGTTCATTATTACAGTCCAAAGATGAGACAAGTAGGCAACACAACCTCTGACCTTCCTGATCTCATAAGCTTCTATGCTACTTGCCATCACCATAATTTCTCTTCTTCTAAAAAAACCCCAGTCTCTTCTCTCACTAAATAACTAAGCCCTCTTACCACTCACCAATATCCCCAGTATCTTTTTCAGCTTCACAATCCATACTTTCTCCCTGCTAAACAGCTTCACGGTTTTTCCATCTGCCCAGGCTGCCCTCTACTCCAGCATCCAGATGCAGCAAACTACCGAGTCCCAGCTGGAGGAAATAATGAAGCCTTCTTAACCTCTGATGGGCTGCAGCTGAGATGTTTTCCTCACAAATACTGCATAACTTCAAGGCGTTTTCTGAGTAGGGCCAGAGAGTTTATATAAACTAAGTGTATTAAAAGTTATGCATGCTGCATTTTACATCATTATTGCTTGGTGGGTTTTACTGGGATATGTAACTTATTTTCTTGCAGGCAGTCACACAGCTCTGCACATGACAGATTATCACAGTGTACCACTGAGAGTCTTTCAAAGTGAAAACAGCACTGAAGACTTCCTTGCAATTTGTTTCACCAGGTTTTGGCATGATTTAAGGAAACATTTCATCCTACAAGTTTTAAGTGCTTTTTAATAAGTAGAAATATGTCCTTGTTTGTCAGGTTTCAAAACTTTTGTTGATATTAAAAATACACAACCAACAGCTAGATTTATGCCCAGGAGATATCTATCAAAACAAAATTCCAGTGAAAAATAGATTAATTTTGTTTGCCCTCCTCCATTTCCCACTGGTTAATTACTCATCATATGTTAATTCAGCAGCATCTAATGAAAACATCCTATGTGTGCCCACCTAAGAGTGCCCTGCTCAGAGGTGAAGGACCACTGATTGTGGAGTAATCTTGACTCCACAAAAATTGACAGAGATTAAACTCCTTCTACCTCCCATTAATAGGTTTGAACATATTATTTTGATTAGAAATACAATTAATGCTGACAGAAGAGAAACTCAGACTTGAGTAAATTAAATTGAAACGAACATAGGGAGCCCAACTCCAACCTCTCTTCCCAGGTAGTTTGAAGTATACAGTGTTATACTCTGTCTGTAGACAGATGGCAGACTGAACTCCTTTAGACCTTTTTTTCCCAGATTCAGTGAAACTAAAGGGTAAGTGCAAACTCTCTGTGTATAACTAAAAGATCAGAAATATAACTTCATTGCAACAGTCTGATTCTAAAATGTTATCTATAAATAGCAACCAATTCATAAACTGCTTCTGCCTTTAATCCTGCAGCAGGTAAGTATTGGCTACCCCTTTTATATACTTTCAGACATACTTTGGCTACAGCTGGTGCAATAAGCTACCATTACTGGTATTTCCCCTCCCTAAACACTAGAAGGGAAGTGATTTTCCCCATCATCCAGGAGCCCAGAGCTGACCCTTTGATATTTAGAGACTGAAAGTAGATACATTAAGCGAGCAGCATGGGAAGAGGCGATCTCTGCACGGCCCTTCCTAGCCTTTCTCTCACCCGTTTAAGCATGCAAATTTTACTTCCCCAGGAACAAAACTAAGTCAAAAGCAATAATAGCTCCCCAAACTTCTTCAGCCAGGGTTGAAAAGCGTCCTTCTTCCCTGTGTCCCCATGTTATTTTACATAGAGGTAGCATCAACGGTCCTGTCCAGGGGAGATTCACTTACCATCCGTGCATTTTGTTCAGCAATAGATTAGTTACAAACAGTTCCACAGCTTAAACTGGGAAATGGAAAATTATGATCAAATGACCCCTAAAGGATATACTTAAGCCAATATAATAAAGTCAGAGGAAGAGGAAAAAGATAGATCAGCCTGATGCACATTAAGAAGCCAAGGTATTTCTAGTGGATTTCTTTAGTTATTATGAAGTCCCAAAGAGAATTTTCAACTGTTCAAAAACTTAAGATGGTATCAAAAAACTATGTATGCTTCCTGACATCTTTCATGCTTTTCTTTTGATCTTAATAGCAGCAGATCCCTTGTATAAACTGCACTTTTTTAATAATTTTAATACCAAATAAGATTTAATACTTTATTTTTCCTGGCCAGTAGGTATACAACAGACATATAAAATACTGCATATCCAGGTGCTTGCAAGCTAATTAACACCTTTTTTTTGGTTGGACTAAGCTACGACAAGTTGCAAAGCACATATCTAAGAAGGAAGAAGGGAAGAAAACACCTACGCATGGAGTGAGAAAAGAAAAAGATTAGATAAGGGTGGGGGGAATAGCATAGCAAGCATTTTAGAAATCTCTGCTAAAATCATTGCTTAGTTGGCTGGGTGAGAGGAGTTTAAGAGAAAGGCAAAACCCGTTGCTGAGCTCTCGTTTACCTCAGCAGATAAACAAGTTTGGATTAAAGGCAGAAAAAAAGCTGAGATGTCAGCATACTTCAAAAGCGGAACATTTTACTCAGTACACTTTCCATTAGCTGGATTGCTTCTAGCTCCCTCTCTCACACATATTCCTCACTGATTTAGCTTACAATGGTGTCAATGACAAAATTGAAGTTAGTGATAAAAGCCTCATGGAATAAGTCTAATTCATGCAGCATAGACATGCTGTTCCCTAACTACGCCAAGCATTACTGTTGGGTAATTTTCTGCACAAAACCAGAAAAATAAAAGCTACATGCTTAGTATATTTTTTCTTTCTCCTCCCACAATTTTTTTTTTTTTCTAATCTGCCTTATGTGACAGAAGGAAAAATAAACTATCAAAATTCATTTGGTCGGTGTGAATACCAGAAAGGAAAAAAAAAACCCCATGGATTAAATTTGATATCTACAAAGTCAACCTGAGTCCAGATTCCTTTTTGGTATAAAAAGCTATTAAAGTGGGTAAACTAAATAGGCCTAGAACATCAAATAATCGAAACACAATTTTTAAGTTTATGAAGTCTGAGAGCTGTTCATCTCTCTTTCTGCTTTTTGGACCCACTTTTTTCCATATATCTTTTTTTTTTTTTATGCTGTCACCTTATCAGGAACAAACACCAGGGTGGCATGTCTTCAAGTACCTGATGCTGCTGCAAAGAAAGAAATAAGCCATTATTCCCATCCAGGGTGGATAAGACAAGAAATAACAAACTTAAGCTTCAGCAAAGGAGATCCAGGTTAGATATATGAAAAAGTTTCCCGTACTTAAAATAACTGGAGCCCTTGCACAGACTGCCTGGGGAAGCTGTTGAGTTTCTGTCACTGAAAGTCTCTACAAGCAGCCTAGATCACCACCCATCCAGAATGACACATGTATAGTTTATCTAGCCTTGATGCAGAGAGGTGAGATGACTTTTAAGGCTTCTTATCACCCTGAGATCCTGTGATCTCACAAGGTAAAAAAGGTCTGGATTGTGTCTGGTAGGTACTTTTAAGACAGGTCACCAGAAAAATCAGCTGTGGAACAATTTCTGAGAGTTCTCACCTCTCTAATCAACAATTAGCCAATGTCTCAACTAGACACTGCTCTACCAAAAGTATCAATAACTCTGTAAAAAAGGATTTCTGATGACTTGAGGCTATATAGGTTGTTTTCTCAATCCCAACTGTTAAATTGAACTCTCAACTACAACCCAGCGTTTAGACTGTCTGCAGTTTATCATCCTAGGAAATCCTTAGATCCCAATTAGTTACAGTGGGTGCTTCAAGAAGCATATTGGAAAGAAATCTTAGTCCAAATGGTGCTTTGAAGCGGCCAGGAAATACAGAGTTAATCAGTAGTACAAGCTGGAGGTGCATACCCAGCTCCAGCAACAGCAAACAGAAGTGAAAACAAGGCAGACACACGTCCATTAAGCAGAAGTAAGAATGAGAGACATGGCTGCATTTGCTTGTTCGGTTTTGTACTGGTATCCAGACTTGAATTTTAAAGTAATATAAAACATAATCCTGGAAACTTTGCCAAACCAGCTACATTTTGCATGAAGTGTCTTCAAAAAGCCCTAATGAAAGTTGGACAAAATACCACAGCTTTTATGAACAGGAAACTGCTTTGTTTGCTTGGAGGCTGTGCATTTCTACTGCACTAAGAACAATTACATCTTGAACCATTCTCCTGAAGCAGTAAAAGGTAATCTTGCCTATCTTTCTAGACACACTCCATTTCTGTAAGCAAAACTGGCAGATAATGAAACAAATAATAAAATTTTTTCTCTTCAGGTTTGGAAGGCAGATCACCCTAAACACCATAGAACCCAAATACCCCAACACAAACAGATCAAAGACAACATAAACAAAAAGTTCTACAGAAAAATCACTAGAAATTAGTTGGGAAAATGTTTTAAGAGTCCAGTCCTTTCTTCATTTATTGTCACATGACGCAACCTAATTTCACATAGTCATGTATACACCAAGTATTCAAGAGATCATATGTCTTTTACCTTTACTTGAGTTCTAGCTAAATGACATCTGCTAAGACAGAAAATAGTTTCCTGTGGTCCTTAGCCACCTTGATTAAACCCAAGTGCAACTGCTAGCCATGACATTAACTGAGCACTTTGGCTCTAACACCGCAGTTGTTACTACAGGAAAATCTGTGTGAGAAAGAATTCAGAAGCAGTCCTGCACCAGAGGACTTCAGCAGGTGGACTGATATTAGAGAAGGTGAGGTTCAATCAGTGTCTCACTGGATTTCCAGAAACCTCAGACAAATGGTTACAATTCTGCAAGCTAATACTTGAGGATAGGGTCACTGGCAGGATCCATATAGCTCCAAAAGTAGTCAGTATCAAGAAGGAGCAGGGCAGGGAGAGATTGAAATAAACATCACAAATACATGGTGTTTTCACACTCACATTTACATAAACTGCATACTTAGCACATGAAAGAACAAAGTTATCACAGAAGAGAATGAAAGACTGAAGTCAGATGGGAGGAGAGAACTCAACACAACAAGTGGAGACACTGGAGAAAGTAAAGGCAGAAGTTTTATATTACTTTTGATTTGCTGAACTTGACATACTATTAAGATTCTTTCAAGTGTTTTGTTTTTTTTTTTTCTAAGTGACAAAAAATAGCAGCATGCAGATATTTTATTTCTAGCAGCAAAGAAGTTTTAGTGCATAGGCCTGGACAGGCACATTACTGGGTATCCAATATTGCGGCTTTACTGGTGCATTTATCAAGCTGCAGACCTATGCATCTCTCACTAGAAATCACTCTGAGTATATGGAGTACCTCGTTCTTATTTATACTAAGACTGCATTACTCATTCAGTGTAAACGATCCTTATACTGTGTTGCCTCTATACATCTTCTACACCACCATTACTTTTTGAAAAGACCTTGGAATAAATAAGAATCATGTCTGTAAGTTATAATCAACTATTGTTCTTTATTTTTTTACTGTGGATGTTATTTCATTTCATTACTGCCCTGTTTTTTTGTGATGCCTATTGCTAGGGACTGCAATGAGAACATTACATTAATTTTATTTTCACCCTGGACTCATCAGAAGGCTACTCCGCTGACAACAAAAGGGAAAATCAAAAGTGTAGCCAGAGCAACTTCTCCCCCGCAAGTTTATGGAACTTAACTAGGAGATCTATCTATATAAGGTGCCCATACACAGTCATGATGGATATAATAGATGAATCCAGATGTACGTACTATACACAGGACAGCAATAAACCAATTAACTAGTATTAGATTAATAAATTGCCAGGGTCTGCAAATAAAATATACCAGGTTAGAATACAAACCACTGAGCTATTTGCATCTACATTTAGTGTACTTTCAGGAAAGTACTAATGACTTCCTCAAATACTTCCATTTCATTAGAAAACATCATATGTGGGAGGAACACATCTTTCAACATACTGCAATTATACCAATTCTGTATCTGAAATCCACAGTTCCAGAATCTACTCTGTGGCCCCATGGATAATAACACAGTACAGGATTTAGCAGACTTAACACCACTTTCAGGACACAGAGATACCATATACGGACATAAATCTGTTACACAAGATGCAACTCCACACTTTCTCATCTAAATTTTTCTCATTTCCAGAAATGTCCATCCCCCCCCCCCCCATAATTTCACCCTGCAGTGAATTATTTTGAAATTTACTTTTTTAAACTGCCTGAAGTATGGAGAATACTTTTGCCTGGGTGGTCCATAATTATGGATAAAAGGAGATTAAAAGAGAAGATAAAGGAAAAGGGGAAAAAACAGCATGTGTGAGGAGAAAAGGGAAAACGTCAAAGATGGTATGAGAAAAGTGAAAAATACAGAAGAAAGAAGAAAACATGTCAAAGCAAGTCTGCAATAAAAAAAATTAAGAAGGAGCAGGAAGGAGAAAAGATAATACATGTTTACTACAAGATGATATATAAGAAAAGACATATGATTCCCATTATAATCCCCCATTCTGACTGCTGACAACTCATTACAATACAGCACCTCATGTAGCTGTTATACTCTTCAATCTACTAAAGAATATAGATGTTAGGAAGATAAATGCTGAAAAATGGTATCAACATTTCCCTACAGCCACAAACCTCATTATCAGCACAGATAAACCTGTGCCAGGATACCTTTCTTATCAGAATACAGGCAACAAACAGTTTAAAATTATGTTAGATTGAAAAGATCATTCTTGTTGCAGCTCCCTTACAGCAATCAGAAGAGCAACACAAACATATGTTGAAATCAGAACACCTTTACCTCTTGATAGTGGGATATTTATTATGTTCTGGGAATCAGCATTAAGAGGATGATTCCTCCTTGCTGACCTATGTTTTCTAAGATGCCAAGCTACAGATTTAAGCACCAGCACTCTGGCCCAATCTCATCCCTTCTTACACTCTGAGAACAGAGAGAGGTTTGTGCAAATTTTGGTTATCAAGCCTTCTGAGGTCTGTAAATTATATCTAGTGAGAAGTGCCTTGTTGTTTGCTTCTGGGAGAATAAAAATCTGCTGTTGACAGCAAGAGATCTAATCTATAGCCAACATTTCCACACTGAAGGAAACATGGCTAATTACAGATTTTATGAAAAATTCTAGGGGAGCAATAAAAGGAAAATTAAGGATCATTAGCAAAAAACCTTCCTGTTAGTGAACTCTAAATGGCTATGAAATTGTCTCTTAGAGGAAAATAGTTCATTGGTCATTTTGAACTGGAATGCATAGAAATCCTGTAGAATGTAGTAGAAAACACAATTCACTGAGAGCTTCAGAAATTCCTCATTAAGTCTTCTGAAGAGCTATGGCCTTAGATGAAGGGTTCTACCAATGATCTTAAAACCCCTAGGGAAAGATTGTAATTCTGAATTCACAGGAAACAACACACAGGATTATTCCATATTGGAGTAATATATGAAATCATCATTCACACCACATGTACACACACACCACACTGGATATGGCTTATTAAGTCTTTCTCATCTCTAATTTACAGGCAAATGTTCTTGTGGCCTTCCATTTTTATATTTCAGGTTCATTATCTGAAACACCATTTATTGAGTTATAGCAGCCGATAGTTATGAAATTATATAACTGTAAGAAAAATCAATATATTTTTCTGTAAATGACAGCTTTGATTTGCTATTGAATTCCATGCTTTGTAATTAACAGTGATAAGAATAATCTTTTTTTGAACTAAATTTTTTTGAACAGGTTATAATTCTTTTTTAGTTCCTTGATTTTTTTTTTCTTTAATGATTAATCTAAATAGCCCACTAGGAGGCAGGATATCTTTGTTATCAGCTTACTGGTTGATCTTGTCTAGGGCAAGTCCCATTACAGTGCTGAATAACATATTTCCAGGAAATCTCATAGGTTTATTTACTACAAGGTTGTCAAAAGGAGCAGATATAGAACAAAATTCAGAAGCTGAATTGCAAATTAGAACCTCTTAAGTAGGTCCTAATTCCTTATCAGCTTGATTTTGCTAAATTAAATTTATTCCTGTTCTAAACAGGAATATACTCCATTCTAAATACCAAATCACTGGACATGTTAAAAAAAGCAGAGCAGCAGGTACAGACTGACTGAGGTTAATGGGAGAATTTCTTCAAGTATTACTCCCTGTAAAGGGGAGAATTTTGTCTTTCTGTATATCCAGACCTCAAGGGACTGTGCATAGCAAGGGTGTCTAAGAAACTGTACTGCTTCTTGATACAATTTCCTACTCTTTCTTCCTACTAATTCTTGTGCCTTCAAATACACATGATAACGTTACATGTAGGGAACTAGTGTAAATTATTATTGGTCAAATGCGCATTCATTTTGCATGAAGGCTTTCTGTTTTATAATCCAATCTTTTCCCAACTCAAAATCCCATTTTCTTATTTTCTTTTTCCACACTTCCTGAGAGAAATAGAAGACTTCATCACCTTGCTGCAGTTCTTCAGCCCATCTTTTAACTATTTCATGCTCCTCTGGTTGTGAAAATCAGGAGACAGTCATCACAGCATGGTGTGTATAGCACACACAAGACACCAGCTGCTGGAATCTTTGATAAGTGATGCTTTAAAATTTAAGAATGATGGATGGTCAGCATATGAGAGGCAAGTGTGCTTTTTGACCTGTCTCTTGAGAGATACTTTCCTGCTCTCATCAGCTGTAGAAGCACACTTTATACTGTTATTTCAATTATAAATAATTAGTGCTTAATCAATGTTGCCATAAGCAGCCAAGCAAATGTCACAGACTATACTGAAGTTCACTGGATGATAGGTTTTAATAGCTGTGGCTCATAATCACAGTAAAATATTCTCCCCTTATGTGTGTGAATAACATTAGTATTTCTTCATGATGTTTATTTGCCACATATGAACTCTCTGTAAACCATTTACCATTTGTTATAAATGGGACTAGATAAAATTCAACAGGCAAATGTGAAGGCTCTAAAAACCATTTTGTGGTCAGGAGTCAATCAGTTGTATATTCTTGCACAGAAATATATACATGCTTGTCTCTCCTTTGACTTGAAACAGAGATATTTACAAAACCTTTATTATTTTAATTAGAAGATTAGATATTCTTGCTGACTCTTACATGGGTGAGAAAACTTCCAGCATATGATGAAATAGTCGTGTATATTGCTCTCTTGCTAGTCAGTCCCTTTTATGCTCTGAAAGAATAACAACCCTTCTGGTTTTCTTGAAGGTGACTTCAATCCACAGGAGAAATGCCAAGATACTTAATTTCTATATACTCCAGTTTAGTTTAGAATAAAAAAGCGCATGCAACAGAATGGTTATGCCAGTGACGCATATGGCCAAAATTTTCAGTAAATTAATGCAGGCACTTGACATTTTCACTTAGGGAAATCAATCAAAATATTACAAAAGCTGCTTCTTCCAATTCTACCATTGAGAAAAAAAGAGTTATTCCTTAACCTTATGTAGTTATTCAACTTTAGGTAGCAAGTCAAGGCACCTCATTAAATGTGCACTACAATTCTCCAGCATCCTTGGGTTTGTTTTCTGTTTCTTTTGAGTTCCCTTCATCCCCTCCAATCTCAAATATTAAGTAGTAATTTACTCTTTCCTATGGAGAAATGCCATTTCCTTTCCCTGTAATCTTTCTGTTTTTCAGGATGACTTATGATTGCGAGAATATTTTTACACAAGAACCCAAGTACTGTCATCTGATTAGGAAAAGAGTA
>JAWWMP010000165.1:42537960-42581741 GCA_035047865.1 Dendrocincla tyrannina | reverse complement strand
TTTTCAGGATGACTTATGATTGCGAGAATATTTTTACACAAGAACCCAAGTACTGTCATCTGATTAGGAAAAGAGTATATAAGTATATATAAGGAATAGAAACTCTTATCACACACATGGAAGGGGAAAAGATTCAAATCCTAGGCCATTCATTTCTTCTGTAAAAATAAGTGTAACTTCCATAATGCTACATGCATTAGTGAAAAGCAAACACTGTTATTTCCAAAAGCCCAACTGTTCTAGAAAATCTCGGAGACTTTCAAACTTTTGCACCATCATCTCAGAAGAACTGAGACAGAGTAGAGAATAGAGCTTTTTCCTTTAATCTAGGGAAGAGCCTACACTGGTGTGCTGACAGGAGAAAAAAACCTACCAAGGTCCAGTTCAATCTCCACTATGACATAAGTCCTCTGAAATCCAAAGGTCTTGAATGAGGGCAAAGTGATGTAGACAAGATTTTCAAAACTGCATCGTGGAACCTGCAGCAGTCTGCCATGATGGACTGTATTTCATGCACATCAATATGTGAACTGGGATCTCTATCAGTGCCTATCAGGTGTGGCCAGAGGTGTGCTTCAGGTGCACCTTTGAGCAATAGAGGGTAATCACCGGTGCTTGAAATTGGCTGCCTTTCTCTGATAAGCAGTACAGTGAACAGAATATATTTCAAACAGACATACTAGTGCTTTCTGCAGGGAAAATGATCCTGGTAGAAGTCACATCCACCTCAGAAAGATGCAACAGAGCTGGAAAAGGTAAAAAAAAAAATGACAAAATGGGAAAAGTCTGGGTGCAAGGAGAAATTAAACTGACTAAGATTCTTCAACTTAGAAGACAGGATTAGGAAGATTTCCAAGAGAAATACGCAATGCCATGAAAGGCACAGAGACAATGAATAGGGAATAATCAGTCACTATTTCACAATAAGGAAGAGTAATGAGATTAGTAAGCCAAAGCTTTTTGAAAAATAAAAGGAAATACTTTTTTACACATCATCCATAATTACAGTTGTGATACCCATTTTGCAGAATACCACAAGTATAGGACTGAAAATGTCCAAAAAGAATATGTATTCTTCCACTGTAACCTAAATACTACTGTGAACTTTCAAGTAACCATCATGTGGTATACTCTTTAGTATAATGCAGAACCTGAAACACTTAGAGAACCACAGTTTTGCAAAATGTACTTTGAAACACAATAACAATCCCATGATGTCAATGTCAGACCACATCAGAATTCTGATTTTGTTCTGCATTTTTGGACAGACAGTTCCACTCACTGTAATTTTAAGAATATCTAAGAGTTAAGAGCAAAGGACTACAGTGTGTCACTGTATAAGTGAATGCGTTTTTCATGCAAGGCCCTTGCTATAATGCTGACAGCATATTATGAACATAAAAGTAAAGTCATCTTCATAAAAAGCTAAAAAGAAAATAGATTTGTGGCATAAAGCAGAAATACCCTAGTTGTGGTCTGTAGAGCACGAAGGGTAGATAAGACGTTTCTTGGATGTCTGGGAAGAACAGTTTCATGACAAAGTTCTCCCTCTGTCTCCTTCTTTCCAATGACAGAATTGCATTAAAAAGAAAGATACAAATGTACACATTCCTAATCTCACTTTTCCTTGCAAGTCATTGATACTGCTGTTGTCAGGATGTTGTGGGTTGAGAATCAGTGAAGAGATGTCCCAAAAGATAATGTATCTTTAAAATGTCTTGGAATCCCTGTAATAAATAATGTATATAACAGCATGAGAAATAACATGACTAAAACCTAAAAGGCACAGTTCGGGAGTTTCAGCTCAGCTGGATTAAAAGTTAAACCTTTAGACCTGAATAACTCAAACTGAGTTTCAGATCTGAACTTCCTATGTACACTTCAAACAAGTTAATTGATTTTTAACATAAGCACTTTTGTTTCTGTGTAAAAAAGACTACCTAGTACAAGGTATGTCCAACCAAAGGTAAATACCCTAAAGAATACGATTTATATGATCTTCTAAATGCCCACCCAATAATTACACCTCTTGAACACTGCTGTTAAGCAATTCTTATATCCAGTGTTCCTTGAGCATACCAAGAAAAACAGTGAGTAGCTTTAGCACAAACAAAGAAGTTACAGATTAATAAGGGTAATAAAGATAGCTACTACATACCTAATTGCTGTACATTTTGTAAAGTTAAGCTTCACCCATCCACCTGATGTGGAGATTTCAGATATATAAGCCAAAGGAGAGCTTTTCAGTTTCATTACCTTGAGCAGAAGCCCAAGTTAAGAATCTAACTTTGGTTCAAAATACCCCAGTTGTTAGTATAAAACAGACATCATGGAATTCCATTCAAAGATATACTGATAGTTAATGATCAGTGGATTAAAAACAAAAAAAAAAATTCCAAATTTAACTGGGTGTCTTTTTGTTAGTGTCATTCACTCATCCCATATGCAGCTATCAGGGGCTGCTGAGTGCAGTGGAGTTTGGCAGGGGCTTGTGTGATCAGGACCTAACTCTGCATAATGGCCATATTGATAATGTCTCAGGCTGGCAGCCAAGAGATATAACTCACAGTACCTTTTGTCTCCATTCCACAGTTAGTACAACTGCCTGCCTTTAAGAGTTGTTTACTGGCATGGCCAGCGGATTCTTCCAAGTGGGGATTAGCTATGTTTATAATACCCTTCAAAATATTCAGCTGCAGAAACTGCAGAGATTGCAAAGGGTTTTATTAAACGCAAAGAGGACAAAGAACTCACAATCTCCTATAGCCTATTAAAAGAGTGGTGCCATGCATAAGCAAGTAAATAATAATGCATTCACATAAATATAATGGATTTTTCTTCTCCCTCTATGGTTCTTTCCCTCCTGCAATTATTTCTGAGTGAAGTGAAATTGTAAATAGCTTTACCCACTAAATGATCTTGAGAAAATTATTTCTGAAGTGCCACAGTGCAGCTTGGGGGCTTTTCCTGATCATTCAGTGCTCAGATGATTAGCTCGGAGCAAATTTTTGCAACTATGCTCACCAGGGCAAAAACACATTGTGAGGAACGATGAAAGCAGAACCTAAGTCACATTTGATTTTCAGCAGCAAAAGGCTTTGAACTAGGACTGCAAAGACACTGAAGGCCACAACAGAAGTGCTTGCAAGAGCTGGGGTTGTGAACTGGAACAGTGGAAGCTACAGTTGTCCATAGCAGACTAGCTAATCTACAAACTTCACTCAGAATAGAGATGCCAGGCGTGAACTGCATGAAAGCCAAGGACAGCAGTGAACACTGCATGTGAAAATGAAGCACACTGGAAAAACTGCCAAGCCAACGCAGGTTGGGACAGCATGGATGAGCGAACAGCCCTGGCAGAGCTGCACAGAACCCCTGCATGGTGCCTTGTTCTAGCCAGCAACGCTCAACCTTTCCACTGACAAAAAGACAAGAGCAAATCCATCAGTTTTACAGTTTCTTCAGAGAGTCTCAAGGCCTTTTCTCTGTCCAACTAAGGCATCAAGGAAAAGAAGTGGTCATTTACCTGGTTTGAATTAGTTCCTTCCAGAAAATGTTGGAAAAGAACCTTTGGAGTGCCTGTACAAAACACACTCCTGTGACTAAATTAATCTTCCACTTCGTTACCAACATTCCTCCATGGAAATGCAGGCATGAAACTGTTCTGATAGAAGAAATGTGCTGCCTTGGTCAAAAGGTGATTCTTTTACCCAGTAGGTTTCAATAAAATCTATCAATTCCCCCCACTTTGAGAAGCTTATACCTCCAAAAAACTCAGCAGCCACATAAAATCTGCTATGTAGTCAGTATCTTGATTGTTTTCATAACAAAGAAAATAATTTGCACAATACATACTTTGAAGAACAGTCACCATAAGCCATTTCACAGAAGCCAACTTATGTTATTATTTATAATGCATTTCTTTAGGATTTAACTTTTTCTTAAGACCAAGAAGTAGTTTTGATTTTCATAAGGTCCAAATCATTTCAGTCTGGAAAGTACAACAATCTCCACATAAAAAAGGAAGCAGGTGCTTCCACATAAGGTATATGAGCTGTAAAACATGTTGAAAACCACCTGCAAGCACAAAAAAAAGTGTTTCTGAAAATCTGAAAATATTATATGCTAAAGACCATGACCTGTGGCCGGAATGAAAGACAAGAGTGCTTGTGAGTACAATGAATGACCTCCTTTGGCCACTTCATCAGATCTCAAGGATTTTCCCTCTCTGCACTCAAATGTACACCAGCAAAGATGTCTCTACATCATCTACACACTAGAATACTGCAAGGTAGCCAGGAGAGGTTATTGAGCAGAAATATGCACAACTTGGGTTCTATCAGTCTCCACATCTCCCAAGAAGAGAAGCGTGAACATCCCAGGAAGAGGCAGAGAATAAGTATGTCCAAAGAAAGGGTTTGACCTTGATTCTCATGCCCAGAGTTATTCAGCTTCACTCTGTTCACAGGAAAAGAGGTCTGGATGGCTACCCAAGGTGCTGTTAGGAAATGACTGGTGCCCATCTGCTCACTACTTCTCTCCTTCGGCAAATACATGCACTATCATCATACTGCAGTATGGCCCGTGACTATTCTCTGATTTATCCAAAGCACACAAATAGGTTGCTTAGGAAGTTAAATCATCACCAATCAAAAACAATTCCTCAACAGAAAAAAAAATGTAGCCACTCATGCAAGAGAGGTGCTGGTCTTGTTCCTTTAACTGAATGTGGTCATAAGGCAATACTTTCCCAAATACAACAGACACTATATATCTCTGCTTGAAGGAGATTGTTATTTGAAAGTGAGGTCTACCCTAGCAGAGTCAGTGTGCCAGCCCTTCAGATGAACACTGACTGGTTCTGACCCAAGAAATCACCAAGAGTCTGTTCCAGTAGGCACACAATTCTGCAAGTTCTCTGTGACTGGAGAAAGATCCACATTTATGAATAGCCCTAGCTATCATGATGGGAAACAATAAATGTAAGAAAACCATATGTAACCTTTTTCATCTCCTATTTTGATAGAAGAATTAGCAAGTGGTAAGATTGACTAGACAGACTGCTTCTGTCAGAAACAGATAGTATAAGTGCATGTGTTAAAATGGATTTTTAAATGTATGTTGGCCTGAGGGAAACAGCTTTGCTCACATCTTTGTAAACAGCTATTCGCACACTTCCTGCCTTTTAAAGCAGATGTTCATTGAACTGTGAGGGCGAGAAACCTAAGCCTGGGATGTGTTAAAGATCTGCAGCCTCATCAAAAGGTTCAGGTACATCTTTTGTTACTATGATGGGTACAGCTCATCTCAACTTACAGTAAATTAAACTGATCCCAGCAGCTGAGACCACACTATGTCAAAGAACTAGGTGTGCAACAGAGCAGAAGATACAATTAGAATAGCCATCATCAACAACATTTTGTCAGCAAACAAATGACTCTTCTGATCTCCATTCTCATTGCTAATTTATTCCAAAGTGTCATCTATTAGGGAATATCATCAGATATCTTCTTGGCTTTAATATTTCATACTTGAAACCAAACCTTAATTTTTGATCCATGAACATGTTGTAGTGAAGGACAAGCCTGCCACAGAGCTATGAGGGAGTATCTTATCTGCTACAGTATATTCTTCTGTAAAGGACTAATGAGTGAGACACAGAGTGACAGCAGGAACACAATTCAATCACTCTTAGCTGGCCTCTAATTAGCCCAAAAACTTAACATAGGGTACACAATCATCTCTACATTAAAACAATACATTCCCATAGGCAAACAGGTTAAAGGTGCTTCAGGGACACTAAAGACATCTCCTTAAAAATCTGACAGGAAGACACAGATAGAGAAGTCTCTGCTTCTTTTGATATTTTTGTGTAACTGATCAGTCACCGTCTTTATTAAAAATGTACCTAATTTTCAATTTGAATATATCTAGATTCAGCTTTTAGTTGCTGGGTTTCATTATATATTCCTCTACAGATTAAAGATCCCATTAGTGCCTGGCATTTTCTTCTTGTAAACATACTTTTATACTGCCACCAGGTGACCTTAATTTTCCTTTACTAAGGTGTCTTTTAAAAGCCATGGAGTGGTGTTGCAGATAATACACGTGGAGATACTGTCAGATAGTTATTTTATTCTGTACCTAATTTTTTCTGTGATATTTCAGATGCTCTAAAAGTTGTGTATGCAGGCTAAACATGTGAAATAGGCAGAAATTTGATGAAAGTATGGATCTGCAGAGCTGCACTGCACCTCTAAATAGGTAAGCATTTTACCTTATGCCTTTCTCAGATCCCACTTCAGAAAATGGTACTCTTCCCCTCAAATACTTTTTCTGGGTTCAACAGAATACTGCATTTTTTACTGTATCTTCACTCTTGGTAGGTATTTTCAATAGCTGCAGTATTGTACCCTAAAACTGGCAACATGTGCCAATGTCTTGAAAGGTATATTTGGAACACTGAGAGGTATTATTCCATTATTACTGAAACTTTTTTCATGAAAAGTGGTATTAAATGTATTAACTTTTAATACAAAGTAAATGTTTACTAAAAAAGCACTGAAAATAAAAAGTTCAGGTTTTATTTTTGACCTTGAGATTAAAATTTGTATGTTTTCCAGAGCCACTGTAGCAATCTGAAGCTGCACATGCTTTGCATTTAACCATGCCAACAATGACGAATCTGGCTATCAGAGAGAATACTTAAAGCTGTCAGTTTGAATTAGGGCTACATTTGTCCTTTAAAATGCTGCTGATAATAATGACTTCTCCAAAAAGTCAATAACTCCTTGAAAAAGATTATAAAAAAAAGTCACAGGAAGCAACAAATCAGATTTGTATTTTTCACAAAGTATCTTCCATTCTACCTTCTCTGTTCAGATGAATGTAGGACCACCATAGTTATGCACCTATGACTTGAAAACATATGGAACAAAATAGTAGTCCCAGGGCATCCATTTAATAAACTCTGTGAGTCCTAAACAAGCACAACACTTCCTTGGAAGACCTTTAAGGACGGGCTTAAAGTTAGGCACGTGCTTGTGCACTGTGCTTAGTGGAGAAAAAAGATCTCTTAGATACCATCACCATTCTCAGAGCAAAACTTTCATCTTCAAACCAGCCCAAACTTTTTCCCATATAGACTGTGTGGCTGCAGCAATTCCACAACCTCACCTCTTCCCCTTCTCAAAATATTCCACATCAAAATATGTCTTCCATTTTGGTTCCTCTCATGGAACAAAAGGGAGTGGAGGAAAACACAAGGATATCAGCACAGGAGTTTTTACTTCATATATAGAAGAGCAATTTTTTTTAAAATGTTTGCAGAATTAAGGACCAGTAATTTAGCAAGAACTGAAATAATTTTCAGTACTTTAAAAACAACTATTTGCTTTAAGAATACGTGGGTGGTGTAGAGATGTCATGGCTAATGTGATTTGCAATACAACTTGATCAAATTGCAGTGACATCAGTACTGGTACAGAGCGCTAGGCTGTCACCCCTGGAATATGAAGTCCACAGAGTAGATACAACTTGGGTTATAAAGGAAAGATTCCTAGTGATTCCTGAAAGTATGTTACATTGGGAGAGACATTTTCTGGAAAGGGGACTGAGTTTTCTTCAGTTTTCCAGTTGAAGCTGTTGTTAAGGATGTCAGCAAATTATCAGTGTGCCTCTGAAGAGGCCTAAATGCTTGTCTACAGCCAAATAAAATTCTTGCAAGTAGAAAATGGAAAAGGTAAGCTAAAGGCACATAAAATACATGATAATTCTATCCCTTTGGACGTGGACAGGCATCCACCTCCTTTCTTCTGCAATCTCCAGTAATCATTTCTTGTGCTTTAACTATCAGCAGAACCTGCTGAACATGCACTCTAAGGGCAAATAATGAATTGAAAGGATAACAATTATCTCCATGTGGAAACCTAAGGCTCCTATATACTTCAGGTTACCAGTTTGAAAATTACATCTATTAAGACAAATAAATTACTTGTGTACTGTACTGGAGGTAATCCATAAAGGAATTTATTTCTTCTGTCTTTATATTAACCTGTGTTAATTTAGATAATGATAACTGATGATTTGCCACATCAAATGATTGAAATGACTCCATAAAGTTTTATCCTATTAATTGTCCCTTCTCAATTAAAGAAAGAACAGCATTAATCATTCCCTAGGAGAGCTTCTGTACCTACCATTGAATGGATAAGAGGGATCAAGAGGTCACTGTCTGAAATCTACCCGGATCTCTCAACAGACCTGTTACCACTATTGCACCAACTGATAACACAGTCTGTATGGTTTCATCCCAGCCTGCACACTGCAAACATATCTCACTAATACAATAACCTTGGCTTATTTCCATATGGTGGGTAATTGTCATGTACGAAGCGATAAATTAAAAAGATTAACCAAAGTACTAACTACAATAAAAGCAGCTAATTTAAGAATTTAAACTCTATATTATCTTCTCTTTATTGAAATTGAACTTAAAAATCCTCCCTCTGCTTCAGCTAATGATAAAATGTTAGATAAAGATAGGTTTTTGTATTCTCCATTGGTTGACAAATAACAATTTATCCTCTAATTATGCAGCTCAAATAGCATTTTCCTTGACTACAATTCCACACTTGGATACAGATCTTAGCCTGCCTAAGTGAAGGACTGCCCCCACAGCAGTAGTTGCCAGTCTCATGCAGGTTAGAGGACAGAGAAGCTGTCAACATGTCAACAAAGGCAGATGAAATTCCCAGTGTGATAAAAAAAGAGGGAAGATGAAAAACAGATCACCAAGGCCCCATAAATACTCTGGAATTTATAGAGCTTTAGCCATTAACTATAAGCCTTTCAAATCACATTGAAAAGCTAGTTAAACAATAATAAAAACTCCTTCAGTAAACCAATGACTCATTAAATCCTCTTCATGCAATTTGTCCCCTATGCATGGCTCCCTAAATAAACTGTATGTATGTGTTGATAGTCAACAGAATCAGGCTATTTTGGTCTTGGAAGGCAGAGAGAATTCCAAACCTGGGTATGAGACCCAAGTCCTGCACCACTAGCTACCTACCCTTTTGACCCCCCATGTCTCTCTAACTGTAAGCTGTGAAGTTCTCCATTACAATTCTGAACACTCCAAAGACAGAAAGTGAGAGAAACATATAGCTATGGAGGATGTATGTTCAGAAGAGAGCTTTAGAATGAGGCTGTGCAACTGCATGTCTTTGAAATCCAAAACATAGATTTGTAACATGCTATCTTGATAAACAGTGCTCCTTGCTATCATTCATAAAATTTGAGAATCATAAAATCATTTAAGGTTGGAAAAGACCTCCAAGATCATCAAGTCCAACCTCTGACTGACCATCTCCTTGTCAACTAAAATCATCGCACTAAGTGCTAAGTCCAGTCATTTCTTGTATACTTCCAGGAATGGTGACTCCACCAGTTCCCTGAGCAGTCTGTTCCAGTCCAATCCTTTCTGTGAAGAAATTCTTCCTGATGTCCAGCCTGAACCTCCTCTGCCACAGCTTGAGGTTATGTCCTCTTTTCCTGTCACTAGCTGCTTGGGAGGAGAGGCTGACACCCACCTTGCTATAACTTCCTTTCAGGTAGTTGTAGAGAACAAGGTTAAACATCCCCAGCTCCCTCAGCCACTCCTCATACGACTTATCCTCTAGACCCTTCACCAGGTTCACTGCCCTTCTCTGGACTTGTTCCAGCACGTCAGTGTCTTTCTTCAAGTGAGTGGCTCAGAATTGGACATAGAACTCGAGACGTGGCCTCACCAATGCTGAGTACTAGGTCACTGCCCTAGTCCTGCTAGCATCACAATCTTTGATACAGACCAGGACGCAGTTGGCCTTCTTGGCCCCCTGGGCACACTCCTGGCTCACATTCAGTGGCTGTTGACCAGCTCCTCAGGTCCTTTTCTGCTGGGCTGCTTTCCAGCTATTCTTCCCCCAGCCTGTAGCGCTGCATGGGGTTGTTGTGGTCTAAGTGAAGGACTCAGCACTTGGCCTTACTGAATCTCAAACAACTGGTCTCATCCCATCAATCCAGCCTGTTCAGATCCCTCTGTAGAGCCTTCTTACCCTCCAGCAGACCAGCACTCCCACCCAACTTAATATTGGCTGCATACTTGCTGAGGGTGCCCTTGATCCCCTCATCCAAATCACTGAAAGATATTAAACAGGACTGGCCACAATACTGAGCCTTGGGGAACCCCACTAGTGACCAGCCACCAACTGGATGTAGTGCCGTTCACCACCACTCCCTGGGCCCAGCAATCCAGCCAGTTTTCATCTCAGCAAAGAGTTCAACCCATGGGCTGCTAGCTTTTCCAGGAGAATGCTGTAGGAAACAGTATCAAAGGCTTTATTGAAGTTCAGGTAGAGTAAATTCACAGCCTTCCCTCATCCACTAGCCAGGTCACCTGGTCATAAAAGGAGATTGTGTCATAAGCTGAAGATAAAGATAAATCCTCTCCTCCTGCATTAGCACAGCCGGGGAGTATTGGGAAGGTTATATGCTCATTGCAAGTAACCTTTAGCATCACCATAGCTTTCCCTCTTTGTAGTACAAAAGCAAGGCAAAGGGCTTTTTGCCTGAATTGTGTTTATTCTGCCAAACTCAGAGCATGTCAATAGAAAAGACATACCTATGTTTTACTCCACTGTGTGCTCAAAGCTGGCTTAAAATAAACCAGCTGCAGATCCACAGCTACATTACTGTGGTGCTGTGCCCAGGATAACATGTCCTTCTGCTCAACAAGTCTCATCATGAGGGTCACAGTGCCAGGCTATCACAACTCTTGTAGCTTCTGGAGTAGGTCCTGTTCATGTCTGAACAACTTCAAACGTAGGCAGAACGTTCTCATATCCTTCTCCATCTGTCCACACCAGCTCTGCTTGAAAAAGCGTTTTCAAGCTCCATCTTAAAAACAGTTCTATGACTGTCTTTAACTGTCCGTCTCTCTTTGGAAACTGTCAAAAAAACCTATCACTGTAAGGGTTAGGAATTTTCCTCTCATCTCCAAAGTCCACTTACCCATCAGAAATTTATACTGTTTTCTTTTTAGGTAAAATTTGCCTTTCTGAGTTCAAAGAGCACTTATCCTCCTTGGTGCTTAACTGATTGATGCAGTTACAGGGAAAAATCATCTGCCCTTCTAGCATTTGCTCTGTTAGGCTGAACAATTCAAACTCTTCTACAATCATTTTCTGTTAAGAAGTTTTCATTCCTCAGACCTAGAAGCTCCTCTCTTTATCTGTTCCAGAAGAAATTCATCTTTCTTGAACAGGAGTGACTAAAACCAGACACACTTTCTAAAAGAATCCGCACCACTTTTGTACACAATCACACTAATGCTTCCTTAGTTCTGCTGAATGTATGACAGGCCTGCTGATATATCCTGGGATATTATTTGACATTTCCATCACCTTTTCATATTTGTTAAAAACCCTTTTTTTTTTTCTTTTTTCACAAAACTGCACTGTAAATCTCAGAGGAGTATGTTCATGCACAACATTTCTGATCCCTTTTAAATCCAAGCAAAGACAGTTTTAATCAGAAAAAGTTCTGATCTACATCTAGGCACAATACCTTGGAATTTGGCTATGTTCAAAAATTGTTTTTAATTGGATCTATCTTTTCTTTGGAGTAAGCTATAAAAAATGATTCGGATTAATTTACATTCATGCAAAAATACAAAGCAACTGAATAGCACAACTACACCAAATCCTTTCAAACCACTTTCTAAACTCCATTCTTTTTTGGAAGCAGTGATTCAAAAGAAGCAGAATGTTCTCCATTTCTCTGGATTTGTTTACCCACTCTATCCATTCATCCCTCTGGTGTTTGAGTAAATCAAACACAAGAGCATTTTTTTTCTGAGAATTCTTGCTTTTTTCAATCCTGCTACAATGCAGAAGATCCTGCAAAACCAATGCAGTTTGTTGGCCAGGATCTGACACCAGCCTTGGCCCCTCTTATTTCTAGTGGTTCTTGAAACTCAACAAGAAGATGACTCAAGTGCTGCTGCAAAGAAAGAGGGTATAGCAATGCCATTCAAACCGCACTCCAGATAATTTCTGAAGAATTCACAGCAAATAACACCTCATAATAGCTTCAGTATAAGCTTTAAGCAACTCCTCTCTGGACCAATGATTAAGTTCAGTCTTTACTAAACCGCCCATGTCACGCATTTTGTAATAGTTTGCATGGGGTTTTTTAACTCTGTATGTCTGAAGACATTTCTTGTACTGTGGAAATAACTTGATTTTGAGCCAGGTTTTCAGCCAAGATAAGTATGTGCAGCTCTGCCGAAGTCGGTTCAAACCACCTGAAGAGTTTTCCTTCAGCAGACAGATGGGGGTTTTTATCCCAATTGTTTCCTTAAAACAGAAAACAAACTCTTTATACTACTTGTATTTGTATTTCAGATCCAATCCAGGATACCAGCAGCAAACTACTACATAAGGTAAATTAAGCATTGAACTGGTTGCATTTGGAAAAAGTATGTACTAAAAAAACATAAAAGGCCTTGTTACAGAAATGTAAAATCTCAGTTACAAATAACAGGAGTTCATCTTAAAAATTATCTTTTCAAATGGCAGCATTTAAATGTCCTCCCCCCTCCATACTAACAAAACAGGAAAATGATAGGGAAAAAAAGTCCTGCTTTTTCAGATCAAGATGGGCCAAGTGATGTATACATGGTTAGGGTCATGGTGTAATCTGTTGAACAGTAACTTAGGGAAGCTGACTGCTATTTTCAGTTCCACCAACGACAAGCTTCATAACTCTGAATGAATTCCTTTACTTTTTGTGCCTCAATTTACCTGTCTACAAGATGACAATAAAGATTCAAATATTACACAGCCCTCTGAAATTCAGAAAAATGCAACCTAAATACTAGGTATTAATATGTAATTTTTTTCATGTAAATCATAGGATAGTCTTTAACGGTTGCAAAAAAATTGCACTGCAGCGTTGGAAATTATATTTTCATACTGTTCCTATAAGACTTTTACTTTACATTGTCTTGAAGTCTCCTTTTAGCTCTGCTATATTCTGCAGAGTATTTTCCTTATTGATTTGCCTTTGCTTAGGTGCGTGGTATTTTTTTTAGAATGAGAGATTTTCCAGATGTTCTGTACATTAACAAATGGCCTTTGAAGCAACCCAATATAATTTCAGCTATATTAGTTCGATCCACTTGTTATCCTTGAAACAGTTTTTGACTTTGCAGAAACCAGCGTTTGCATCTAATGTAAAAAGTATTGTAAATTGCCCTTAAGTGCTTAAAAATTAGTTTCAGACTGTATCTGGCATCCATTTGTCACATAAATGCAGCAAGTGTAAGGCTTTTATCAGCAACATCGAACATATGTGAAAGCCACTGTCAAATAGCAGCAAATTTTGTTTGAATCTAACCTAAGTAAGATTTGAAATAGAAGAAAGGGAAAAATGTAGCCAGTTAACACCCTAGAAAGCTAGATAGTTTCCTTCATAAGTATGGCAAGGCATATCTCCCAGTATGGGGGAAGTGTGCGTGTGTGCGTGTATGTCTATCTGTCTATCTATCTCATGGATGATGACTCTCTCTTTCTTACAAATTAGTTTACAGCACATTAAAATTCCACCACACTAGGGTCAGACCAGAGTTCTTCTATGATGCAATGAACTAACTAAACAGATACATATCTGTGTCGTGTGTGTGCAGGTCTGAAGTCTGAAATCCTGAATGATCAAACATGGAAAGTCTCTACTGAAGCAAAAGCAACAACATCAGAATAATCCTAATACTTTCTGCCTCTAAATACAGGTGCCATTAGACTAATTTTCTAAATGTAAAACCACAGGACTTAATTTTAAGCACTTACAACTAAAATAAATATTTAAAAATCTGATTTTCAACATACAAGAATTGTAGCTCCCACTGAAGACAGTTACGGTCAAAGGCATGCAGGCTTAGATCACTAATGGCATTGAAGTACGTAAGTCTTATTTGATCTCTTAGTTTTTCAATTTTCTCAGTTTGCAGATAAATATCTAAATAGGAGCTAACGCTGCTGCATGTGAGAAATGGAGAGGCACATTCCTTGCCTCACCTTCAAACTTCATACTCTTTCTACACTGCCACAGCTTCAATAATCCCCATGACAGTTGAAAAATACACAGGAAAGAACCCTAATTATTTTTTTAAGAGTCTACCAAGGTCTCTATATATGATTCTCACTGTCACTATCTCTTACTCTTGGCACTCTTCAAAGAAAGTTAGGACAGAATTTGATCTCCACCTTTAAGATGCAAAATAATTTGGAGATATGAGGTATTACACTGTTTGCCTTTTAGAGGATTACCTTTTGTAAAAAGGCACTGAAAAATCCTTTGAAAGAAAGAGATCTTTTCCTTCGCCTTAAATTTGACGTGGTAAGTATAGACCTTCATTTTTGGGTAGGCAAAGCAGAAGGCAAGGCTCTCCGGTTCATTTAATGAACTTCACATAATTGCATCATAAGCCTGTATAGAAGCAGAATTAACCAGGAATGGTCCTTTAGAAAAAAACACTCGAAACTAAGCAATTATTTGAAAAATTGGCCCAAACCTTCTTGCATTTATGCAGTTTCAATGTGATACTAATTCACAAGCTTCTGTAGCACTACTTTCAGATCACAGTCATAGTGAGAAAAGAACCAAACCCAATCTTCTTATTCCCAGCTCATAAGCAACATGAATTCAGCCTGGAGTTTATGAAATCACTTCCGTGCCACATATCCCTCCATTCTTCCTCTGCCTCATTTACTGAACAAATGAAAAAAAATCACTTTCCGTGAAAAAGCAGCAGTAATGAAATTATAGCTGTGAAGGTAACCTTAGCCAATTCCAACTCCAGTCCACAGCAGACTGCTGACTGCTGTCCCAGGGAGCTGCACTCTGCAGTGGCCTAATAGTGACCTCATTAACTTTGGCTTCCTCCAGGCATCGGGCACCATTTCCTCTCACCTGGGCCTCCCTTGAATGTCTCTGGGGCTGCTGTTTTCCCTTTGCAATTGGATATTAGCTAATGATGATATTTCATTCAATGATTATGCAAGATCACATGTATTTTTAGATATATAATTAACCTATATTTGGTTTTTTTAAAAGGGAAAATAGAAAATAAAAAAGGAAATAAAATTCCTGCTCAATGCTCCATTGCAATATTTAACCAAGCAATGCACAGAATAAGGGTTATACACTATATGAAATAATGTTGCTTCTTATGTGCCACAAGGATAAAGCTGAAAGAAGAGTAATGAGAATAAGGAATCAAGAGGCTTGGCTCAGTCAAGATTTCTGGTTTGTGTTGCCAATGCCAAAAGAATGCAATGACTACAACTCAAGAAGATTAAGATTGGAGATCAGGACTCTTTTCAGTGTCTCTGCTTCTTGGTCATGTTGTTTCCGTGCTGCTGGTAAATGGACTACAATATTTCCCTCCTTTCCCAAGGTAGCCACAAAGGCTGCACTGCATTTCCTTCACCATCCAGCTTCCATGTGCACTGAAGCACAAACATGCCTAGCTCTAATCAGAGTTCTTTTGTTAAAATGGAGGGAAGGCAGGTAAGGATCTCCTACACATCCTGTTTACACAGGTTTGAGCATACTGGAGAGGGGCTCTAGGAACCATTCCTCACCTCTGCAAGGTCATAGACAGAAGGATGAGCTAGGCACAGCAGAGAGAATGCAAACACATATGGCAATCAAAGACAGGGTCAGGCTTGAGTCAAATCCTGCTCTGGATTTCAAACTTATACTAGAGTCTGGAGAGACTGCTTTTCAGAACTGAGAACCAGATCTGAGAGGGGATGAATAACAGTGATGGTATCAGGAACAATGAGCTGAGGTGATTGTTTGCTATTTTCTCAAGACCTAGAGAGAAAAGAACAAAACAGAAATGAAGGTTAGGAAGGAGAGAGGACAATGTAGGCAGCAAACACTCATCTACTTCAAAATTACCAGAAAGGCAAGATAGTAGGAAAAATCCTACAAAAAGATATCACACTGTCAGCAAGAAAGGGCTGCTGCAGAGGGGAATCAGCAAACAGCCTTATTCTTATTCTTAAGGCCCAGGGATTTTGAATTTTAGAGAGATTAAGCAGACACATGATACTAAGTGCAGGAATAAAGTACCATGTCCAGTTCCCTCTAAACATATGTGCTTTCATTGTCTTGATAATATTTATGACACAATCTCTGTAAGAAAAAAACCTCATATGCACACATTTGGTCCCCATCCTAAACATAAAACAGGACAGGCTTCTGCTCAGGGGTGGCGTACCCCTCTAAGAGCAGCCTGCTTTACAGCTCTGGCAAACCACAATACCACATTGTCACTCTCATGCCATTCGTCCCTCCAGTCATTATCAGACAAACAGTAATGCACACAGTAAGTAAGCAAAGGCTAAAGGGCTAAATGTTCCTCACTGCTTTCAGGCAATTATTAGTGTATTGTGTACACAGCTTCCCTACTTGAAATGTCTCTGTCTATCTTTGGGAGCCCAGAAAACCACATCATACCCTAAGGATGTTTAACTTCCTCTACATACTGCCTCTTTTTGCTAAGCCAGCCGAATATGAGGTTGGCCTGCTTTCAGTATGTGACAGTCCAAATTCGGACATAACTGGTCAAGTTCAAGCAAGGTATATGCCGTGCTCTGCAAAGAAGAAGATGATTAAAACGTAAGGAAACGTAAGTCAAGTCATCTTAAATCAAGGAAACAGGGAAATGCTGTAAAAGTAAAAGGGGAAAAAATTATTTCGAGCATATCTTGGAAAAAGTCTGGGACACATTCATAATGGCATGATATTCCTCAAGGGTGTTTTCTTAAAGGATATGCAGACTGGCGCTAGCCACAAAGCAGCAGGCTGAGAAGGATTGTGGGAGGGAGCAAAAGAAATTTGGGACAAGAAGAGAGGGTGGTCTAAAGCAGTCACGTGCTAGAAGGCTGAAAATAAATCAGCTCACAAAACTCATATTGTTATGCAACAGTGCGTGAGATGCACTTGCATCCCCAGATCTGGTCATTAGTATGAGCAGCAAAGGCAGGAAAGAACCTCTTGGCACAAAATGTGTCAACTGTTGTACAACTGCTTTCTGCTTGTTACCTTAAGAGGAGACCAGAAATATGAAGATGTTCCATTTATTTATATATGTATTTATTTTAAATTGTATAAAGACAGCCTATTTGTATAGGAACAAAGTGCAATTTCACTACCCTTAAGTGTAATTACTTAATTTCCTTGAGCTGTTTCTAATGTGGTCAAGACACTCTTGGCTCTTTTCTAGCTAATGGCTGATATATTTCACTGCAACTGTACTACTGTTTTAAAATGTCAGGTAGAATTCAGTCTTAAAATGTGTCTATTTATATTTTCTGTTTCCTACAGACAGCAAGCTACCCTCATGGTATACACAACTCTGTGGTGCACTTCATTCATTCTACTGTTCTTGCCACAAAATGTCTCCTCAGTAATACCGAGAACCTCTTTGTCCACATACCTTCTGCTCTCCAAAACAATATCCATACACATCCTTCCCTGATCTATTTTCATTTTGCATAGTATGTCAGGTTCCCCTGTCTCCACCTGTGATTCATATTTCAGAAAGCTGCTAGGACTGAGATGGGAACACAGGAACTTATTTCACCTAAGTTTAGATGCAAATCTGGCAAAAAGGGGACAAGAAGAGGCCAAACAGTGTTTCACTGCTAGGCTGCTGATTTTCTTTTGATCCAGAGGAGAGGCAAATGAAAACGAATCATGTCTGCTGGTGGTCAGGAGCCTTCTGACATGAGTTTCACGGATATAGATCTGGTTTTCAGACAGAGTATCAATGCAGCAAAACCAACACATATTGTTATTCTATAAGCACCCTAAAAGCCCTAGGAGTCTTTTAGGGAATACTTCAACAGCAAATACAAGAAATGACTGTATAACAGAGGTTCCCTGCCTGGCCATATAGAAGAGCTCTCCAAGTCAGCATAAGTGTATGTGAGTAGCTTAAGCTATCATCACTATATACATATGCCATAAATAAAAACAGGAAGCTGGCAGACAGGCTGTCAATTTACCACTGCAGCCATATTCAATCAATTAAATTCAAGAATTCAGCACTTTACTCAAGTATACTGACACACTACATATATCTAAACTAATATAGTCATATTAAAATTCCTCTAAAGGCTCTAGCTAAAGGGCTAGTTTCCCTTGAACTTGAACCAAAGCTATGATGAGAAAATGTACAGGTTTTTTTATTAGCAATTATGAGGGTATTCATACAGTGCTGCTTAAATATTATCTTCTAAAACTGATAAAGGGCAATGTAAGGGGGAGTTCTTCAGAGAGCTGGAGACCAGACAATTAAAGCTCTTAATTACAAGGCAATACCCAAGAAGTTCAAGATCAGACTCAGACTAAACTCTGTCCTTTATACCAATATTCATCCCCCTAACATATATCCCTTTAAAAGAGTCTACACATCATAATTCTCTATCACATTTTTAAAGAATTTTAAGAACATTTCATGCACCAGTTAGTTCAAAGATACTGTGATACATTAAAAGTTCAAAGCTGCAGCTTCTCTTTTTCCTTTCATACCTCATTTTAAGAAGCAAAAGTTAAGCAAAGGAAAACTTGCATGCAATTTAATATTCCTCTTCTCCGAGAGTTTGCACTTGTTGCTCTTATTTCAGGACTATTGTAGTAACTCCTTTAACACAAAGAAGAAACAACATTATATACTGCACTCATGCAGGTGAAAGAGATGTTTGAACGAATATGGGAAAATTCAGACTAAGAATGTTAAGATGAGCACAGGTCACTCACCCCCAGCCACCTGCAGCTGTTCCCAGTTACCTCCCATCCTATTTCTAGACAGCATCACTGTGGGTTTGCTACTAGTGCCAACAGAGAATATGAGCAGGTGGTGCATGACTACCTCTAATTCATCATCTTAACCAGAGATATATAAAAGGCAGTGAAACATAAAATGCTATTAGACCTGAAAAGCTGCCATAATTGCAATAGCATTGCTAACTAACCATTCAACCCCATGTTCTGAGTAATTAGGGCAATGGTTTATGACCAGCACTTGGTGGCATTAGCAAAAGGTAACAGGAGATTGAGCATGACAGGTGGGTTGGTAAAGAGGAGGAGGAGATGTAAATTACAGCTTTAAGGAATCACCTGTTAAAAAGCATGTGCCCTTCTTTACCAAAAAGGAAAAAGTTAAGGAAAGAGGATTTTAGACAATGGCAAGGTGACAGTCCTTTTACAACGTTTTTTACCGTTTTTTTCATGTCAAACACCAATTATGTTGTTTTGCTCTGACAAGTCAGCAGGAGAAAGAAAAGTATATCAGTCAGGCTTTTGCAGGATAAATTCTGTATGCTTAAATGACTTGAGAAAGATGTTAGTTTACTTCCTCATAGAATGAAAAGGCTGATGTTGTAAGTCACTTACACTGCAGCTCTGCACGCAGCAGGAGAGGACTGGAGGAGTTAAGCTAGTGCAAGGAAAGAAAAACCACGGAGGGAGAAGTCATTGCCTTTTTCCTCCACTGCTAGTCTTCAACAGTGAAGATTCTGCAGAAGATGCAAGAGATGGATATGCATGATTTATTTTCATTTCAGCCATGATGAACTCTAGCGCATGATGAACTCTGAACTCTAGCACAATTTAAGCTAACTTTCTTGTTTTAATTCCTACTTGAAGTCCAATAACTGTGTCCAAAGTATAGAATTCATTTTTAAAGCTTTTTCAGTGGTGGTGGAAGAAAGGATTTTTGACTGAAAATTGCCAGCAGTGATGACTTTCCCACACTGCAGAAAACTGAAATGTGCAGATTATTACTTGACTACATTTGTCTAGCTTAAACTTCCGGCCACACAATTGTCATGCTTTCACTTTTAAAAATTTAAAATATCTCTTCTTAAATTGCTGTTTAACACTGTAGGTAACTGTAGATTTTTCTTGTCGTCCCTCCATCCTGTAGAATCACAGAATCATTTAGGTCAGAAAAGACCTTTAAGACCATTGAGAGCAAACATAACCTAACACTGCCAAGTTCACCACTAAATCATGTCCCTGATCAATGCATCTACATGTCTTTTCAATATCTCCAGGGATGGTGACCCTGCCACTTCCCTGTGCAGGCTGTTGCAATGGTTGAAAACCCTTCCTGTGAAGAAATTTTTCTTAATACAATCTAAACCTCCTGTCACAACTCAAGACCATTTCCTCTTCTCCTATCACTTGTTTGCTTGGGAGACCAATACCCACCAAGCTACAATCTCCTTTCAAGTAGTTGTAGGGAACAACAAGGTTTCCTCTTTTTCAGGTGAATACCACTCATCTCTCACTTACAAGTTTTCCAATCCTCTTACTAATTATCATATTTAAGAACTAACTCCCCTCTAAAATAATAGCAGCTGTAAACATAAGAAGAAATGGATCTCAGTCACAATTGTACTAAGACCAGATACATTTGTCCCCACTCAATATTCTTCTGTTTACATATCTAGAGAGTGATTTAGTCCTTTGGGCACAATATTATCCTGAGAACTCGTTTTCATCTAACAGCCATGACCCTTTGGCAAAAATCACTGCTTTCTAAGGCACTCTATAAGGATGCCTTACATTCTTTGTTTTAAAACTGACGCATTTCAAAACATACACTTTAAAATGTGTCTTGTTCAGCTGCCCTCAATTTACAACACAATTCAGTCTAACAGTGACATTTTGTCTCTGAATGTTTGGACTACTTTCTCTTTGAGCCGTTCAATGACAGCTGGTCTGTGAAGAGGACTTGCAAGATACCATTTCCCTATATATATTTATACATATGTTTTTCCTCTCCAAACAGCTGCTTAAGGCACAACTGTACCCTCCTATTCATTCAGAGGATGCTGCAATACAGGTAGCAGTGGCATTGTGAAAAGAGAAAATAAGCCAACTCTGTTGGATAAGGCATAAAGAAGGCTCATGCTGGGAGACTAGCTAAGCAGAAGGAAAGTGGCATACATGACCTAGGACTGAAGCAGAAATTACCCTTCTCCACATTTCAGGTAACCCACCTGTGGAGCTGGGTGCCTCAATATATCTGAAACAGGACACCCTGAGACTGACATCGCCATCCCAGGGTCTGCATAGAGGGTACGTGGCAAAGGGGTGTTAAAGGGGAGAAATACATCTGACTACCATGGAGGGAGAAACAATGGGACTGAATAACATAAATATTCCTGATAAAATTTGATTTTTTATGGAGAAAAATCTAAATTGACAGTTCCTTCAACCTTTGTTTTCTGGTAACAAAATCAGCATACTTTTATAAGGGAAAGCAAGACCTTTTATTTGCTGAAGAAAATATCCTTTCTAATGGAGAGCAGAAGCTTCTATAGCCTTGTCCCACCTGCCACACAGTGGTGTATGCCACATAACAGCATGCCTCGGGAAGCTGGCAAAGGTGATGACATTTCTTCTGAACCCTTGAAGGTGGGTAAAGGAAAAGGGCACTTGGTCCTTCCCCTGTTTTCTTTGACCTGTCACAGAGATGTGCTGCATCCATAAAACAAAGTAGGGGCTGCAGAGGAATATACAGCTTCAAGGAAGCTTGTTTCCATCCTCCAAGAGTCAGACACCTATAGAAAATATTGTGGCAAGCACAGCAACAAGACCAGAGAGGGAAAAAGTGTGTTCGTGGATTTACAGCCATTTGTTCTGAGCTAACTGACAGAATCCTAAGTGGGAGGGTGAGCAGCACAGGGTGCAAAATTAGCCTGCATTTAAATAAGAGACATGTGGGTTTGGAACCCCTCCCTCCTCTGTTTAAACAGCCCAGTGCTGCCACGAACAAAGCCTAAGAAGATTATGTTCTGTGAGGATAATCTCAGCTCTCTAGTGCTGTCTTGGCTTCAGAAACACAGCATTCCAGTTTTCTCCCAGGGTCATTTCTATCCTTCCCCTTCAACTCTTATATGCTTCTCTAACTACTCCCTGATTTCTGGGGTGAAATTTTTTAATGTTATAATTATCAAGGCTCCTCAGATTTTCCTGCCATTCAGGCTTGAGAGGGACAGATTCCCCACCTGAAGGTAACAGGATTAGGTGTCAAGCAGCTTTCTCAGCAATCTAGGTACCCCTTTGGAGAGCAGAGGAGCAGTGTATGCTGTGTGCATGGGGAGCCAAGAGCACAGAGCACCTCAGTGCCCACCCACATTATCTCATCTGTATCTTGTCTGAGCATTAAATAATGCAGAAAATAATCCAGTAGCTCAAATACTGAGCAAGTGGTAATGATGCTGTCACTTTGGCAGAATGTGCAAGTATTAGTGCAGATGGATAACATTTGTGAAGAAGAAGAGCGAGATGAGAGAGGAACCCTTTGATCTGTCCTGCACAGTTCCCATGCTGGCTGAGGGCTTGCAGGTTTCTGTCAGTCAAGAGACAGATGTTCCCATTCTGGCACACCGTTTCCCACTCACAGGGAGACTCCCTTTCCTTCCCTGCTGCAAGAGTGCAGAGCAGCCTGTGTGACAGGTACTGTGCACCAAGTTTAAACATGATGAAGCCTGAAGAGTGGCATCTGTTTATGCTAGGCTTGAATTTGTCTCCACAACTGCCAGATGACTGGGGAATATGCTGTGTAGCGTTTTGGCACAGGCTGTATCTATAGGTAAATGAATGCCAGAGATATTTTACACATCTGAATACACTGTGCATAATATGCCTTGACTTCAGATGCTGTTCCTATATTTTGAGGTACATATGTTGCCTCATTTACATCTACCAGTTGTATGTAGAACAGAAGCACAACTACCAAGATAATTGATAAATAAGCAGGAAGAATAACAGAAAGAAAGCAACACAAGAACCAAGAGCAGAAACATTGTTAAGAGCTGCAGCCCTTTCCTAACGTAGGGTCTGGGGTACCTGGAAGCTCATTGCACAGGATGGGCACAAATCTCTTGCCTTCTCTGTGCCAAGACCACAGGATCAATCTTGTCCAACTCCTGCATCTCACAAACACAATAAATAGCCTGTGAATGCACCTTCTTCCTCTGGTCTAATGAAGGTTAGTCTGTATGGTACTTGGTCTGACTGTGCTACATATAGTCTTTTGTTTGGGCTGTGAACATGAAAGTCTGGCACTGATATGAAAGCAGCATAGCAAATAACCAACATCACATATGCAGCCCAAATAACTGTAATTGTTCTTTGTGGTACCAAGTCCTACAGTATTGACACCAAGCAAATTCCTTTGACTTCTATGGATGTTTGGACTGAAAATGGATTAAATGAATCAGCCTGCATACCACAGGCTACCGAGGAAGTAGAGGGACAGAGGAACAAAACAAACATGAACTCATCTCAAGTTCACCCTCAGGCTTCAAAAAAAGATTGAAACCAGCAAGTACAGTGCCTCATTCTATCTTAGCCCCCACTGATCTGGAGGTGCTGCATCAATTTTTCCCAGAGTCTTTCCCATCAGAGCTCAGAGTGGAAAATCCCAATTCCCAGTAAAGCCAAACAAATGCCCAAATTAATTTAAAAAACAAGTGCTGCAATAAATCCCCTTATTCTAATTTAATATCTTTTCCACTAACATGTTGCAAAGCACAGCCAGGAACACACCTGCTGCAGGAACACCTCAAGGGCACTTTGTGAGATTTCCCTCAATCCCGACAAAGATGGACAAGAAATTACCTAGCTGTTACAAAGTATTGTTTCTTAAAACACATTATAAAGCTCTGAAGAATGCAACAGAATCTCTATATTCAAGAACTTTCAATTCAAAATACTTCCATCAGGATATACACACAGTACAACTGATCGCAGCCCTCCTGAGGTGGTACATGGTAGTTACACGTGGTACAAAGTAGTGAAAAAGGGACGAAAAATTGACTTGCTTTTGAAATGCTGTAAGAACACTTAATGTCCTTTCTTATCACATAGTTGCTCTGGGTGTTAAGACACAGACACACTAAAACCCCAAGGCCCAGCTCCTGCTGGAAATCCAACATGTCAGGCAAGGTGCCTGCTAAACCACTTCCGTCTATAAATGTCCCAAGGCTTCCTGATGCACAAGCTCCTAGCGGCTGGCTGCCTCTGTCATGGATCAGCTCCTCAGCGCAAGCCTTTCATTTTCTTCCTGCAGCAATCAAGTTCTAAAGTCTCAGTGTCAGGCATTAGAAGGTGAAGTCTGACATCACTTGGTGATATATGACATGAGCATGTGCATAGGGGTATGTAATTCTGTGTGTGTGCACATACATACAGGCACACACACTCAACAGACTGTTTGCTGAGAATTGTGACCCCCACAGGCACCACAGCCACACCATCAAAGGAAGAACAATGCCCTAGCCAAGCCAGAAGAGATGTACTAAAATGACAGCCACTTTGCATTTTTTATGAGGTTTGTCTCCTAAGTGTCTCTGCACCTCCACAAAGCCCTCTCTCATCACTGCCTCAAAGCCCATCTTGTTTCTCTCAGCTGATTAGGAAGTTTTATTCTTGCTTGTCTCCTCTCCTCCCTGCCTGTTCCTGTGCCCTTGGTGTCAGTGTCCACCAAAAGCAGAGGTTCTATGGTGCTCTCCTACTATACTGTCTTTCCCAACACCTACTACCGCTTGTGCTGTCAGTCACCCACTACTGCTTCTCCTGCACCATTCACTCTGGGCAGTCAGGAAAGTCAGTTTTTGTCAGGCTCACTGTTCCTCCCACCCCAGACCAAGGGGAAGAAGAATGCACTACGCCCTGGGAAGCTTCTGCGTTCCCAAGTCCATGTCTGTACCCTAAGTCTGCCCCAAATCCAAACTAGGGCAAGAACTGGGTACATGTCAACCCTCCCACTTAACACCCTAGTTTTCATGAATGGAAAACCTGGAAAAATGAGCAGGCGCGAAGGTGCCACATGATCTTATCCTGGTAAAAGGTTCAGATGATCAGGAGACCATTAGTTCATGGTGTAATACAGTATACTTGCAGAGTAACTTCAGCTACAGCCTGACTTTCTTGCTTTCCTGCTTGTAAACAGAGATAATCGTGCTTTCCTAATTAGTGCATGAGTGTTGAGAATAAACATCAAAATTCTTGAGGCACATCCTAGTGTAGGAACAAAACTCAGAGAGGCACAATACATTGACAGAGGTCACAGCAAAGCTTTGCTTAGCTTACAGAGGACGTGCTCATAGAAGGCTGATTGCTTCCCAAATGGAACAAAACCATCTTAAAGCCATAAAACCTCCAGAGTACATCTAACACTACTGGACAAACCCTTCCCTTCCTTCCACAGGCTCTTCTGATCTCTCTTTTTAACTCTACTACTCATCCTAATACATCTTAACATCAGTATACTTTATATATACTTGTATACTTTACTAATGCCAGTTCAACAAAGCCATCATTTCATTGTATTTCCTCAAAGCATGCACAGCTCAGCCTCTTTCTTTCCTCCCAAAATCCAAGCTTTAGATGACCCTCTGTGGCTATACAGGGAGAAAGCCCTGGGTATACATCAAATAATTCAGAAGTAGAATAAACACCAGGAGTTAAAACCAACTGACCTCTTAGTCCCTGAGCTCAGCCCCATCGCTTTCCCAGCATTTGATGGACCAGTAAATCACTCTTCACTCCGATCTCTTTGAAACTTGCAGGTTCCTAAGCCAAACTCTTCATTAAAACAAAACTATCCAGGGAGTCGAAACAAGAAAGTGTGTGCTTTTTCTACAAGTGACAAGTGAGATAACATGGTAATTTTATTTATGTTCTCTTTGTAAAAGACTGTTAATGTTGTAGCAAATGATGGCTTCACAGAATCACTGAATCATAGAATCAGCTGGGTTGGAAGAGACCTCCAAATCATCAAGTCCAACCCAGCAGCCTCATAGCAAAGAAGTTTTAGTGAGCAAATCAAATCTTTTTGGCAGGTTTATTCACTCGTAAGGAATTCTTTTCATTATTTAGTGCAAATAAATATATACCTTCATGAAAGGCTTCTGCTGCTCATGCTACTCACATGCATATTTGATAGCTGAACAGAGAGCTATAGCCCTTTGCCTATTCCAGTGTGCAAGAGGGGTTCTCTTCTGAGACTGCTTAATTTTCAGAAGAATGTTGGGGTTTCATACTGAATTGGATGAATGGTCCATCAGACTTTGCTTTTTGCCTCTGAACCCCACTCAGGGAGTAAAAGGAGCTTGCAGCACACTTGGCTCATCCAGCAAAGTGAGGCACCACAGGGAGAGACTCCTGCCTGACCTCTACAGTCATTAGATAATGACTTGAGCTATGTGATTTGAATATTCCTCTGTTAGATCCCAAATATGCCTCTGAGGCAAATTGCTCCATGAGGACAGAGAGCAAACTGGAACTGTAAACAAGATTTCACACTCTCTCTACTTTAATTCTACATAGGACTAGGAGGGAAGAAGTAGAGACCCTATAAATACACCTTCCCTCAGAATCACAGAATCAGATAGGTTGGAAAAGATCTCTGAGATCATTGAATCCAACCTCTGTCCATGCCTGCTCTTTTCTTACAACAGCATTAGCCTGACATCAATTTCAAAGCCCTCAAAACGTTTGCCTCTGGGCTTCGAGAAAGATAGGTGGGACTTATTGCATCCCTTCTCCTGCTCTGTGAAGACAGCTACACAAAATCCAGGGTCTTACACCAGCAACTTGTCACTATTTTGAGTGAATGCATGAACTGGGTTCTGCTGCCCCATGGCAATAGATGGGATAAAGATGTGGCTTTTGTTCACAGCACAAAATGATGATTCTTTTAATATGTCTGGCCCTTTGGCCCCATGTTACTTAAGACTATAAGAACTAGATGCTGATCATTTTCTGCCTGATCCTTCAGAATCCTTCCACTAACAGTTAAGTAGTCTTTGCTAACTCATCTGTCCTTAAAGCTAAATAAGCCTTTGCAGTATCTCCCCACTTTTCATCTTCAACAGTCAGTTCATCTTTTCTCCCCAGATTTTGCCAGTGCTAGGGAATACCCAAAGCAGAATTGTGTGCTCTGATTATGTCCAAGCCAGAAATTGTAAGTGCAGAATTCACTAGGGGAAATCACTACAAAATAAACAGATGAATTAGATACTCCACATTTTGCAAGCCCATAAAAAGCTGGGCTGGAACAGAGTGGGCAGGAACTAAAGGGATGAGTGCCAATCAGGATAACTGAGGGGTCTGTTAATTTATCCCCCAAAGATTTCTTTCTCCCTTAGGTTGTAACTAATAACACAAACTCCTATCTAATGCTACTAATGCTATTATGCTGGAAAGCCCAAACCCGAGGAGGGAAAAGGCAGTGTCTGGCAGCAGATGCCAAAAATCAGCCAAGATCAGAAGCAGAGCATGTCTTCTGGCTATATGTATGAGATAAATGTTGACTTCATTCCCATTTGCATTCCCCATATTCTGCTCCCCCAAACCCTTCCAGTGCCTTTTTTTCCAAAACTCTGCTCTGTTCATGTCAAAATAATAATCGTTAATTTATTCTGCTTTTCTGGTTGCTGTGCTAACCCACAGCTTGTGCTGCTTGGTGTCTAAGCAGCTTGTCCTGGGGATATGGTTAAACCTGCCTTTGATCAGCATTTAATCCTTCAAGGTGCTCTGGGGGCTGCAGTTTAGTTTCTATGTGAAAGCAATAAGAGATGGAAAGGAAGGAACAAGACTCTCACTCTTCTCCCTCCAACCCTCCCTCCAAAAGAAATGTTTGCCATGGACTGGGGTGGTTATTGTAGTGGGTGCTCCATGGGGAAGAGCTGCTCTATGGGGCTGGCCCAGATCTGATGAATGTGAGAAGCAGAAATCCTGGCCATCAGGAGCCTAATCTGTCCATTTCCACAGGTAGCCAAAAAATCTGGGTTATTTTGTTCCTCGGCTAAATATAAGCTGCTTGTTAGGAAGAGAAGCTTATCCTCTCCTCCCTTCCTTCAAGCCTTCAATGGGGAAGAACAAGCAGAGGTAGAATTTTTAACAGATGGGAGCTAAGGGAGACTTTCAAAGTAAATAAATGAAAAGTAACTTGCAGTTCCTACATACAGCTAAATACATATGTCTAGATAAAGCCCTTACTGTGGGGTACGGCCATCTGTAGGGATGCAGAAGCTGCAGAAGGAAAACAAAGGGAGGAGCAGGGAAGAATTTGAAAAGGCATGACTAGACTGAATGAAGAAAGGGAACTGATGCCAAACATCCCAGAGAAAGCTACTTAGAGCAGGATTTAGTTAATGCCCTGGGATAGTATCTCTACAAAAACTACACACCCAGAATCACTTAAAGCCAAGTGGTGTGATGTCCACATCAATTTACTGCCATGGCACAGGACTCCACCAGTGTGGAATATGTACCATCCATTTTAAAAGCTTATAAGCACTTGGCCCTTGCAAATCAAACAGCAGCATAATATCCACTTGTTCCCCATATTTTTGGTCTTAGGCTCACAATGTAGAAGCCACAGAATGGTAGTTCTCAACCTCCGTGTACATGGAGCTTGTTCATCAAAATGATCTGGCATACACTTTTTTGTTATTGGCTAGATCTTGTCAGCGAAGCTCTTGGTGTCACAGAAATGAGATACAATACAGTTTCTCTATCTACTAAGGTACTTCTAGAGTACCGATCGATGTAGTTGTCGAGAAAATGTATCATCAGGATATTAAAGTTGGTTACCGTTCCCCAAGTGCTGTGGTAGGTTACTCAACTTGAGATTAAAGTTATAAATCCAAAAATGGATGGAAGTATAACCAGAGGGTGCTGCCACTGCTACCACATATATGGCATGGTTTAGTAAACCTGGGATACACTACAGCTCCTGCATTGTTCTGCAATGGAATTATTTTGTGCACCTGATGAGATGCTTCTTTTTTCTAGACCTCAGTAATGTCATGATATTTAGTTTCCTTACGAAATTCAATTTTCAATGAAATGGAATTAATGATATTGTCCTATTTTGGTAGGATATTTTAGCTGGCTCTAAACATGTAAACAGCTGTGAAATTGCAAATAATTTATTTCATTTGTACTTGCTTACAGCTACACTATTGTAACTCTTTGTGTGCTCATGTGTTTTTACTCTGTAACTGGAGATAGGAATTAGGATTTTAACCTAGCTCTCATCGTATAGTAAAATGTGAGTCACTCACCTCTTGTATTTTGGAAAAAATCAAGTAACCATATGTAATTTTGAAGTACAAATAAACTTCACTGCATGACCTGTCTTGCAAATCTTAACACCATGACACCATACTAAAGGACTGCCATCTGAACGTGCAGAAAACAAATTAAAATCCCTTAGCCGTTAAATACACGACTTGTTCAAATACCACATAGAAGAAACATTTTTCATCTCATATGGAAAATAAATTAGAAACATGCCAGCATCATTTAGAAATATGCTAAACTCTGTGAAACACCCCTTTTTATCACATTTAAAACATGTGGAAAACACTGATGATATAGGGTTAAACTGGTCTCTGGCAGAATTAAAGCAGATTCCAGGGGAGACTGTAGAGACAGGAGCTCCCTGCCATCCACTGATCTCTACACCATAGCTCTGAGCTGCCTCAGGGCAGGCGGGGAACAGCCCCTTCCTTCCCTCTTCTGCTGCTCCAAGCCCTGCAGCCTTACAAGAACTCTCTTTCTCATCTCATGTTGTGCTCTGCAGCCCTAAAGAAAATCTGCATTAGCTTTGCTGCAGAAAAAAATCACTGCTACCCTTAGTGTACTAGAAGAAAAGTAATTGAGAGGCACTTGAAATAAAGAGTTAAATCGATTATAAAAACATGCCCCAATCCCTCTTAACTGAGCTTCAACTTTCCTTACTCATTTTATTCCTTCCCAGGTTTTTCAATGTAGAAAAAAATGCATTAAAAAAAAATGAAATAAAGCCAGCTAGCACAGCAGGAGCTACATGCTGATTAGAAAACTTTTGCTTTGTTGGGGTGCAGGTTTGGGGGCAAGAGCAAATGAAGCAAATAAATGGTATTAATCTTTTAAACCTGAGAGTCTTAGCTACTGCATTAAAAAGTTGGCAGCAGTATCTTCTAATCCCAAAGCCCAAGTACAGTGTATTATCTAGCAGACTGCATTCCCACACTTGACACCTCCCTAAAAGCTTTCCTTCATGTGTGCCAGTTTTATTGGCTACCTGGAGAACTAAAAGAGAATTTGCTCACTAATTCCCAACCTTAGAGCAATCTTGCTCTGTTCCTTGAATGGCAGGGTGAATAGGGCACTATATTTAGAAAGCCTTTCCTTGTTCAGTTATACCACCTTGCTTCACTGCTAGCCCTGAGTCCAAACCGTATTACTTAACAGAAGCAGCAAAAGCATTCACTGGTGGTCTGCTTTCCCTGCCTTGCCCTGAGGTGTGACTGCCTCTGCTGTGAACCCTGAAAGCTGATGAGCAGTTCACAAAAGCATGATGAAACAGTGCAGGCCAAGACATGAGGAAAAGGTCAGTATCCAAGTAAGCTTGCAGGAAGAATGTGAAGAGTCAGGATAAAAATAACACAACTGGGACATAGCCAAAAAGGAGGATTAACACTAGACAATGTCAGTGACAATGAATGATGAGGATTCCCAGTTGCATGTCTAATGCCAAAAATATGTCCACAAGTAACAACCTATCCTCTAGCCCCAGCAAGAGTGAGCTCAGCACTGAAATGCCGGAACTGCCATTCCGGATGAAATCTAGGTCCACGCAGACCAGTATTTGTCCATGGCAGTAGCCAGTGTCATGCCCTGTGGTAAAAGGGCAAATCCTTCTGTAAGAGGGAATTGATGTAGTCTAGTAGGACAACTGATGCAGCTGGAATAAACAGGCAAGATATCAGACACAAAATCTTTTTCAGCTTAAAAAAATTAGTCTGTTATAGACCATTTTTATCAGTGATTTACTAACCTTGCTTCCTTTACACACTAAGACCATTACAGCAACAACAACACTATTAACTACAATCTGCTCTAGTAAGTTTTGGGAAGATATGCTCCTGTAGCTCCTAGGTCTCATTCTCATTTCTGAGGAAAAACCTTGAAACAGCAAGTTTCTTATTGAGAGTGAAAAACCCATCATGCTACATGATCAATGGCCACTGTAGGGCACAGCCTCCCCAAAACTATGCTGAAGCACCTTCTTGCTCCTCCAGAGAGATAAGGAAACATCACACAGTCAGATATATAATTTGACAGATTTTGTATAATTAATATTGATATTTAACAACTCCAGATCACCTGCTCCTTTGTGAGTTCATCCATAAATGCAATATTTCTTCACGTTTGTAAGGAACAGGATAACTGTCCTTTGATCTTGTCGTCTTTTGAGTTACAAAATAAGATTTCATATTAAGGTTTGGGGTGAGGGACAAACTGCTTGGAGTTTTTGGTGTAGAACAATACAGTGAATGTATTATTTTTCCAAGTCACAGCTTCCCTTGGATTCTGACATGGAAAGACTGACACACCGGATAGACCAGGGAAGAAATTAGATCATATGCAATCTGTTACCTTTTTTCTCTCTCTCTTTTTTTAAGACACCTGAAGCAGATAAAAAAACAGAGTGGGGGTCAGATTCCCACTGGGTATAAGCTGGCATAGCTCTGCTATAGTCACTGAATAGAATGAGTCAATACATTGATACCTACTGAGAAGTTATCCTGTGTATCTTAAAATATTAACACCAGAGTCAACATGAAGGAAAAGAGAAAGGGGCTTTCACCTCATCTGTTTGGATCTCCAGCCTAATGAATATATAAGTTCCCCAGCTTGCATATACACACACACAAAACACACACACACACACACACACACCTGTTAAAATGAGCCTGGCTGAGTCAGAGAGGCACTGAGGGATCCATCTGCCCCTGATGATCACCTTTCTCCTCCCATCCACCCACCTTTTGCTCCAGAACATGCCTTGCTCTGCTGCCACACTTCTGTGTCAGGCACAAGTCGCCTGAGCAAGCAGAAAAAGTAAAAATAATAGGCAGGCTTCCAAAAGTCAATTATCTACCTGAATTTTTCTTTATTTACGAGGTGTTTGTTCCACATTCTGCTATTACTAGTATCAGTGCAAACCTAGAATATTGCTCTTAAAGACAGCAGAACAGACCTAGGATGAAAACCACGTAGTCTCCTGCTGTATCTGAACTTAAAGCATAATTTCGTCGTATGTAATACGCATTCTTGCTTTTTCTTGTGCACATTCTAGTAGTTCATGAACACATTATTTAACCCTGGGAAACATCAGAACTTTCCTTCATAAAGTATTTCAATCCAGAGGGTTGCTCAGATAGAAGTGTCCAACGCTTGGATTTAGAGGAAACAACAGTCAAGAGCTACTTTGCCTCACTGTTAGAGGAGGAGAAAAATCCTTTTGTTTTTAAACATGTAACAGTTTGGAAACAGACAGTGCTGGATATCTGTGAAGCTACCTTATAAATTCTTAGCTGCAGGAGCCAGTTAAAAAGATGATTTCCATGCTGTGAAAGACTGGGGTTTGGATATTGGCATGGAGAATGAAGAATGGCACAGCAGTGTCCTCTGCAGTTCCCAGCACAAACCATACACTACAGGCAGGACCTATGTATTGCCCTCTACTGTAGAGTGCAGCTTTCCTTCATTAAACACAGTATTTGCCTCATATCTCTCTCCAGCACAGGCAGAGACTAACAGATCAGACTGGAGAACCTTTGGGAATTCTCACCTGTGTCATATAGCAACAGAAGTAATCCAAATGTCTGGTCTCTCCTGAAAATCTCTGGCGTAGATGTGGCTATTTCCAAAAACAGAGCTGACTGTGGTCTACAGCCTTCGGGGATTTCTGCTGGGTTGGGAAAGTTTACTAAGCAGACGTGCCGGGCAAAGGAGTAAAATACTTCCATATTGTATGTCAGGAATAAACACAAGGTCAATCAATTTAATGCCTTCTTGTTCCTTCACACATGTAAATGCTGCTGACCATCATCTAAAGATATGCTTCTCTAGGGCAAGCATTTTTCCCATGCAAAGGAACCATCACTGTTAGATATGAAGGACTATCCTCTACCTCCTCCCCTCCCAGTCTCTGCTTCCTTTGGCATTGTTCTGGTGCAGATTTCCTTAGATAATACAGTTGCTTTAATGTTTTAAAACTAAGGACTTCTTAAATTGAAAAATGGTGTTTTAAAAACTGCAATATTTTTCTTTTCAACATTTTTCATTTTTACAACATTTTAAATGCTAATTCTATTATCAAAAATGTTATTGGAACTGTTATCAAAATGGTTGTAAGTGTAGTAAAACCCCTTAGAACATAGAAAAAAAAATCCATTTTGAACCCTGTGAAACAGAACAAGCATCAAAACCTCTATATTAAAAGAGTGAGTTGAAAAACATTTTCCAGCCCAGCTCTTTAGAAAGGCAGGCAGTTAACTCACTCCTTGCTGCACTTTCTCCCTCTCCTCTCTTCTCTGCAAAAGCAAGCACTGAAATGAGGCTGGCATTCATTCCCTTTCATCACAACACAGACTGAATTTTCCACAGTCTACCTACCTACAAACCTACCAACCAGTGTTTCTAGAGGACTAGCTACTCACTTGCCCACAATGTCACATACAGATTATGAACTATACCGCTTGAGAACACTCTGAATGAATTGCTTTACTAGGGCACATGTTGCAGGAAGAGACACAGAACACGAAATGGTCCTGACCACATGCATACAACCACTGGTGCTACGTGCACACATCAGTGGTAACTGCTTGGGTCTCTACCCAGAGCTATTTAAGCAGTTAGAAGAAAGTACAAAGTATAGAAATTAGGGATCCTACTTGCCTTTTACCTCTAAAATGCCAGTGCTAGTGAATAGCTGCATGTGAAATCAGCAACAGAAAGGGAGAAAAGTAAATCCTTTTTCAATACATGAATTACAATCTTTTTGAAGTGTAATAGTGCACAGTTCTCCCTCTTGTTTAAATGCTCTCTGGGAGCACAGCCGTATAGAGGTTCAGTGTAACAACTAAAAGGTTTGTCGTGTTAAATGAAGCCTATGATGGCTAAATCTCAATCCCCAGTTAATCATTTGCTCTTGCCAGCATGGTAAAGCTGAGCATCCCAAATCTCCAGGACAGTAGTGCTAATGGAATAAGCAAAAAAGTCAAGTGAGATGCTATCTGAGCCTGCCTGATGAGATTGCAGTTTGCAGACAACTCTGTCTTATCTTAGATGATGAACTATCAGGGATAAATAGAATGCATCAAGTCTGTTTCCCCAAGACCTTGACTTGCTGGTGGTAGGGGAATATGAATAACATCTAGGCAGCTCAATATAGATTAAATGAGGAACTGGATAAGATCATGGTGTTAACGAATATGCCCTCTAAAAATATCTCCAAATACCTAGTCCAATAACCACACAATGCAAAGGATTAAGGTTCTTGTATACACTATTTCAGGGCAGGTAAATTAAGATTAAAATAAAGGACTCCACTCTAAATCTAGTGTGTCTGTGCAGACATATATATTTTTTTCTTTGTGTGCACTTAAAATAGTACTCAATTTTTACATAGGTGAAAGCTACTATGCATCTCAAAATGCTTTACAAAGCTGGATCACTATCACAAATCTCACATACAGGAGGAAACTGCAGTACTGGCCATAAGACCAGAACATGCAAGATGCAGAAACAGATTCTCAGATCCTGTTCGCCTCTGGATTCACAAACACAGCTATGTATCAATGATATTAGCAAGAAACAATTGGGTAAGGAGGACATAGAAATCTTGCAAAATAAAGACTCAGTGTTGTCCCACACATCTGTGATCTCATCAAAATAATATATTCCATTTGATAACTGCCACTGAGAAACAAATTTTAAAACATGTAGTTTTGGTATGCAAATCCATAATGTGTAGAGACATGCAAAGAGTATTAATTTATGCAAATGTCACTACATTATGTGTGCCTGTACAAGGTATTGCATGGCATTAACATACCAGATTGTTCATCCTAAACAATGTATTGCCTAAACAGTGACTTGTCTTCCTTTTAAATTTATCTAGCTTCAAACACCCAAAAGACATGGGCACCTAGTAGTAATGGTGGGATACAGACAGAGTTTTCAGTCTTGCTTCAGTAGCAGGTTACCAACTGAAATTTCTTAGTGCAGAAGTAGTGCAGAATTTCACAATGAAATCTCTTCATAGCAGAATCAATGACACTTTAACAAGTCCACAACTACACTGGGTATGCACTGGGTTCATTTCACAGTGGCAGTAAAAAGGATACCAGGACCTTTTATCTGATGTATGACACTGCTCACTAGTCTTTGAATGCTTTTTCTCAGAATCTCACTGACACCCATTTCAATTTAAAAGTTCCTCTTCAATTAAAATCCCAGCTACAGAGTCATAATACAACAAACATTCAGTTTTAATCCTAGAAATGTGGAAAGAAGCATGATTTAGAATATTCAATTCCAGAGCACTAGTCATCTACAGCTAAGGTCCAGAAATATTTCTCTTTTCTCCTGCTGTTCAAGCCACACTGTATCAAGAACAGGAGCAATAACAGCAACTATTTTGGGAGCCTTCCAAATGGATTAATGCTCATGTAACCCGGGCTTTCAGAATGGTTCTAATGGCATAGATGTGAGTTTTTGTTCGCATTTGTGTTTAAATCTTTTTATGACTAGCATTGGTTGAGAATTTTCCACTGAAGGGTAATTCATCAGAAACAAACTATTTATAGGGATTGTTCCATATTCGGTTTTAAACAAGTTTAGACATTTAACGCTAAGGTTTCAAGTTTCATTAAAAGCATGTTTTATTTGGCAAGTTTAATAAATAAATACTTCAAGAAATCAACAAATACCAAAGATTGAAACTTCTGTAATGATGTTGTTAACCCACCATGATTACAAGATATAAACAAGAAAGATTTGTCTTTAGAAGACCAACCAGTATAGAAGGAAAAAATGTAAAACATAAGGAACATAAACCCTACTCAGATCTAAAAGCATAGCAGCAACTTTCAAAACTACATGCAGGTTTAAACTAATAACTCTGAATTTTACATTGTTATCTAATAAATTAGTCAATTTGAGGAAAGAGTTACTGCTACCTGTAGATCCATGGGAAGTGGTACTAGCAACAGTAATAGGCTCTGTCCCTCAGTGGGCCAGGGAGAACTAATTATCGCCTATGGGATATGAATAGTTCACAGGCAGCAGGATGTATGAGGAAATACAGCGTACAATAAATCAATAGTGCTATCCTGGGCCCTTGATTTTTTGAGTCTAGCAGTTACAAATTTTAGTTTCTAAGATCTTCCTTTGAAACTGTTTTGAAGGACTCCCTTGAGGAACAGAGCTGATAGGTTAGAGTGGTTATTTGTGAAAAATGTTCACCCTCTGTTAACTGGATGTTTCTATTTACTGTGTCTGTGTGAGTTCACCATAGTATGCAGCAGGTTTCTGGTCTCACTAGCTTTGCTTCCGTGAGGACTTTGGCAAGCACTAGATGACTTTGCAACATTAGTTCATACATTGGACCTTACATGTGTTAAATCCAGGGCTTTGGATGGTTTATTGTGACTGATGTTTTCCTGTGGCGACTACAGAAACTAGGCTGTCTGTGGCTTGGTTTAATTAAATTAATTTTCTTTCTGGTGATGAATTTGTCAAGGTTGTTGCAGCAGTAGTCTAAGGCTATGGGCATTGTAGGGAAGAAATGAGTTTTGAGAGATATCTTTTAATGATATTAGTTTTCCTATTGAAGTTTAATGGTTTTCTCTTTAAATTCCTGCATATGGTGTTAGGTCATTAACAAGTGTATACAATGGGTGTATCTGTGCACAGAGAAAGGGTTTTATTCCTGTTATTTTGGAAGAGGTGCTTGGATGTTTCACAAAAAGATATGATCTATCTCCCTTGAGCAGTAACTGTTGAAAGAAGATAATTGGACTAATACTCTCTGAATTCCTTGGAATAGCCAGCTCAATATTTTCAACATTCTGGGGTTTTGTCCATACGAAGGATAGAAAAAAAGAAATCTTGAATAAAATATGGGACCCTGCTTCATTTTCTGTACCCTACTCTACTCACAAGTTACAACAGCAAATGGAATTCCTTTCTGCCCAGGCAATAAATTCTCCAGCATCCCTTTTCTGCTGCTGAGTCTGACAACTACTAGACAAATACAAGAGACCAATAAAGATTCTCATCTGAAGCTGGCACAATGTACAGCCAAGGCTGAAACTGGGATCCTCAGGTTAGAGCTACTTCTTTAGATACTCAAGTACAGGCTATGACAGCAAGGGAACCGACGTGACCTCTAGCCAGCTGACAGTACAATGCCAGCACAACAGACTCTTCTTGATGCCAAATGTCTTCTGGCTTGTAATGGCAGGAGTAAGATCAGGCTGGTTATGCCTCCCAAGCCCAGAAAATATGCAAGGATTTAAACTCCCCATTACCACCTGGGAATTTAGAACATGCAGAGGTGAAGCTCTGATTTGTCTCGAGTGACAGCAGAAGGCAGCGTCAAACCATTAGCCATACCCACAAGTTGTTTCCATATTCCATCCTTAGACTGCTCTGCCTCTTTCCCTGTGTTATATTCTTACCAGAAAGCTGCTCTCTGGAAGGCTTACAATAGTTTAGATGAAAACACTGAATAGAAAGGACTTAGTTCTATGCATCATGGACTGTAACTGAAACACTGGGAGTGTATGGCAGCTGCACTGACACTGGACACAATAGGCTTAATGTCTACACAGTTTGGAGGCAGAAGAAAAAACATTTCTGGCAGAATTTAACATGGCTAAGGTTGTTATTACTAGACACAAGTGCAAACAAAACCAGTTTTTCTGTAAAGCAATGCATAGTCTCTCTCTCACGCACATACACACACACACCAGCCCTCAGAAGTCTGTGATGTGGGTTGTTATTAGGAAGAAAGAGAGGTATGGCTGCCATTTGCACATATCTCCCCATTATGTCTTACTTTTCTATCTGGAAATTCCTTCTTGGGAAGTTGGAGGGTTGAGCACATGTGTCTGGTATTTCTGGAAATCCAGTTTTCCGGTGCTTATCCACAGGTCAATGCTATAATGCATGTGCAGTGAGCCATATATTTCAGGAATATCTGATGTATTTGCACTGTACCAACAATCTACCCAAAACCCACAAATTTTTGAGAAACAAAATTATTTGAGACACATTAGACTCAGAGTACGTGAATGGATTAATCATGATGGTCAGTGCTTCTCAGTAGTGCCAAAATAACTATGCATGTGCCTCTTTTCCCTGTGTACACATTTCAGTAAAGAAATCCTAGGCAGAAACACAGCCATGTAACCAAGCAAGAGCCATATGAAAAATGCACTGGAACAGATGCCACCAGTGCCAAGTTGTACTGTCAGGTTTGACTTTGTGCACAGCCACATTCAGATAACCTAAATTCTATTAACCTCCAAGGCCTGTTAGGTGCCTCCAATTAGGCACCCTGATAACCTGGAGTGAAATGACAGAAAGTAGTAAATGCAGGAACTTCAGCATAACTCGGGCTGTTTAAATGTGGTGACAGTTTCTGACTCAGCAAACTGCTTTCCCTCTCTGTGTCCCATTTTTTCATGTTAGAATAAGAAATACAAAAACTGGTTGCTTGCCCTCTATCAGTGCTGTGATGCTCTAAGAAGCTGCATAAAATGCTTTGAGATAGTGGTGTAAAAATAGCTAAGCAAGAAGTTAGTTTAAGAAACAGACTTACTAATAAAGAATGGCATATGAAATTATTATAACCAGGATAAAACTGCAATAAGTCTCCTTCTCAGTTCTTTACAGCACAAGGTGATCACTATTTGTGAGGTCAAAGAAAAAAATACAACCCTCCCTTGGGATATACAATTAAACATATCAAAGAGGTTATTTGCGTCCATCTGTAGCATCTGGCACTAGCCACAGTCAAGAGACAAAATACCAGACCAGATGGACCAGTGTGTATGGAAATTCTTATAATCTTCTGTGATTAATTTCTTCCTTCAGGTTGGATATGTCTCTTCAAATTGTGTATCAACATCTAACTAAAATTGCTGCTGACATATCATTGATTGTACTGAGTTTATCTGCAGCTCAGCATTCTGGGACAGTTTAGTCCCCTGTTTACCTCAACTATAACGCAGGATTTCTTTATCAGTGAATTTGTACATTCACTCAAACATTTTCCAAGCCTTGTCCTCAGAGATTACTGAGAGAGTCTATGACTCAACCGTAATTTGAACCAAAAATCTTTTTTAGTTCCTGAATCTTTGCTATTGTGAGACTGCAGCCTGCAAGACTGTAGACTATAAGACTCCAAATGATTTTCTAATAGTACAGTCTTGTCCATGAATTTATAAAGCCTAGGTTTGCATGGAAGAATCCTAAAACCTTCCCACAAATTCTTTGGAATGACTATTTTCCTGTGATTCACATGAAGACACACAAATCAACAGTGATGTAAAACAGCAAAAATAACAGAAATCTTGTCTTTTACAAGAGCCGCCCATTTAATTTCTAGGAGTTTTTTTGTTTGAAGATCATGTAAGTAACATTAATTATTAAACAATTAGAAATCATTAGCCCTGCATCATAAAACGGTGACATTGCATTATCATAACATGAGAGACTTTGTTGCCATATTTTAAACTTCTTGACTAACCAGTACTTCTGTAAATAAACACAGTTAAGTTCAGCTACATGAAGGATAGGGACTGAGTCATCCTCTCTAGAAGGTGCCCTTGAATCCAGGAACCAAGAAAGGTTAGAGAAAAAAGTTTCTGTCGAATGGTTGCTCAGGCAGTGAAATGGGATAAAAAAAGAAACAAAGAGCTCCTGCAGATATGACTGCTTTGTCTTTACATAGTATTTAGAGGGAAATAGTCTCCACACACAGCCCCTAGCCCTTTCCTGAATCTGAACTCAGCTTCCCTATGGACATGAATTAAGCATAATCCTAAGCCTCAGCAGAAATGTAAAAACCAGATATTGCTTCTGAAGAGAAGCAAGTTACCCTGAGGAGAAATACTCACATATCCCTATATACACAGGCAGGGGTACCCCAGCAAAAATGCCCACTATTCAGACACTGCATTTGAACAAACTGCTCCTCTTAATCTCCTGTTGTGTAACAGGGGAGCACAGACAGGACAAGCACACACCCTGAGGCACCACTACAGGCTGACATACAGCCCAGCCTTTACCTAGGCCTGTGCTAGTGACCTTCTTAGTAACACAAATAAAGCATTGCATAGCTCTCCCCATGCCCATCTGCAGCAGAATCTACCCTCTCTCCCTCCACAGAAAAAATGCTTTGACTCTTTAGACCGATAGGGAATAACTATAATACAAATGTATTAATGTCTTCCAAGAACACAGGCAATGGCATTTAATAAATAAATAAATAAATAAAAAGGTAAATATGTGTTTCAATAGTCACAGTAACTGGACTTACGAAAACATATGGAATATTTTGAAGTCTAGGTCCAAGGCCAAAAAAGTGTGTGTCTAAAAGACTACTGTAAATTGGACATCAGCAACATGAGGCTCTGGTGGACAAGATGCAGATCTACAGCCTTCTGCAGAGCACCTTGAAATTCTGAAGCTCGGATCAAGAGGAGCCAACAGGGCAGCCCTATTGCTGAGCTCTGATACTGCTCCTTACTATCTTGTTTATTTAGTATATTTTTCCTTCTAGCTTCAAATTGCTTGTGTCTTTTCTTGAGAACTACTTGGCTCTTTAATGGTTCTTCTGACAATCCTTCCCTCTTCTGCTTCTGATCAAAGAGAAAGAAAGAATGGGAATGAATTTATACATCAGCTTAATTTTCAACTTCCTTCTCTTGTTTCCCTCTCCTCTTCTTTCTCTTGCTAACTGAAATCACCTTGACAATTTTGTTCACAATTTTTGGTTAAATTAATTGATTGAAGAGTTGCAGACAAGATCTAACTTGTGACAGAAGCAGAAACCAGCGAAAGGGGACACTGAAAGTAGAGGCTGTGGTGACACAGACAGCTCTTTGGGTCACCGGTCTAAAAAATCCCCCCAGAGTTCTGAAAACAGCAGAGAAATGCATGTCTGTAATGCTCCTTGAAGCAGTAAATGAAACAGTCACCCGCAGCAGAAACTTGGTCTCAGAGAGAAATGACTAAAACAAAACACTGTATTTAGCCACACAGCCTAGGCATTCCCCATGTTTCTGACAATGTATTCTTGGGACGAGGATAAGTAGTTCTTTGCAGTTGGCTGCCTAGAGAGGCACCAATCCTTCTGAGGACATTACAGGAATGAATTCCCAGGACTTCATTCAAAGACAGTAGCAGGAGCCACAGCACTATGACGTCCCAAGGACCAAATATTCTGGCTGAAGTTTGAAAATAATATTTCAGTATGTTGTGAAAGAACAGTAACAATACAGTTCTTTTCCTTTCATATGTCAGGATATAATGAGATTTTAAAATCTCGTATTTTTGCACTACAGCAATAGAGAAACTGAGTCACCTGGCAACGTAAGATTCACCATCCATTATGTCAAGGTGTAGCAGATCTAGGGAGAACGTCTGAGGATTCTTGCCCCCAGTTCTGTTTCATGGTGCTGCTGAGCAAAATTGTCCTCAGCACTGCCCACTGAAAAGTGGAATATGGCTTCACTGACAACAATGGCAAAATTTCTCACTACGGGATGCACAAAAGGCTCAGGTTTTGACCATTTTTAAAATAACTGTCAAGTATTAATTAGTCGAGCCGGGGAGGCTGCTCGTTTTGCCAGTGTACATTTTCCTAATGACTGGGCCAGGAAAAGGAGCCTAAGTATATGGTTTGTTAAGTAGAAACTAACCTGTCTGGAATAACAATTACCTGAAATGAAACAAGCTTTGATATACACCACTAGCATTCATCTGAGGAGAATTTGCCACCCTGATATTCAGTCACAAGACATACTCTTTTTATACTAAGCCAATGCACATCCGTTCCGAAGGACAGGCAAACACATCACCTTCTTCTGTTCCAGCCTATTGCAATCTTGGCATGTTTGTAGTGCCTAGTGTCAGAAAAATAAGTTACCAGGTGAAGGAATCTTTGTAGGGCACAGACACTTTTTTCTCCAGATTCTCCACAGAGAATCTTTTCAAATACTTTGAAAGGAAGATAGTAAGAATTCTCTGCTCTGATTCTCTTTCTCAAGCCTCTACAAAGTGCTGAATACATTTCTCAAGGAAAATTAATTTCTTTGCCTTTTCCTTGCCTCTAATGACCTGCCTCTGAATGCATGAGGGGACAGGAAGGAGAGTAGGCTCCATGGTGAGATAATAAAAACTGAAAAGGCATTCAAAGCCATCAGTATCTTCCAGACTTACACTGACAGAAATATGCTGGACTGCACACAGGGGAATAAGATCAGGAAAACTTGGAACAGTTTAGGCATTCATTACTAAAGTGCAAAGAAAAGATTATACTGGGGAGCAGGGGTCCTTCTGCTATCCTACAGAGAGGTTACAGAAACAGACGACTCGATGTAGGCCACATAAATTTAGGATTACTCTAGGTCCTTTCCAGGCCACCAGCATTTCTAAACACTGCACTCAGTGAACATTACTGAATCACAAACTCTTCTGTGAAAGCCCAGGACATCATAATTTTCACTAGCATAATCAGAATGTAAGAAAAGCTACCATTAGACAAGTAAATCAAGAACAAACAATGGGAAGAGGAAAATGTTAGGTTTCCACCTACTGTTTCCATGTTCATCTCACCGGATACTAGAAGACCCACAGTGCTTGTAGGTCAGAAAATGTGTCTATAGAACTACAAGTTCCAATTGTCTCTTGAGGGAAAATCTCAGATGATCACCATAACTCAGGGAAGTTACAAAAGATGAAGGGTTTAATCCAATACACACAGGGACTCCTAAATGTTAAATCAGATAGTGAGAATCTCCAACACAGACAGTCAAGTGGAGATATTGGCATAACCCATTTTCTATATATAGTCCTTTTAGTGTAATAATCTAATCAAAATGAATCGGGTCCATTTATACTTTTTTTTAATTCTCTTCTTCAAAAACACTTGCATTTCTTCAACGATTTCAGGTCTACTGTATCTACTGTATGTTCTCTCCCTTAACCACCCTGTAACTGCCTTCCCAACACTATTTGGAGAATTTCTGTACTCTGCTGCTTTCACAGAATCACAGAATCAAAGAACATGCTGAGTTGGAAGGGACCCACAAGGATCATGGAGTCCAATTCTTAGCCTTGCATAAGACCACTCCCTGTCGGGCTTGGTGCTGTGACCACTTCCCTGGGGAGCCTGTTTCAGAACTCAACCATCCTCTGGGTGAAGAACCTCTTACTAATATCCAACTTAAACCTCCCCAGACACAATTTAAGGCCATTCCCTTGGGTCCTGTTACTGGTCACCACAGAGAAGAGATCAGTGTCTACTGCTCCTCTTTCCCTCATGAGGAAGTTGTAGAGTGCAATGATGTCTCCCTTCAGTCTCCTCTTCTTCAGGCTCAACAGACCAAGTGACCTCAGCTGCTCCTCATACGGCTTCCCCTCAAGGCCCTTCAACATCATCACTGCCCTTGTTTGGATGCTCTCTAATAGCTTAATGTCTTTCTCATATTGTGGTGACCAAAACTGCACACAACATTCAAGGTGAGGCTGCCCCAATGAAGAGCAGAGCAGGACAATCCCCT
>JAWWMP010000165.1:42454878-42528833 GCA_035047865.1 Dendrocincla tyrannina | reverse complement strand
CGGCGCTGGCATCACGAGCGGCAACCGCAGCCCGGCACGCGTCCCGTCCAGCCGCGCCCGCGGGGGTGCCTGCCCCGAGCAGCCCCTGGGGAAGCGCGCCGGGACGGGACGGGACGGGACGTCCCCGCTTCCCGCGGGCACCTCCTCTCACGCCGCCGTCCCACTGTGCCTCGGGCACGCACGGAGCCCGGCCGGGCGTGTGAGACAGCGCGGGGAGGGATGCGCTGGAGGAACGCGGCCCCCAGCCCCGTCCCAGGGCGCGTCCTGCGGCTGCAGCTGCTCGGGAGCAACGGGAGAACCAGGACTGACCGCACCAAACTTCGTATGGCTCTTACAGACTATTTTTTTTAATGGTCCTGCAACCATAGGGCTGAGTCTAAACACTTAATCCTCGGCGAGTGAGTGATGAAGTCAGAGTTTGCAGTCCATAAATTCGTAAATAAATGGATTATCTAGTAATTTATTGTCTATCAATTTGAAAGGCAAAAATCCCCAGCCACACCAGGGTAGCCAGGCACCAGCAGTGAAGTGACTTATGCAGGATCACTCAGGGAGTCTATAAGCAGCTTTGGAAAAGGAGCCAGCCAGCCAGCCCCAGGACTCACCTTGCACTGCACTGCCTCCCTCTCCTTCATTTATTCATACTAACCGGAATAAATTGTTTATGACTGTAAGTTTTCTTGTTTTCCCCTCTAGATCTGTGTTTGTAGGTGTGCATGCATGCGCCTCTGAAACGTGCTGTTTGACTCAAGTATTTCCCTAACGCAGAGGTGCAATGTTTTTGGTCATTGATCTCAATTTGGTACAACACCTCAGTAACTTGTAATGATCGGCCCAAGTTGCAGATCTAATACTTCTAGCCGAGCCTGATATGCTTGTAATTTATTTTCTAGTAACTTATAAGTGATCTAAATCAGGGGTTAGAGCAGTCAGAAATGCTTTGGTATTTTGCTGTGTTTAGTCAACGATTGTGGAAAGCAGGAATATTACTTTTCACATTTATCCAACACCTGCCACTTAAGAATCTCAGAGGGCTTTAAAATCTTTTATTAATTAAGCCATTCAACAGCTTTGGGTATTACTTTGCGATTCTGCAGATAAGCAGACAGAGGCTCAGTCATGTTGAGCCAGTGAGTGACTGATGGGCGTGGGAACTGAACAGAACAGACATCAAGATTCTCCATCCTAAACAGTACATGCTGTTAGTATAAACGTTTGACTGATTTGTTGGCCATTTGCTAGCCTTAAAGTGTAAATATCAGCTTTCCTCACAATGGGGCACATAGCTGGAGAGACAGGACTGAGCTAACCTGTGGTGCAGGTGCCTGCTGGATGGCAAATTTGCACTGCCATACATAGGACACAGAGCAGTTTTATCTGTGCAAGACAAATGTTCCTGGCCCTGAGTTTTGCTGAGAAAGCTGAAGTTTCTGCCATATATGTGATGGGATACCTAGAAGGATCCTGCCTTCGTGGAGAAGCAGCCCTCTGCTACTACCTGGGAGAAGAGGGGGAATATAACCTTGCATAACACTCTTGAAGGGCTGCTGACCCATGAGTTGGTACCCATTAATCCCTCTCCTTGGAAGTCTTGATTTTCTCTTAGTCCACAGTCAAAGTACTTTGAAATATTGTGCAGTTAAACTGTAGGGAGCCTGATTTAGGGAAAAGGGGGAAGGACATAAATACACATCACTGAGTAGCTTATTTGTAAAATACAGGAAATCTGAATAAGCTTCAGACCCAGCTAGTTATTAGCAATGCAGCAAAGCAACAAAGATCTGCCTCCCATCACTTTACTTTCTGTTTTCTCTGACTACAGCACTAAAAAGCAGACAGAATGCATCACACATTATAGGATCGGTCAAAGGGGCTACAGGTCCTACAGGTCTAAATATTGAGAACTCAGTGCTGCTTTTTCAGAAAGCAGTGGTGAAAAAATCATTAATTGTATGGAAAATAAACATGATTTAGAAAGTATAATTTTAGAGGAAAGAGCAGGGGAACTGCATGGATATACTCCTTTCCCCTTTCCGGCAACTATTTGCCCTGTTGCTGAAAGAGAAGGAAACAGAGGAGGTTCATTGTTGATTAAACTGTGGTAGCATCCTTCAGCTCAGATCTTAATTCCCATTTAACAGTCCAACAGGCCACATCCTCTTCATCATAGTCAAGACCCTTTTCATTCTGGCCACCTCCCTCTTGGGCTGCTGTGGGAGGCAAAGCCCTCAATGGACAACAAATTACTGAGCTCCAAATCACTGATTCTTTCCCTTATTCAATCTGCGACCACACACAGAGGTACCAGCTTAGGTGCAGAGGATGTACAAAGGAGACAAGCATCACTTCAAACTGCCCTGACCAGAGACAGAAAATGCCTGGGCAGTCCATGAACAGGCAAACCAGTGAGCTGCTGCGTATTGTCCCTCTGATGGGGAGTTGTCCTACATTCTGCCTACTAACCTTCCTTCACTGCAAACCATTGGGTAAACTGCCTTTGGCAAAAATGAGAAAGGCCACGAAAGCCAAACTGTAGGAGTATGCCATAAAAATAAATAATAAAAAAAATAGGAAAACTTGTGAAGGTAGCTATAAATTCATCATAGGATTCTGATGACACCGTAAAGTACTGGAACTTCACTCTCCTTTGCTTTATTAGGTGTTACTAGATGTATTTACTGCCCTGTAGTTCACAGGTGACTCATTTATTTAGCAGCACCACTGCAGGAAGAGGGCAGATTTGAACTGCAGTTTTCCTACTTAGATGGCAAAGGAAAGTTTATAGTCATAAGTGATGTTTCAATAACATTATTGCCACCAGATTTACTTCAAAAGAGACTGAGCTTGTAATATTCATATTAGCTTAGTTAATTTGGGTAAACATACAGGCTTTCTAAATGCTCTTGTGTCTTCAGAACTGAGATGGATACCTTAAAGGATAGTGGTTCAAATCATATGCTTCTCCCTACAGATACGAGAAAAGTAGTCTTATTTCTTACATAGCTTTTCTTTTACTAGAAGAGCAGAGGGCCACCACATTCTGCAGAAATGAGAAACAATAAAGCAATTGTTTCTAAGTTTTAGAATCCCAGAAAGAGATCCAGTCAGCTTCAAGCCCAAGAAAAGTTTATACACCACCTTATTTGAGGGAGCAAGTACAATTCTCTCTATGTTTCCTATTAAATCTTAGCTGTTATTTACTTTGATGCACTCAGAACTGAAAAATCAGTGCTGCTCTAAAATCATAGATCTCTCAAACTGAATCCAAAGGGGAAACTCCATTAGCTTTCAGTAATAGAGGGTGCCTGCCAGAGAGGGCAGCTCTGCCTTCATCCAGTAGATGCTAACAAGGTACAGTGTTAGCCCCTGTTAGCCATAATAAGGTTAAGGCAATAAGGTCAGCTAGAACAGCCTGTCACCCAAAAGCTTTTCTCAGACTTGAACTGTTTCTCTCAAGGTTCAGAACAGTTCCATTTTTTTTTTTTAATGTACTTTTCCAAGAACAAGGGTGAGAACAGGTTCTGCTTATGATGTTAAAATACAGTTTTAAATAACATAAACCAGAGAGGATTGCATGCCGTAGGAAGCTTAGGACTGGCACATAGACACCTTTGTCTTTAGCAAGGTTCCTCAAATACTGCTGAGAACAGTAGTGACCAAAAATCTGGTAAGTTCCTCATCACTGCCAGCAGAATTAACTGCTCTGAGACTAGTCCCTGGTGCCCCACTGTCCTTGTCATCACTGCCTCTCTGCAGGCAGCCTCAAGAGGCAGGACCCAGCAGCACCAAAGAATTATCGGTGTTTGCTCATCCAGAGCGAAAGGGAAGGGTTGCTCCAGGACAGGGCTGAAAACCACACACACAGCTGCTGCTATGCAGTACTTTTTCTGTGTATAACCAACTCACTGCAGCCTCTGCAGTTCTCAGTTTTATTCCCTATCTTTGGGGGAAAAAAAGAAAAAAAAAAAGCCACCTGTTCTTAGGGCTTCTGTGCTTTTCTTTAGCAACCAGTATGTCCAGTTACCTACAGAAGTTGAGGCATATGGCTTACCCGTTACCAGTAACATAGGACAGGTCTTATTCTCTTTTCCGCTCAGCTCCACAGATTGCCATAAGCAACTAATGTAGAAGTTTTGTAGCCTAGTTCTCATTTATGTCAGGGTGAGTAAACTCAACAGAGCCAGTAGATTGACATTGGTGAAGGGAAGTCTGACCCTTGATGTTCATTTGTGAGAAGAGAAATGCAAGCTGATCACAGCCAGTTAGCCTGGGCTAGCAGCAAGTTAGCCAAAGGCAACGGTAACCACTGAGACACAAATACAGTTCTATCAAGCAACCAATTTAAGGGCCCAAAATCTTGTAAACTTCAAACTTTTCTGACACACTCAGAGTCTTTTGTTGGTGGAAACAAGCAAGAACAAGTGAATGGGCACACAAAAGAAGTAATATATCTCGTTTTGGTAAGCATTAATCAATTATAATTGGAAAAGAGGCAATGTCAGAATTTGCTAGTGCAAACTGACAATAACATGTTAGAATTGCCCCTATTTGCTAGATAATCCACTGTATCTCAGCGCTGTGTAAACTAACAAGCTGAGAGTCCCTTCCCTGGAGAACTTACAGACTTGGTGAAAAGGCATGAGCCAACATATGTCAGAACAGCTTTATGAGAAAACAGTACCTTTTTTTGGCCAAAGTCTGCTAGTCTGTGAACCTAAGAGAATAGAAAGGCTTATATACTGACAGCAGTGGCTTCAGACAGGAGTGTCTGCTTTCAGCCCTGGGCTTCAGAGTTCTCATTCACTCCTTCATCCTTGGGAATCCTCCCTCACTGAATGTGCTGCAGACATACCCCTGACTACCTGCACAGGATACCAGTAAGTGTCGTGCCTCCTGAAGCTGCCTCAGAAATTGGGACAAGATCCTTCTCACACTTCAGATCTTCTACTACATCAGTGATTATGAATGGGCTTTGTGTTAACTAAAGAATGCCTAGATTTAGTTTACTTAATCAATATGAGGAGGCTCCGTTATTCAAGTCTCCCCTTTTGTCTCACTCGCCCCTCCCCCTGGGCTACTTTATCAAAGTGGGTTAAGCAGGCTCTGCTGACAGGCAGACTCTCGTCTCACAAGAGAAAACTGATCCTGTGCATGGCTGCACAGCTTTTTCCTCCAGGAAGGCTGGAACTGCATCTATCTCTTTTACCCTCGATAGAAGTTGGGCTCAATGGCAGCTGCTCAAAGCTTGTCAGGCAGAGAAACAGAACCTGCTTCCACTTCCAATGTTTGTTCAGACTCAGAAAGGTTAGAGAAACCAGAAGACTGGCCACGTTTTAAAAAATCAGGGTTGTCCACTCCTTGACCTTAGATAATTATTGAATCACCAGTGAAGGAAAAAAGCCTGACAGTTTTGATGTTCTGATGTTTCTGCCACAGAATTCACACTTCTGTACCTCTACTACTTGTGTTTCACCAAAGATACCAGTATAGAATGGTAGTGATCTGTAACATGTGCTGAGAATTGATTTCCACCATTCATAACAGCCCCTCTTATAGTCTGCAATTAAGCTGATTTTATGTTAAGACAAGTTCACCTCTAGCATAACTCAGAGCAACTGATACTATGGATGCAAGTAGCTACTATGTTTATGGAAACAAAAAGATATGTGTACTTTGCCCTCCCTATGTTTGGGAATCAGTGCTGGCAAGTCTAGGATGAAGGCGAATGGCCTGTTTCCAGCTTAGGTGTGAGCCTTGCCTGAGATAACACACTGCTGCAGTCCTTTGCCTTCAGTGACTCTCACAGCAGCAAGAGGTTAGATGCACCAGCAGATCACAGAGGAGAACATGTTGCCTACTGTAATTTTGCCTGTACCTATTTTGCAGATCTAGATTTAGATCTCCAAGCTCTGCCAGTCCAGCACCTTATACACTAGTGCTAAATATTAGCACTGCAGAAGTAACATTTATGTCATGAAGTCTTATTGTGGAAGACAACAGCTGGGAAACTATTTTTAAGATTTCTGAGTTCTAAAATTTAAATAGCACCTGAAAGGCTGAAGTAAAAAGAGACAGAGAATACAGAGTTAAAATATCTGCTGAGATAAATAGAGAACTATTTTAATTTTACCCATGAAAGCAGAAAGAAGACTTTTATTTTCCTTTTGCACTCAAAGAAATCTTGTCTGACACAGAAAGGAAAACCTGGAAAAACTGTTGCTTTTGCTCTTTTAAACTGACTTCCACAGTAATGAAAAGCGAACTCTCTAATACACACTGTGCACAGGCTCCCCTCTGCTTCTTTTCTCTCTTCCATCTATCATCTTGCCTGGATTTTCCCTTTAATCACCTGTTCAACTCGCAGCAATAACTGCTGGGTGACAGTTGTTTGCTGTGGTCACCCGACCACCAAAAAAAAAACAAGAAAAAAAAATTAGAAGAAAAGCAAAGACAGATATTGGCAGAAAATCTTTCAATGACACAAGTGTCTCATCATGAAACAAAGAGCAAAGTGATTCCAGCAGCCAAGCCTCCTTACAGGGGACCTGCTGGTAGGTGTAATTTCTTAAGATGTCTACCTTGTCAGTGTGCAGAAGGTGAAGCAAAAAAAGAAGGTCAGAACAGCTAAAGCTAAAAATTGGAAGGACAAAAGTAGACACTGGGGGTAACAGTTCTGTTTTTAACCCTGAAAGAGCCCATGCTGCATGGTCTCTGTCAAAGCAACTTACTGACTACAGCATAACAAACAATATGACTGTTAGGTGGCCTTCTCCTCACCTAAATGAGACAGCCATTTTTACGTGGGGTGCCTGTGCTACGCAACCTGCACAGGGACTGTACACAGTATACAGTCCAATTGCTCTCAACCACAGTAGAAAGTAAGTTTTCCCCTCCAAGTAATTAGGCTCATAGTACCTTAAGAGGCTACCTAGTCCATCTCTCTGCACCAATGCAGTATAAACTTTACCTACAACACTCTTGGTGATGTCTGAATTGCATTGATGAAGAATCAGTACTCTGAAAGCAATATATACCACTGCTCAACTTTATCAACAGAAGTATTTTTTTCCTTCTCACAACTCTGCTATAGTCAAAGAAGTTGCTTGTGACACCTTTAAATTGAAAATGCATTAATTAGGATATAATTAATATTAGCCTTCCTTGTGCCCAGATATAAACATACTAAAATATTGTAACTAACAGCAGCATATAATATATTGCAGTACTGTGATGATATATATAAGCATTTCACTAAGTATGTGAGCAATATGACCATCAAACAGGCAAACAAGACATAGTTGCTCATAAGAGCAGCAAAAAGTTGCAGCAAGGGACAAGATAAGGATAAGGGATGCAAACACACAGGGCATCCTGCTAAACATACAAGAAACATGTCTGGGGAAAAAAGAATAAGAGAAGCAGCACTGTTAGCAGACAAAGATCCCATGGGTGGAAGATTGGAAATAGCATTGAAGAATCAAGTAGGAAATGGGAAATTGGGTATGGAAGACAACAAGCCAGCACCACTTCCAACTTCTCTTATCCTTCTCACCTCTTCTCCTTCTGCAGCTAGAACCATCAAGGACTGTGGCTGTTAGTGCGAACTAGAGAATCAGCTCTATGGCACTGTATAGTCACAGTTAATGTAGGATATAAATGCTAAAGAATAACAGTTTTGTATATAAAGCAATAATTAATGAGTGAGAATTAACCATTAGCATAAAGTGTGTTGCTACTTAATGAGTTCAGTAAAGTTTTGTTTTAAAGTTTAAGACTAGTCTGATTTACCAGTGTTCTCAACATTCCCTTCCTAGCAATCTGTAATTCCCCAACAACATATATACATATATTTTCAGTTGCAATATTGTGGTCTATTATTTCTTGCCCTATGATAGAAAAAAGATTATTTCCTTTCTCTCTATGGATACCATTTGCATATTTTGAGACTTCTGCTATGTCACTGCTCCCAAGACAAGGACATTTGCTATGTTGTTCTTCTGAGATCTGTGGGATTTAGACTGTCCTCATTATTGCTAGTTTCCCAGAGACTTTTTTCCAAATATTTGCATTTTTCTTGAAGTGCTATGCCCCATACTGGATGCAGTCCTTTGGATGAAGTCTTATAAGCACTGCATACATAAGAACAGTTATTTCATTTATCTTGTCAATGATACTCCTGTTTACGTTACTTGTAAGATGTTTGCCCCTCTTGCATAGAAGGAGGGCTCATATTAGCACCCTGCTAGTTATTTCCTATTTTACATTCTGTAACATGAAATATATGGCTAATCTCTGATTCACAGGTTCCTAGGCCTTTTGTACTGAGGTTTTCTAAAAGTTTGGCAACTTTTGGAAAATCCAGCTTAGGTCACTGTAGTGTTACACTGGGATGAGTAGTTAGTTGTACAGCACCAATTACCTGCTCTCTGCTGATATGTTTAATACTACCAAGGACAGGCCCTGCATTCAAGGCAATACAACACATCCACACCAGAAAACATCAAACAGATGGAAGCAGAATACACTCCAGGTCCATTTGCAGCAACTGATCAGAGACCTTACCGGGACACTCAGACTCCAGCAGAGAAGCTCTTGAACAAAAGCACAATAGTGAGAATAAATATAAGGAGCATGAACTGCTTTAAGAACACCTCTCTCCTTGTGACGCACCTCACTCTCCTATCATTCCCCATGCTCTCAAACTCCACCCGCATAAGCTCCTCCAACACTGCAGATCTCCTGAGGCACCAGCAGTTTCCTTGTCTTGCCAAATCCTCCAACTCACCTGAGATTCAAAGAGTGCTTGTACTAGTCATATGGATGCAAAAAATCTGCTTCCTCAAATCAAACACTTCCCTTCACCCAGCACCCTTGTCTTTGAGCAAAATGGGAGGGAATTCATGTAGAGGGAGTCATCCAGCAGCAACAAAATCCCACCGAAGCTGCAAATGCTATCACCAGAGCAAATGCAGTTATCAGGAGTACAAGGGCTTTAAGCACCAGACAGCAGTGAAAACTGGGACATGGAAACAAAGAAGGGGAAGGAGTAGCACAGTCCCTCACTGATAGGCTGTATACAACAGATAAGGCATAAACTGCTGCCAACATGGAGGTACTATTTAACAGAACCTACAGAAAACTCCAGCAACTCATTGTAAAATGCCAAGGAAAAAGCTAACGATAGAGATGCATGGATTAGGTTTAAAGTAGTCAGATGCATACAAACATGTGCATGCACACATGCACACACATGTTTCTGCCTTTCTCTCTCCTCTGCAGCCTCTTTATCTCTTCATCAGACTGTCAGCCAGGAACAACTACAGAGGAAACAAAAAAAAAGGGAAATAGGGAAATGCCTGCATAACCCATAGAGGGAGCTTACTTGAAGAACCACAACTTTTTCTCTTCTTCCTTTTGAACTTTGAGTAATTCAAAAGCCATCTGCACCCTGGACTGACTCATTCCTTAAGTCACCCTTTAAGTAATAAGTAGGTCTGCATGGTTTCTCCATGTTTCTTCCTCCTCTCCTTTTTATCAGTCACCAAAAGTGAGCACTCAGAATGGCAACACGCAGCCTCTCATTGACTTGTCCAAGGTGCTGGCCAAATTATGGTGGTTACTGTGAGGGTGAAAGAAATGTGAGTGGTCTTCAGGATGCCTAACTGCGAGTCGAGTCATTTTGTTGCTGTCTTCCTCTGTGCATCTCATTCTTCTGATCTCCTCCTGCACAGAAATCTGAAGGTAGGTATTCTGTGACAGCCCAAGATACCAAAAAAAACCCCCAAAGAGACAGAAAGCAGTATGTGATCAACAGAATATACAGATATAGAGGTGCTCCGTATAGCACCTTTCCTTGCTACTTATAACACCTCTTCAGATGCTACTTATCCACTACCAGCCCCTACACTAGATGTTATCATCAGAAATGTAGGAGCAGGCAGATAAAAAGAGGGAATCTAATATTAGTGGGTACCTGAAAAAAAATGTTTGTTTTACAAGCAGCAGAACTACAGAAATAAGTGAGTAGGAAATGAGACTTCATGTCTCCCCTTTGTTGTGCCATGTGTGCCCTCCCCTGTTCACCATAATGTCACCACAAGACCCTCAGTTCCCCTCTGCATTCTCTCACACTCCTTCTGATGTGCTCAGATTTTTGTCATATTTCCTTACCCTCCTGTAACACCTTTCATTTATTTTCCTTCTCATGACTTCCTTTGGCCAAGGAAACAGTCTGTATTGTGGCAGGTTCAGTGCTGCAAACATACCAGCTGGTGGACCAGCCCATATGCCTCAGCAGGGCTGAAGAACCTGAAGGAATTCAGTATCTCTGGGGCTTCAACGTTCCTGTCAAATGTGGTGGCAGCTGGCCAGGCAACCAAAGGGCCAATGGCCAAGCAGAGTGATTGCAGAAGCATCATTTCCCTGGAAAAACAGTCTAAAATAAACTGTATTTCCACACAAGTTGTGTGACCTCAAGCAGTGCAACAGCTGAAGTTTCAGGATGCTGGCTGGTGCCTTTGGACTGTATTGCAGGAAACCTTTTGTAAAGGGAGTACCAGAACCAAGGACTGTGGTATGAGAGTTGGGTAATTCAGCATCTTAGATCTGTACCATGTATATACGCTAATGAAGCATGTTTTAGTTAAAGGGTCACACAAATAGCAGCACCAGAAGGAATCTTTCAAGGGTGAGTAATTCTATGCCACTTTGATCAAGCATTACTCTACAATAGAAATGGAAGATTTCACCTAGCATTGATAACAGTATGTGGACTGTTTAGAACCCAAAGGCAAGGAGACTGCCTCTCTTCCCCACCTGCAAACATACAGAGCTTATCATAGGTTATAAAAATCAAGGTAAAATAATTTGTAGGATAAAAATTAGACTAGACAAAGCACTGAGACGACTAGGCAACAATCCCACACCATTCAAGTAGGACAGTGGCATTTAGCAGGTATTTATTTTTACCTCCATCCATCTTCATTTTTCTCCTTATCTCCCATTTTTGTAATTACCCATCCCATCCTGCACAGTAACACAGGCTCACCCACTCACTCCCATTTCTTCACTTGCCAAGAAGAGCGTCCTGTGTGGGATTCAGTCATTTGTTGTCCACAGAACTTCTGGTGTGTGTCTCTCTAAATAGCTGACATCTGGAGGAGCTAGATACTACTTATACCCTCCTTAGCACAATCAGATGCTGCTAAAGAACATGACAAAATGCCTCATTTAAAAATATTGTCTCTCTACTCCATCTTCTTTCCAAGAGTTGGTTTTGGTTTTGTTTTTTTCTGAGAGGGATTCACAGTCCACTACACATTGCGACCAGCTTTCAAAGCCATTGTTCTCGGAGACACAAAGAAGTCAAGATATAAGCATACACTGATAACAATCCATTATTTCTGCACTCACTTCTATGACATACTGTTTTTTAGGAAGAATGTATCACTTCAGAACCCTGCTGCAGAGCTGGGAACACAACTTGGGCATTCAGGTTTTTTAATTACTAACCCCCTGCCTTCCTCTTCATTATTCAACAGACACCTTAATTTTTATATCAATTAAAACAGGGGTTTTCCAAACTACAGAATTTTCTAACTATACAACTGTGTTTCACTTGTGATTCACTTGTGATTGTTTCTGTATCACAAACAAATAGAGAATCCACAATAACATGATCCTGATCCTATAATGAAAAGACTGAAAGGAATGTAGAAAGGGGAAGATGTTACATAGTTTTCCAGCATGCCTCACTTTTGAATGCTTGATTTTGCAACAAAAAATCCAAATCATTCAGAGAAGGGTTGTTGCTGACCTTTTTAACATTCTCTCTTACACACGTGTCGATCTGTTCATGTTTATGTATAATCTTTACTTCAGTGGAGAAGGCCTTCATTCAAAAAATGCAGCTGAGACATACATGCCTCAGGTCACCCAGGCAAAAGAAATACAAATAGTCAGCACAGTGACAGGTAGCACAGATGCACCTAAAGTGATTAAATTGCAGTTGCTAGAACACACACACTGCAATCTCTTTCCCTTTTGGTTTATTCAAGGTACCCTGTCATTCTTCTTCAGTCCCTTCCAAAATGCTCTTGTTAGCAGGTTGAGAGAATTAAGTTAAGTTGACTCACTGATATTAATAGGTCTCTCTAATTCAATAGCGGTGTGTTCAGAGAATGCCACCTGCCTTCTCTTTAAGCAAAAGTTGCTGAAACACGGCCAACACTTTGCCCAGCTGTTTCAAAAGCTAAAATTAGACACACCTGTTTTAACAGTTGTTTCAGCAGTTGAACACTGGGATATGGATCAATAAGATTTACTCACAGTTTTCTCCCCTTAGAGCCAATAGTGTGATTTTAGTCTCTCATCCTGTGTTTAGAGAAATTTGTGTTGCCAGGGATACTGTGAATGAATCAAAAGAGGTCAGAATGTTTCTCTTCCACATTGCTGGACCTTGCTACAGTCCAAGAAAAATTGTCTATTCGGTGGAGTATTGGGATCAAAATATACTGGTCTTGACCTAGTATACAAGAACAAGATCTTGAACCATATATAAACCAATGCAGTGATAAACTGCAGGTATCATAAAACTGAAGGCTTGTGAGGTTTGTACCGTTCCATTTGCTGCAATGACTTGTCAATGCTCAAAGCCAGCAAGTGAATCCTATCAACTTTTCTATTACTGATCTTGAAATAATCCAGGTAACATTCAAAACTCACTTTCACAGCATCTAAAGAACAACTGTCCCTGTCTTCATGTTCAGTGTGCACCTCCACTGCAGAAACCCATGTCATGCTGGAAACAAAAAAAACACTGAGATGTTATAAAAGAACTGACTATAATTTAAAAGACAAATAAATCTTACTGAAATTACACTTTATGCATTAGCTGGAGCTGTTTCCAAGCTTCTATATGACCAAGTTGCTTGAGAATCCAAATAGCTTGTCCTAAAAGATGCAACTCCTTAAAACTGCTGTATTTCACAATCTAGTTCTGTTTGCCTCTTTTCCTGAGGCAAAATCAATTTATACAGTGCCATCCCGAGCCACTTATTCCCAGCCCTCTGGTGTGACTGGTGGGACCACCTGGTAAACAGGATCAGTGAGATAATCCATATTATGAAGAAGCGTGAAAAAACAGGAATTCCATGAATTTGTTACAACTAAGAAAAAGACACGAAAGAATTCTCAAGACAATTCTTGAAGTTACAGCTGGCCTTGTAGTCTTAGAGTTCGCATATAATCAGAAGCCATACATTTGTAGACATGCACGCACTGGGATATATAAAAGTTAACATCTCCCACGGCATATGCTCATTTGTATACTCCTCTGGAATGGGCACCTGAGTGTTCCAAAGAAAAGACACACACACACTCATGGCATATGAACCCAGATAGGTAGTATGCACACCTATAGAGATCATTTATGATGTACAAAAATGTATGCCAGTGTACAACCATGGCCACACAGCTCTACAGCCAAGGGAGCAGGTGCCTTAGAGCACACTGCACATCATCAGGTTCCCATCAAAACACAGTGCAAATTTCCTCTGTCAAAGAGAAAGGGGCAGGGAGTGGGGGAAGACTCTTGGCTGTCAAATCAGTAATAAATGCTTGTCAAGAGTTTTTGATAGGTTATAAAGGTGCTTGAAGAAGTGGGGCCATCACAATCAAGCTGCACAAGTTGAACTCAAGAGCAGGGAAGACAGGAGAGACAGTGACACGAAGACTTTTCCCCTCTTTCTGGGAAATAATGAACAAATCCTTCAGAGTGATTATTCTGTTACACCTGCTGGCCCTGTTCTCAAGTCTGTACAAGACAAAAGATGCTCCTATCTTCCCTCAGATTAAATGTGCCTTGTAAAAAGCAACCAGAGATTGGCACAATAATTATCTTTCCTCATTAGAAAGCAAGCCCTGGACCTGACTTAATATGACTTCTGTGTCAAAGCCCTTTGTGGGCTGTAACAGTACTCAGCCAACATCAACGGGCACATTTCATGTGAACAAAACAAAGCAACATATCAAGAAATCTTGTCTTTTTAGTTGCTTTTTCTCTTCTAAGCCTGATGAGCAAGGTGGGAAGGTGCCAAATTCCTTTTTAACTTGTATAAATGCATCTAAATGTCACAGAAGAGCCTTGTTAAGTGAAAAGCTTTCCAAATGTTTTTCTTTCCCATATCTAAAATAGATTGCGCTTTTTTCTTTTTCTGGGTGTTGGAGCTTTTTGGGGTTTTTTTGGTGCTATTTTGGTTGCGTTTGTTCGTTCATTTGTTTTTTTTTTTATTAACAAAAGTCTCTCAGACCACTGCCTTTTACCATTCCCAGGGTTACTTACAGCAGAGCTCCCAGTGTTCTCCTGGAGCATCATACTGCATAGTACATGGTACAGCTTTGCTCATGGAAGCCAGGAAGAAGGGTAAATACACAGGTAAATACAAGGCTGAAAACTCTTCTAACTAGGCATTATCAGACCTAACTGACCTTTCTGTGAGAGAACATACATGCTTCCTAATTTATTTTCCTTTCTTTTTCTTTCCTTTTTTTTTTTGTTGTTTAATTCATTTAAAGCATATTGTGGCTTTGGTTCTTTTCTATTACCATGAATGTGAAGACAGTGACTAATCCTCAAGATCTCTGACCCCCAGTGACTGTAGCACCCCCAATGGAAAAGGCAGAGCTGAGGCAAAACACTATCCCTGCTACAGACAGGGCAGCTAGGAAAACTTCATGTAAAAGGGGTGAGTGGGAACAGCTCAAGCTTTCATACTGATGCTCATACAGATATGACTCTTGTAGATATGACATGCTGAGAAAGATGGCTGGTATGGTAAATCATTATGGGACCTGTGTGACAACAGATGAGGACAGACAACACTGGCTAGTCTACAAACTGGAGATTTAGGAAGAACTGTGGGGTCCAGCTGTGCTTAGTGGCCTATGAATCAGCTATTTCCCTTTTAGCACAACCAACCACGGTGATTTCATCGTCCCAGAGGTCACTCCTATCTCCTCAGTCTGGCTCATTCCTTGGTATTCTCAGTTAAAAAGCTCTGGACTACAGGTTGCATTTCTGATCTAAACTAGAAAGATGTCAGGAGAAGCATCCCATTTTGTTCTGCAGCCAAATATAGGACTCAAATTATCACATCCTATAGCCTATTCAACAAAACATGCTGCAAAATTATGTTACTGTGCAGCAGCAGGAACAGAACTGTGTTAATGCACTACAGTATCCTGCACCACTGTCAAGTGAGATGTGTGGTCCCAAAATGGGATGGCATTTAATTAGAAAAACAGTCAGATACCAAATTTAGGAGATCTGTCATCACAAGAAGGAGAACCTTAGACACACTGCAAAGGAACCTTCTGCAAGCTACCCATGTGTGTGATTCCAGTGCAACCTGACCCATTCTCAGCCTCCTTCCAACACCCAACTCAAGAGAGACCTTCAATCCTGGAAAAATGAAGTCTCATAAAAGTCATTTTCCTTTTTCACCATCTGCCACACTCTGTCCTTTCCCAAGCAGAAATATGGGCCTGTCCACTCCAGGTAAGATCCAGAAGCCCAGACTAGTAAAATGACCATTCCCTGAAATCTAAACCTCAGAGCTGGCTCCTTGCATGCAACAAGAGTGATTTTTTTAAATGTTTTGTCTTGATTTTTTTTTTTTTAATATAGTAGTGTTTCTTTTATTTGCTTTTTCCTTATGGATTTGGGTAAGGAGAGAGGAAAACTGGGGAGTGAGGGACTGTTTTCATGCTTTCATCTGTAGTAGATAGAAAATTTCTTTTCAGAAAAATTAAATGAGCAGATACAATGACACTATGTGCCTGCAGGAGCTCAGATTTTAAGATACACATGAACCACCAGTGGCTTGAAATTAAATTATGCACTAGCAGTAAAAAAGCATTTCACATTTAAAAAACAACCAGAATTCTTGATCAGTGAACATTTCAAAATCTCTTGTTCTGCAGAGGCAAACACAGGTGTTTGCTAGGCAGATATAACAGAACACTACTTCATTGGAGCAGCTTTTAACTGCACTGAACATTTAAAAGTGCATTTATTTGCCTTTGGAGTGAAAAAATTAAAAGCTAAAGTAGAGTTGTTCTGTGGTCCTACTGCTAGTTACTAGCCTTTTCATCTAGGCAAAACTTGGGTAGGCAACAGTGCTCTCCCCTGAATTGCCTTAGCTTTCCTAAAACTAATCATCTCCCTGGGAATCTGACTTACTTCCTTGCTCTCCCCTTTCCTGTGACCACTTGCTTCTTTCCCTTTTGTTTTTTATTTCCTTGTGTCCCTGTCTCATGGGCTACAATGGGACAAGGAACATGTATAACCCCACTGCTTTACCTTGCTGCTTGCAGCAATTCTCAGTTTTAGGAAATCCTTTCACTATTGCTCCTGGCACCTTATTTGCATAAGGATGAGCTATCAAACCATGTCACTTCTCCTCTTCTGCAGGACCACAGTCTGCTGATGAGTCTGAGTAGTTTTAAACAGTTATGCTTTCTTTCATGCCCTCTTGCAAGCTTGGTGCTCTGCCAGGCAGCTGCAGAATGGATGCACTGTATGCAGAATATTCCCTGTGCGGTAGGCCAACAGGAGCTCTGAGGGGAAGGCACATCCAAGCTCCTGCAGCTAAAGCCTGAATGAGCTTTCCTGTTGCCTTGAAAATGATCAATGTACACAGTGGCTTTGCACAACTTACAGCCATATGATCCCCCTCGCTGTCGCCCGGAGCCCTGAACACAATGTAAATTGCCACACAGAGAAGCACACTCAATAGCACTGACCTGAACACTACCGAGACCAAGCAGTAACGTAAAATGTAATGTAACTCCACTGTGAAAGATCAACCTTAACTTATGGGGTCTGTTTTTTTACTCAGATACTCATATATTGCCTTAATGGCTGGCACATTCAAGGGGATGGCAGGACATAACCTGGGTTGTTCATTTTGGATAGGATTAAAAGCTTTTACATTGGTACAGTGATTCTTAAGAAAAGTAACTGTTTTTCCCACAGACCTCAAAAGACAGAAGGTTTCAGTCTAGCCAAAGGTAGCAACAACAGGCTTTCTTTTGGTATTTCTGCTTTAAAAGGAGTTCTGTAAAATTATACATTTTCTCACCTTCTAGGAACTAATCAGATCAAATATGCTTGACCATTTGATGAGCAGAAAACATTGGGGTTTTTTTCTGTCAATGCTGGACCTCAGAGAAAAGGTAAGGATCCAGCAGGTAAGACTAAATTACAAAAAAAATATGTAGTTTAACCTAAGCAGTTCACTTGCAAAACCAGCTATACGAAACATTGGCCAGTGTGATCCCAGCAGCCCACATATAGTTAGTTCACCTCCAAGCAAGGGGTATGCATTTACAGTAAGTCACATAATAAATACAATTTGCAGCCTGCTAGCAATGAGAAGACCTGCTGCTAGCAAAGGGTAGGGATCCACACAATTTTTTTGTGTCAGTTGTGCCACATATTCAGGTAAAATTATATTTGTCTTGGGGAAAAAGCCTGACAAGACTATGTAATACCACTGACATCTCATTTTCCATATGCTCTCTATTTCGGCCTACTAACAAATTCCATAGCAGTCAGAAACACTAGCATAAAGAAATATTTGGTTATATTCAGCTAAGTTTTCAAAAGTTTTGTAAATTCCTCATCAGTTACAGAAAAATTAGGGTTTGCTATTTAATAATTTATGCCAGATTCATGCAGAATACCCAACTGTGTAGCAGGAGAAGAGACTTCATTCTCCTGCTCCAAAGCTACTGCCTTCTAGACTGAGGAAGACCTGCTCTCCCTAAAGCACACGGTGTACAAAAACCCCAGCATGCTCTGATCAGCTCTGGGCCTATTCAGTGCAGCAGCAGAACACACAGTTTTATTCTACAGTGAATGCATAACCTAACATACAAAAATCCTGTTCCAAAGTCTGCAAATACACAAATAAACTTGTACAAATACAAGTACAATGTATAGTATCAAACTATTCCAATGGAATTTCATGCCAGAGAGTACAAAGGACGGAAGCAGCAATACCTCCAACCTAACAGAGAGCCAGGCTGAGGCAGTGAACAAAATAGACCATCAACAAGTGTGGGGAGACACCTCTGCCCCAGGCCCCAGCCACTAGAGCAGATTCTCTCCCATCCTACCAACAGAAACCATTATCATTTTTAACATTGTTGATTCCTAGACATAAATTCCTGCTCAAATACAGCATAAAAGCAGTCCCTGTATATGTCTGTATAGCTTCTAATTACATGATCACACAATACTCTTTTTTGATAGAATTTTCCTTCACTCAGCACACAGGAAGAATAATGCCTGTTGAAAGTGCTGTTACTTGATCCTATGTTTTATGTTCATTGCTCCATTTGTGGCTGCTTCTCCTGCACACTATACTAACTCTGCTCTGAGGAGTAATTTATTTCCACACGGGCTTTTTTGTGGTGCCACTCAGCAGAGGACTGTTTTGCAAAAACTAATTACTTTAGACAACATCTTTCTCAGATGATAGGCTTGTTTTACAAATGTTGAGTTCAGGAATAAGGGAAATTAAGTCAAAATGCCCACTAGTACTGAAGGTGCAATTTCAGGTTGCAAATTCTGATTACACAGAGTGCTTAACACCTTGTGGCACCTCATACTTTTGAAGCATATTTAGTGCTGATTTGATTTCTCTTATGAGAGCTCAATAGTTTTTCCATTCAAGCTACAGGATCTCAAGTTTAGGGACCAGAGAACAAGGAGTGCATAATTCAGAAGTGACCTGAGTCAAAAATGATCTTACCGAGCATCATAGTGTGACCCTGGTGAAGAAAGAGGGATAGGAAGAATGAGATGTCCTTTAATTAATGCATTGCTAAAGAGGTGCCCTTCCCTTGTAAGAATCCATCACCTCATTTGTTACACAACCCACTTAAAAAAAAATTGGAGTAGTCATTCATTGTACAAGGCTACCAATTTGAAAGCAGATCCCAAATTTATGCCAGAAGCTCCTTTTTTTTTCTTTTTTCTTTTCCTGTTCATGGCATGGATAGAAAGTCATACAGGGGAAATAACGAGTAAAGATGTTACAAAAAATTACACCATAAAGGCCATACCAAAGGAGCACAAAGTTCATTGACACTAACTTTCAACTGTTTGATTTTGGATTGCACCCAGTCCTTTCAGCTTCATTATATATAGGACAGCTGTGTTGTTTGTATAAATATTTATATAGAGATAGATTTGTAAATACAGGGATACAAACATATACATAAACACATAAAAACTTATAGCCTTCTCTGAAACTTACTTAAACTTTCAGTGAGTTCCTTTTGATTTAAAGAGATGCTACCATATCCACTGGTATTCCTGTTTTACATTTTTTATTGAACAAATCCAGAACTGAAAACTAGATTTCCTTCAAATTCCGCTACCTGCCTGATGCAAGGAAATGAAAATGCCTGTCAGCAAAAGTAATGTGTTTAATACCATGCCAGCCCTAAACATCAGTAGAGATTTCTGTGTATTGCAGATAATTCTATCACCAAGCCATATTGCTCTGTGATGTGCTTTTATCTTTGCTGTAGGATAATATCAATATTTCAAGCATGAGCAAAAGAATGTTTTATGAGATTGATGTGGGAAAATACAGTGACAAGTACATAAAAAAGGGCAGAGAAAAATGCCAGGTAGTCATCATAAATGCCTTCCATTCCCACAAGAATTTGTCTAGTTTATTCAATGCTAATCAACAAGTAGAGGTCCAGTGGGGCCCCAGTGACTTTGATTACATTTTCAGTGCTGAAAAAGAACAGCGAGTAAAAGAAAAAAAGAGAGCACAGATAATGGGATGAGAAGACTGTCACCTACATCCTATAGTTCTAGACCTTTACAGGCCAAAATTCTATTTTGTTAAACTTTAAATAAAAATAGCAAAGTAACCAAACAAAAAAACAAACCGAACAGAAAACCCAAACAAACAAACAAACAAACAAAAAACAACCAGACAAAAACAAACAAACAAACAAACCAAAAAAAAACCAAAACCTGAGCTGTTTGCTGCACTGCACACGTGCCTGGTAAGGGCCAGATCATTCAGGACAGAAATACTCAGGGAATAAATCCACAATGATGCCCTGAGCAGGAAGCTCTTTGAGCACTACTGGAACCTTAGCATGGAAATTAACCCCGTATGGCTCTGGCTGGATGAATTATTCACCTCTTGTCTACCTCTGCAAAGGTAGACAAGGTAGGTTTTATGAGGAAAAACTCTCATTTACAGATACAATTATACCAAGAAAAAAAAGGTGATTTTTCCCAGTGCAGCTAATTGGCTACCTGTGTCCTACACTGCCACAAGTTATAAGCTTGTTAACAAAAGCTCTGCAAGTAACACTTCTGGCAATCCACCAACGAGACCATTTGTCATATTGTCTGGGGTTTTTTTTTACCTCTGGGTCTTGCAGTTCCTCACAGTTTGACTATAGAACTGATGACTGTTATTTAACCTCTTTCCACATTAATACTGCAGCTGTTCAGCCAGACTGATTTGTTACTGTGGTTTGGTGTTAGGTGCCTCAATATTTGGCTGTCAAACTGAGAACCCTTACAGGAAGCTGAGCTTCAGGAAAAGAGTGATTAGCACCTTCTGCAATCAGTTTTAAAAATGTTTCAAGTCATTAGAATTGAGGTAATCAAAAATACTAGTTCTGTAAATCTTGGCTGTTTTAACTGAAAGCAAAAGGAAAGCTTGCAGCCTGATCTTTTAGAAAGCACTCTCCAACTCTACTGTCCCCTTATGTGCAACTCAACATGCTATCCTGGGGACATTCAGATAGCTTTTAGTCCATCTGGAAGTGTTCACTTCAAAACTCATTTGAATGTAATGCCTAAAAAACTCTTCGAAAATAACTCTCATAATAGCACTGTACCTTTTATGATGTTGCATTATTACCAGACAGTAAATTCATCTGTTTCCCCAAATCCCTTACCCAACTTCTTTAAATACATAAATAAAGAGGGAGAATTTCAGTGGATATTATTTCACAATATGTGGATCTGAGACATTTTAATAAGAAATGCACCTTCAGGCTAAGAGATATGAATTGCACACCAAAGGAAATGGTTTAATACACTGTTTAATGCTACCATCAAAAATGATGAAAACATCATGGCTTTTACACATTTTAACATTTCTTTAGAGCTGGAAAAAGTGATAGAACCATATTTGTATATTACATAAATGTCAGAAGCAACACTGAACAGACAGGTGGTACAGGTCCAATAGCATTCCCTCCCCATGACTAAAAACAATATTACCTGAATGCCCCTTCTGTATACCCCACCCAGTCGTGCACAGTGTGTATTTTCAAAAGCTTTGATACACAGTCAAGGTATGACATGTTGATAACAGCACTTGAAACGCGAGCGAGATGGGCAGGATACTCCTATCCGCTAGAGAACAATCCATGATCAGCAAGAGTCCTAAATGCCCTCTGCTGGCAGAGGGATATGCAGGAGAGCATGGGTTTGGGGAGGCCAGCAAGAGCAGCAACCACTTGCAAGCTGTCTGTGCACCTAGACAGACATCCTGGAGCAGAGGTAGGTAGATACCTGTAACACTGTAGCAGTAGTGAGGAGGAAAATAACTGTTTCAGGAGAAGAAAAAAATGTTCCTTCCTTAGCTAGAGCCTTTCTAGCAGGACTTTGCCAGGGAAAAAAACCCCCTCAACTACTATATAGCCTTTGATCATACAGAAAGTCTTTTAGGGGCGCATCCTTACCTTTTTTTTACAAAGAGGTAGTGGAGGCCAGTAACTTCAAGACTGCAGCCCCCTCCAACTGGCAGCAGCTCACCGTAAGCCACCCAAGCCTTGATGTCTCTCTCTTTTCCAAAAGGCAGAAGGGGAAGAGTGGTATTTTCTGGAAGCAAGCCTGCATCCCCCTGAGAGAAATACCTCTGCATGAGGCCACAACTGGAATGCTAGCAAGATTTTCACTCTTAGGGTCTTGAGGATGGGAAGATTGTCAGGTCCCATATGGGAATTTCCATGAATGAATACAGGACTTAACTCTGAGGCACTGAGGAGGCACAAGGGGAAGTTGAAGTGATGTTGCATTTTATTTTTTTAATTAGTCCAAAATGTGAGTCTTATTTTTGTGTTCTCAGAATGCCACCAGGCTTGTGGTAATAGGATCCAGTCTACTCACACAGCACGTATCCATTTAATGTATTCCTATGGACTCAGATTGACCAAGTGGTTCTAAGTCTTTGAGATACTGTTGCAAAAGGAGCACTTTTAGATTTCTAAAATGCCATGTAAAACTAAAGTTGTTCTTTCAGTGTTCTGGAGCCAGTCTGTGCTAAATTGTGCAAGCTCTAGCAAAAAGTATTCACTTGTACATAAATGTTTTTTTCGTGTTCTTTGGGGTTTTTTTTATTCTTCCAGTGAACAAGAAGTCCCTAAGGTCCTGTTAACCGACAACAGTAAAGACTGGTAGCCTTTGTCAACAGACACAGGTTTTACACCTAACTATAAAGTATTCTAGCACTTTATAATGTGTATTTTCTCTTAGCTCTATTCCTCTTAGAGGGGTGCTGGCACTTTTACAGATTCACTGGGGATGGGGAACATCTGAAGCCACTCTGTGCTCATTTTCTGGAGGACAGGGACTTTTCTCATTCCATGGTACACCATTACCTTCTTGAGGAGTCAGGATCTCCAAATAGTCAGGCAACATTTTCCAAGACAATGTTTGGATTTATCAAGCATACAGGACAACTTTCAGATTTCTCTTATATTGAGTTTCTGTCAAACCACCAGTTTCCCTTCTCCTTCCAATCACAACCTCTGTTTCCCATGGCAGTAGAAAAAAATCTAGGCTAAGATGGAATGGGAGAGCACAGGTGATAGAAATTTCCAAGGGGGAGCATATGCCTCACATAAATTCTCCTGAAGACCAAACACATAGCTCATATGTGTCTTCTGACCTAAAGTGCATGCATTTCCCTTCCCTTTTCCTAGGGAGCATGTCTTCTACATGGAAGAAATAATAAAGCAATTTTTCAAGCTTGGACTTGAAAGTTGCAACCTTATCCTTTTCATAGCTTCATTTCTTTTCATAAGTGTAAGAGTCCTGACCCAGTGTTTTCATATCAAGATATGTTTGGTGAAAAGGTTGGGAAAGACTAGCTCAAGGTAATGGTAAACCTTCGCAAAAGTACGAAGAAAAAAGAATGTTCAGGATTTTATACAGTGGTTTTTTTTTTAAAAAAAGTACTAGTTCTTAGTTCTGAAATACATGTGTGTGGAGGGGCAGAAAGAGAATTACACAAGTAATCAATCTGAGTTTCTGAGCTGCCCTGTCCTCCCCTTGCTTCTCTCCCCATCAGTTTCAGCCCGTGCTCCTGTGAGTTCTTAGATCTGGCTTCAACCAGCATTTACTTAAATGTGAGTACAAGCACAGCTATATATATATTCACTTCAGTGTAAGTATCTTCATAGGCTTTACAGAAGCAAGATTTTTTTTCCCTCAAGTTTGAAAATATAGCACATTCAGTTATTCTTTAATAAGAAATAACTGGAATATTGATATAAACTAGTCTTAACTCAGTGTCCAGAGACACTACACTATCAACAATTAAAGCTGCTTCAGGAAATTAGGATCTTAAACTTATAAATTAGTTATACTTATACAATTAGTTTGTCATAGCTGTGATAGGCTTTCTTCTTCAGCTTGTTCATAGCTTTTAAACACTAAAACCCCAAATAACATATTATTATTTCCTAAGTGGGTGCTATGACCACTGCAGCAAAACTGCAGATTTCACAGGGTGAAGTCTGGTGGTTTGGTTTGGCTTTGCTTTTTTAAGAAAAGGAACAACAAGTCAGTTTCAAACTTAAATCTATATGTAGAATTAAGAATTGCACTTGTGGGTTCTCTTTGAGTGCTGACCTGGCTGAGCACTGCTCCTCAGCTCTGCACTGCTGCTCTGCCATTATGTCACAACTGATCTTGAACTCTTCTGTCTGTGAGTTATTCGTTGCCTCTCCTCATGTTCGTCTGCTGGCTATTTATAAATTAAACTCTACTATCACAGCATTCACTAGTTTCCCTGGAAGAGGATCTAAATTTGCAGAATATAATGCTGAAGTTGCACAAACATTCCTTACACTGGGAAAAAAACCACCATATAAATCCCATTTCAGAAACAGCAGAGTTACTGTGGATGTTTGAAGTATTTCCACTTGGGGCTATTCTACGTATTGCCATTTGATGCAGCCATTTTGGACTTTTAGCAGGCATAAGGGCACGAAACAGCTTACTGAGAATCATTTGCACATATGCTGATAAAGTCCTGGCTTGCAGTATACTAAAAAAGCAATCACCAGTAGGCAGTTTAGCTTCCCGCAGCTTCAGAAAGCCTGTGCATAAGTGACTGGAGGCTGAAAATCCCTAGGTATCTTATAGCCATACTCTGTCAGAAATAAGCCCTTGGAACCAGATCCTCAGGTAAACGTGGTCATATTCCCATTGCCTTTGGGAAATCCTTCTAATTTATACCAGCTGAGGAATCAGCCTTTATATGTGTAGTCTTCATAATTTTCTTCCTACGATACCTTTAATAAAATGAGAATGATAAAAACTGAAAGGGTATGAGACCGTAAAAAGAAAGTGAATCCCTGCTCTGTCTCATACCAGTAAGAACCTGAAAAAGGCAGAGCTTGGAACAGTGGCTTCAGATCCACCCTGACACACAGAGCAAAACCTGGCCAAGGTGATGTCCAGAATTATAAGCTCAACTCTTGGTCTATTTTTCTTATCTCTGCTACACTTTCTTTCTGACCTTGGGTAAGTTGATTAACCTTTCTTTGCTAAGTTTCTCTAACTGTGGTATGACTCTGTACCTCCCGTAGAGGTTGTGGTGCTTAATTGGCCAATATCTCTCAAATACTTGAAGTGCTTCAGATGAAATATGTTGTACAAGAGAAATAATTGAAGTCAATGGAGCTGTGACAACTGACACTAGCTGAGGAACTTCCCCCTGGTGTTTAATAGGATCAGAAGGAGGCTTAGTTAAAATGACAGGAAGCCAAAGAGGCATTTGGTTGTAATAAGACCATAAATGAGTCAAAGGCGTTACTATTTGCTGTGGTAATACTCAGAATTTTTCATCTTCCAGGCACTCTATCAGCAACCATTAATTCTCAGACCTCCCCTTAAACAGAGATCTGTAATATGTCCCCCATTACACAGATAAGAAAAATCAGACAGATGAGTGATGTGACTTATCCACAGAAAAAGATGTGAGAAATCAAATTTGAGCCTCTGGCTCCTAAGCCTATTCTCAGAGCTCTGTTTCTGCCACTCTTCTGTTGTGTATATATTTCCTTATCTTTCTGTTTCAATTATGAAAGCTCATCTCCTGCTCCTTTTTCTGCAAGTATGCCTAATTCCCTATTAGATACTGTTCAGATGCTCTTCCATAAACTTCTCAAAGCTTTCAGACAGAAAGCGAAGCTGGGGGGAATGCTGCTGGGCTGAGCAGCTATCCTTGTCCCAACAGTCCCTTTTCCCAAGTGCTGAAAAGGATGTAAGAGTATTTGCCCTTCTAAATATTTGCCATTGTTCACTACCAGTTCCCTACAGCACTTGGCTGCTGCACTGCAACCTCTCCTCTCAGAAGCAGCTCTTATTAGAATATGCTGGGAGAGAGTCTGTCACTTCAGACTGCCTATTGCTCATTTCAGGAAGAAATTCATGACCTGCTTAAGCCCCTAGGGAAAATTATTGTCGTTACTTCAGCTCCTGCCATTAGAGGATGCAAGGCTGAGGTTATGTAAGTGTGCTGGCCAAATCCAGTTGTTCCAGGGAATCCAACCACATCTGCTCTGCTCTGCTCCTAACCCCCTCTGTAATGAGTGCCAGGCCAAGCTTTTGGGTGCTCAGTCTGAGTAACAGCCTCAAGACAAGTCTCCAAAGACTAGTTTCTGTGTAGAAGCAATATATGAACCTGAATCAGTACCCTACTTGAAAATACAAAAATGCCATAGTGTGAAGGGATGCTGCTGTGCTGAAGTGTCCCAGCAGATGGAAGTGCAACATGAAATGGGACAAATTATTCAACTTTTACAATGTCATAAATCTACAAACCTGCAACAACCCCAGAGAATATAGTTTACTCTATAATAAAGACCTCCACTGCTGCTTTATGTTATTTACCCTAGATTTACACTCATAGTTCAGAAAGCAGAGATTTGGCTACATTATCTCTACTTAAACTATAGTCCAAAATGGGACAAAAGAGAAACTGTAAAACATTACCCAATCAAACCTCAGCACTTAGGTTTGATAGCATCACAATTAAACACATTTGCACATGTTATTTCCTGGGTATCTAGAGTAGTATTGGAACAAGAGAAACAGCTTTTTTCCCTTTAAAAAAAAAAAAAAAAAAAACAAAAAAAACCCACACAACCGAATAGGAGCATTTTAATTGCCATACAAGTGCAAATTTTGGTCCAGATGAAATTTGAAGGAGCAAGGAAGTAAACTGAGTATGGGTGACCGGATAATAATTTAATAATTTTTTTCTTTTCTTTTTGACAGAACAGAAAGGTAAAAAAGGATGCATATTTGCCCTTGCTGACACTTGAGTGCTTTGGCAATGACATAACACTTCACAGCCATCTCTATTTTGTATATTGCAGAGAGATAACACATCAGACACATAGACTGTAAATCTAATCTGTAAATTCTTCCTACCCAGATGAGTTGTCAGTCACACCCAAAAAAAATTTTGTCAAAAAAGATATTATTTCTGTGCTCTTTGCTTACTAAAATGTAAAATTTGAGACATTTGATTGAGATATCAGATTCTTAACACATTGAGTATCATCTGTTACAATGAAGTGAACTCCCTAAAAATTTTATCTCAAAGCCAACAGAGGGTTCAGCTGTAAGGGACTCTGACACTGACTCCCTGTACAACCTTAAGGAAATCTCTTATTTCTTGTGTTCTTCCACTGGGAGCTATTAGAGTCAATTCATTAACATGCAGAAATGTGATTTAAGACCATCAGACAGAAAATCTGAAATGAAAAGCATTGCCATCATAGATTTACATTAAATTATCTTAATAAAGTGAATGCTATGCTATCTTTAGTTACAAAGTTAAAAAAAAAAAAGATAGGCAGAGTCACACTATCTGATAACTAACACAGCAGGGAGATCTGTGACAAGTAGATTCAAAACAGCTAAAACTTCAGAGGCTTTCTGCAAAACCACAGGTGAAAGCAATGACGTGTTTCATTTAGAGACTTGCTCAGAGCTCATCCCCTAAGACTGTTTGTCTGGAAAAACAAAAAAAAAAAACAAAACAAAAACACCAAAAAAAAAACCCAAACCCCCAATAAAACAAAACAAAATGAAAACAAACAAACAAACAAAAAAAACAAAACAGGAGAGAGAGGGAAGGTAGCAATTACTGTTGGGGAAAACATAAAAGATGACTGCTCTGTGTGTGCCAGGCATTGGGGAAATTACTACTTTGTCTTTAGCGGAGAGATGACATTATCCCTGCAGCCAAACAGAAGCTACACTGTAAATGTAAAGTCCAGATATATCCAACAAGAAGAGGTGAGAAATACAAGTGGATTAAAACCAGAGCCGTTCACAAACTAATTTGGACAGAGAGGTTTTGCTAACAGTCTAGGCTGAATACAGCACCTTACCAGCCACTTAGAAGAAGTGGAAGTACCATCCCCATTTTGGCAGCTCTAGAAGTTGGGAATTCCCAGGATGACAAGGGGAAACTGAGTGGTCACAAGCACAAGGGGAATAGTCGCAGTTGGCATTGGGCTTTTTGCATGTATTTAAATGAACGATACCCCTGTGCTGCCAAACGGAGAGATCATTCTTTCCTGTTTGGGAATAGATTCCAGGATTTTCCTTTCTCTTGGTAGCACTGATCTGGAATGGTCTGAAATGACCCAGTGGGCACAGCTCAAATAAAATGATGGCTTATTGGATATGTGAGCTTTTCACATTTATGCTTGGAGGAAAAGATCTTAAGAGAAAAAAAAAATAGGAAAGAAAAGAAAAATAAGCAGCACAAAAGCCCAAGGGAAATGGGACAAAACTGTAACAAGAAAAAGGAATAAATAAATGGGAAGTGGTACATAAGCAGCACTTAAGTCTGTGTGAGCTTAACACCAACCACTTACTCCAAGCTAAATAAATGCTGCCTGGGGACTGCGATTAGAGCAGGCAGCTCAGGGGAGGCAGCAGCTTCTCAAAGCTGGAGCCTGGAGGAAGCTCTGGGAGCTCAGCAGTCTGGTGTGCATTTTTGAGCATTAGCCCCCTCTGACCAAAGAGAACATGATGGTCACAATAAGGGTGAAAGCACTCCACTCTCCTACCATGTCTATCTAATGCAGTGCCATCATGCTGTCAGCCTGTGTAGACATGTCATGTCATTCTGTCACATTACCATCACAGAGTCTCAGAGAAACAGGAGATGTCACGTGCACTGTCCAAACTGGCCACCTTGTGTAGACAACAGCTTGAATTGCCTCCATCCCACTTTACAGTCCCAGCTCAGAGACAAATAAGCAGGCAGTCAAATGCAGATATAAATCCTCTTTTGAATACTCTGGCTCTTGTAACACTTCTGCTTTTTCAGAAGTAGGTATTGGATAAAACTGCTCAGGCACAGTCCTGTCAGAAGTAGCAGCCAAATTATTAATTTACTTCTTCTGATTTTTATTACATTCTACCTCCAGGTATGTAATCAGGCTTTTATTCACCTAACTGCTTTATTCTCTAACACACAATTCATCCGAAGAGTTTTTCCTGTAGGATTTCCACGGTAAGGATCTTTTTTGTTGTGTTAGAGAAAGAATTCACTGCTTCAATGCAACACTTTAGCTCATTAAAAATAATTTCTCAGTGAGTTTAGTTGCAGTAGCTCTTCAGTCGTATTACAGACCCTGTTGCAGCATTAGTTCCAGAGAACATGCTAAAGACCAGCAGGAAAAATGAAAGGGAGAGTAGAAAATGAGGCTGGAAGGACAAGACAGATTGCTGCAAATTATAAGCAAGCCCAGACATGCTGATGCCCATAGGGGTACTGATTGGTCCAGCCCTGGGAAATGCATTTGACCATAAAGTCAGACTGTACCCTCAAAGGAATTTCTCACCTGCTCACAAATACAGTTCTCTCTTGCCGGCTCCCTTCCCCCTTACATCATCCTTAGCTTTCTTCCTTTACTACCACATCTTCTGTGCTCACTGGAGATTCTTTGAAGCTTGCTTTCACACCATAGACTCATTCCAATCTTTAGGGAAATGTGGTACAGAGAGCCTGTAGTTTATATCAGCAAATTCCCCAACACAAGCACACCACCCCAGAGAGACGGCATGTTCAGCTGCCAGTGAGTTTACTTCAGCTCCTTTGCTTTTGGAGCAGACAACTCCCTCCTCAGGAAGTTTCGCGTGTGTGTATGTGTTGTGTGGGGCAGGCCTGCCGCAGCCTGCTCTGTTACAGTATGTGATATAAATTGACATCTTTCAGCATAGCTCCCAGTTTTCAACTAAGAGAACTGGCACAGTCTAGAGGTGAAGAAAGATTATTTCAAGACACAAAGCATGTTAATCTTCTTTTTGACTTAAGCAGAGGAACCAGTCAATGATTATTTCTAATATACCACATAAATAATGAGTCACATTATTCAGTGAAGCCTCAGCTTAGACAAATACAGAAAATAGCGATGTACTACTTTTCATTCAGTGGGCCAATTTCATCTCCAAAGTAAATCAAAGCCTTCCTGAAGCTCTTCATCAGTTAAATACCTCTCTGTTTTAATAAAATCAATGTAGAGTCCCTTAGCGTAAAAGTGCTAATCACTTCAGGGAATTTGTGACTGTACAATGACACCTACTTTTCTTTAAGCAGCAGAACAAGGAAGAGTGTGGTAGCCTCCTGGACAGAGGAAAAATAATGTGACTGTTCAGCCTAAGGGAACATACTAAAAGATCAAACAAGAAACTGCAGTATTTGTTTAGAGAGGGACTATTGCTCTAACCTAAAGAGGCAATATGCTGGAAACCTGAAGAAAACAAGATATAAATCTACTGGGATTATCCTGCAAGGGGACAACCAGTGCTACGTAAGAAATTAACTAGTTGAGACTTTCTAGACCTTTTTCATCTTTAGTCTTATTGAAAAGAGCTGTCATGGTCACTGTGGCCATGTAATCTCCTAGGAAGACAACGGAATATAAATTTGGGCCTTCAGGCTTCAGTGGGTCATGTCAGTGTTAACTACTCACTCCTTTATACCTCTGCTGCATCTCAGGAGTCCTTTGATTCACTTCTAACTTCCTGCTTCTGGCACTGGTAGGTGAGAAGTGGCCCTTCCACCTGCTTTTAAGCCCTGTGGAAATTCTGCAGTCTGTTTTTTCACTCCTACTAGTTCAGCTGGTGTAATTGGTTGTTTCAGGATGGATGAAGCCAGCACTGAGAAATGGGTTACCACGAGTTACTGAAAGCAGAAAATGTAAACAAAATCCAAGACTTGAAGTTGAAATCTTAGGCACTCCCCTCTCTTCTGAAATCTCATCTGTAACACGTCAGCAAAACCGATGGTGTAGGAGTGCAAAAACATATTGAGAGACTGTCTGTCCTCCTCAGACTGGTCCAAGGGTGAGGATGATAATGCCTAGAGAGCATCTTTCACCAGGAAGGGGAAGAAGTAGTTTTTCCATTCAAAAAAAAGATGGAATTAAAGCAAAGAGGATGTGAAATGAGGAGGCCAGTGTCAAACAGCAGACAGAGGCTGAACTGTATTTATAAACAGATTTTCTAGATGCAGGCTAGTACCCTCTCCCAGAAGCTGTGCTTTATAAAGCACTTAAAAATCTGTAGACTATTACATGGAAAAGACAACCCCACAGAACTGTGGAAAAAAGCCGGAGAGGATGCACTGAAACCTCCTTTTTCTATAGAATTAATGGAACTAGCGTCAGCCCTTGTATATGCAAGAATATAGGAATTTCTGAAGAGAAACAAGCACAAAGTGGCAGCACTGGTAAAAGAAAAAGCTCATAAGCATCTGTCGCTCCTACCTATCCTTTACTGAGTTCAATATGTGGCTTCTAGCAAGACTTACCAAAAGAATCACCAGCCCATGGGGTAACCACTCTACATTGGCCAAAATTCAAACTGACTTTTCTTACCTGAGGCAGCATGGTTAGCAACACAATCGTGCTGACCAGGACTCATCCATCATTACTTAGGCCTTTACATCTGAAAGAGTCAGTCAGACTTCCTTCAGAGTCAATGAGCGCATTTCCAAGGCTGAGTTCATCTGATGTCTTTTAGATGTCCATTTTAGAAAAAGGGGGGAGAGATATCAAGCTCATATCCCCCCACTCTGAACTCCTCAATTTGAAATGTGTATCAGGGAACAGATAAATACACATCCTTTACTGAACTGACTCTCACTCAAATAGATGAAAACTGAGGATTGAGACAGATTCACGTAAAATTCAAGTAGTAAGAGCCAAAATGAAAGGTTACAGGAAGTCCTCTGTAGTGTCAAAGAGGAAGCTTGTGTGCCACGAAGACCAGCAATGATAATCAGATCCATTCCCCTGTATTAATGCATACTGCCAGGAAGAAAATGGTACAGACTTCATATTGTGCTCCACCAGGATGTTTGCTACAAAATTTAGCATACCCACAAGGAAGGTAATGCAATAGGTCAACATAGAGGCTAGTTATTAAGTTAAATTCCATGACCACAAATCAAGACTAATTCCAACAAGAGATCAATTGAACTCCAGCACCCAGACTTCAGACAGTATAAGTTTTAAGCCAGTATTGACTCTGAGTGCAAGGTTTAGTTTGGTAAAACCAGCTTTTTCTCATGACTTCAATGACAAGGTTGTTAGCAGTGACTAATCAGAAGAGTCTCTTAGGGAAAAGGAGAGTTTAATTACCTTAGTGTTCTATCTGGTGACTTTCCTAGACATACCACACACTGAAAGATACGTGACAACGTGGGTGCCAGAGTTTATATCATCATGAGTTTGGGACAGCCATGTTAGTCATGGGTTTGATTCCTGTCTCCCTCTTTTCTGAAGTGCATTAGCTGCTATGGAAACAATATCATTAGAATGGGCAGGGATTTCTGACACCCAGATGAACCCCATGCTTATGCTAAATTATGTATCTTCTATGCAGAGCTCTAGATAAATCTAACCTTGGCATATTAACTAATCCAGGTCCATCATGCACAATCTGAAGTACATTTCCATATAAAGGAGGTAATTCACAAAAGCTTTGCAGTTTTTTCGTACTCTTTTCTACTCTTGACTGGTGGTGGACTTCTTGTACTCTATAATGTTGTGAAAATGGCAAACTGCACACAGCTGCAGTGATTGGCAATGTGATATTTAGTTAAGATTAGGGAATACTTCCATACTCCAGAAAGACTTGAATCCCTCTGCTGAATTACAACTACAATGTAATTAATTTTTATGCTTCCTGAAATTCTCATTTTGAAAGGATGCTGCAAGAGATGCTACTCGATTAGATCAAGAGACATACAGAGAAGCCAGACTTTTACATCCTCATGTTAAATGCTACTTACCAAAAGCCAAAAGACTAAGAGACAAACACAATGAAAACCAGTCTAAAAATAAATAAATAATTAAAAAGGTGTTCTCTTTAATTAAGAAGTCTATCAAATTCCATAAGCTGACTGAAAATTTTTACAGAACAATGAAACAAGAAATTCTCTACTCAATCAAATTGATGGCTCATCTCTTCCTATATCTAAGTGTGACAACTGCTAAATGCTTTGAGAAAGATGTAACCAATTCCCTTCCTGCTACTGCCACTTGTTTCAATCCTACTGTACTGTTATATTCCTCCCAATGCCAGTCTGTGATCACAGACATGATGATCAATTTGGAAAAGCTTCAAATGCTCCAAAATACTTACCAGATTTTAGAACACCTGGAAAACTATGAAATAATAATAAAAATTACAATTATAGTACATGATGCTTTTCCAACAGGAATGTGTCTGAGATTTGTTTAAGTTCCTCAGTCTTCAGCAACTACAGAAAAAATTCTGAAATATCACAAGGAAAGCAACTGTCTGGATCTCTCATGCAAGCCCAGAAGTGTCTGAAATACCTTTGTTTTAGCAGCAAATCCTATATCATGGTCAGGACCCAAAAGACTTGGAAAATCTCAGTGAAGCTTCTAAAAGAGGAAGCTTGAAAAATTCAACTTAGCACATTGGTCATAGCACTCAATCGCCAAAAAATAATTTTTGCTCTTCTTGCAAGAAGCAGCAAATGCTGACAGTATCTCATTGAAGAACATGTATGCCCCAGTTTACCAATTAATTATGAACAGCAACCTTCTGCAACTGAAGATCTTTTTCCCCCTGAAATAGTATAGTTGAATTAGATATTAGTAATTCACTCATAGTAAATTAGGCCTGATTGATTCAAGTCTACCACTCTGCAGAAATAAAATTAACTGGAAAACATCATGTGGCTATTAACTTTTAACAAACAATAATCAGAGAAGTCTGAATGTATAATAACACCTGAATTGCACACTGTAGTTGAGAAACAAGTTGAGGACTTGGCCTCCCCCCTTCAAAAAGGGAGGAGGCTTTTGCCTTTTTCTTTGCTTGTTTCTTCTTAGCTAGACAATTTCCAATGCTGCCTTTGAAACTGCTAGCAATCTGTCATTCTTTGACAAAACTGTTCTGTCTATTATTTATTTTTAAGCAGGACCAAAAAGGAGTCTGAGCCTAGTGGGGTCTTACATGTCTTTAGCCTTGCTGGAACAACACCAGTAGCAAAGAGGGGCTGTGAAGCCCAATAGTTCATCAAAGCTCAAGGGAGCTGCACAGCCCTCACCTGAACACTAGTCAAGGCCAATGGCTGAGTACTAAGAATTAAAATCCCCAAAGGACTGTAAAAAGGTCAGAGGCACAGCGTGCCTGTGCAGCTATGACAGGTGGTTACTACTGCTCCATGACCACATAAGCAATTCTCAGTCACATCAGCAGATACTTTGTTTACCTGGGACTTTTACAAATGGAAGGAAGCAATGATACACATTCTTCAGGAGGCTGGTGATCAAATTACAGTGGATTTCAACCTTTCAGTTCATAAACACTCAGACATTTTTGGGCCCTTCTTCTAGATCTCTGAGAGGTGATTTTAAGCCAAATGACAATAGGCTTGCTTTACTTAGTTACTTTCTGAATAGCTTAGATGTAGTCCACTCACATCTATTAGTCAAGATCTACAGTCATTCCAGTAGATCTTTTCCACAGCTTACTATCAAATCCACCAACTCACTAAAAAGTCAGTTCATCACTAAATGTTTATAGTAGTGATCACTGCTTCGAAGATACTCACGTGTTCTTTAACTTCTATTTCCAACATGAGAACAAAGTGCCACCCACTATAGTATTTGCCTTGCACTCAGTGGGGCTAAGACAATATTATGATGCCTGGATGCTGCAGGTTGGCTTTTCAAGGCAGATAATCCTGAGCAACCCTGCAGCAACTGTAGGATGAGTGAATCTAGTTCTGCCTGAATCTCTCAGTATCCTATTGCCATGTGCTGCTCATAGGGTTGGGAGAAAGTCTACAGAGATAATGGCTGCAGTTTGCAAGAGCTTCTCTTTGTTTCACTGTCTGAGCTTGTTTGCTGAGGCAGCACCAATTACAGAACAAGTCTTCAGCTCAAGGGGCCTCACAAGCAGAGAGGCTTGCTCCTGAAGCTTAATTCCCTAATTCGTGACCTTGAAACAGCAGGGACAGGGGAGAAGAGGGAACACACATATGACAGTTATTGCAGTGAAGATGGCAAAGTGGCCTGAGGGTTCAGGACACAGATCCTGTCCTCAGCTCTATTTTTTACTAGATGTCAGCTGTGGACATCTCAGAATATCTCTCCTTAGACTTATGTTTGTCTCATAATGATGATGATCAAGCACTTTGAGATATTTGTAAGACAGAAAATGCAAAAACATTTTGTAGCATCTTATTATTAAATATAGGACTAGACAAACGCCTCTGAATTTTGTTATTATTCAGACAGATAAATATAGAACTGGTTGCATTGGGTCCCTTCTGTGTTTTCCTTCTGTGAATATTATAGCAAGTGACACGTAATGTGGAATGAGAAAAAAAAATTAAAAAGAGGTAAAAAGAACAATTTTAAACTTTAGCAGAAACTGTTCAAAGAAAATAATTTTTTTGATTGTGTTAGCTCATTTGCATTTGAGGCTTCACTTGTCTTACAGGAAAAAACACAATGTGATTTTACAATAAAAATAATTGCAATAAAAAACCTAATTATAAATTCCACTGAACTCTCCTATAGCCAAATCCCAGTAGCTTCCTCCTGTGTGGCATCTGAAGCACCTTCTTTTTTCTTCAAGGATCTAGAGTTTTGTACGCAAGTGTAAAATTAATTCAAACCACACCACACTTTCATAGATAACTAAAGATAGGGATGGTAGCAGGAGCCATTGCTAAGGTACAAACTGAACAGGGGAATCAAAGCCCAAAATCTTAAAGAGAACAGTACTGATGGGGGAGGTGAGTAGGACTAACTCTTCCCAGTGAAAGTGGGAGGCATTGTCTCTCCAAAAGGGCAAGTGAAGGACAGTTTGTATCACTGATATAGCCTTCTAGCTGCACAAACCCAGAACCACGGAGCCAACAGAAGAGCTTCCTGCCTGCCACCACAGTATGTGAAGGGCAGGTCTAGCACTGTTATTACCAGCACGACCAAGAGGTCCCCTAGTCCCAAGACAGTCCTGACGGGGCAGAAAAAGGCACAGACGACTCCACCTCCAAACAAAATCAGGACAAACTTCCACATGCTTTTCTTTTGGTTTGGTCCTCTTCAGTTCATCTCTGCTCCCTGCTTAAGACACGTGGGTAAATCAGTAAGCACATGGCACATGCCCCTTAACTTCATGAATTGGTCCAGCACCTCAGCATCAGTGGTACTTCCTTAGGTCTTACTGCCTTCTAAAGAGAGAGGAGGAGCCAAATTACCTCCCTATGCATGTCACAAAAAGAACCCAAAAAAACCCAAACCAAACCAATCCAAACCAACAAACAAAAAAAACACCAAAGAAAAAAGGAATAAGTCATGCAGTACATTTTGTTCCTTAGGCAATTAGTAGGATCAGTCACAACAAGAAACTAATAAGAAAGGATGAGTTGTGGAGATTCAAGTTGAATCCCAAAATGTCATTTGCAACTTGGAGGGGGAAACTTTGCTTACTTTTCTCACTAACAGCTTCAATTTCCCGCACTGCGACTGATGGGAGAATTATAGTCACTTCATAGTAAGCAGAAGTCAAATTTCAAAGCGGTTTTACATCAACAGAGGCAGGTGGGTAGAGGTGAAAATGCTGAGGTGAGATATGTTTAAATAACACAGAAATAATGTCCAGTCTTACCTCTTTTCATTCAGATTTGCTATAAACCTTACAGAGACTAAAATAATAGCAGTGGAAATCCAAAGAAAAGAGACTAGGAAAAGAGACACACGAGTACTAAACATTATGTTGTATGCAATAGCCACACTATGACCAGGAGGTCTGAAAGACAGAAGGACTTCTGATTTTATTCCTGGACCTGCCACGTCTTTGCCACTTCATCTTCAGCAAGTCACTTAGAAGTTTTCTGTACATCCTATTCACAGTTTATAAAGGGGACAAAAATACTTTGAGTTCTTTGTACAAGAAGTGCTGTACATGACCAGGGTGTTATAACTACTATTAATCCACAGGATTTGCATTTTGAAAAAAACCCAAAAAAATCCCAACTCCCTCTTAGAAATAAGGGGTATAGGACTGGGCTGTGATCCTGGAAATGTTCATAAAGAGATATTTCTGAGGATATTAATTTATGGATCACTTTTCTCCCGTACAGCTGCTGATGTAGATTGATAATCTTCACAGAAAAAAAAAGAGCCTTGGTAGTAAGCTTCAAGAGCACCTCGTAAAACAGCCCAAATTGCAAGTGCTCCTGAAATGACAGCTTGTTCATTGGGTCACATTGGCATCTCCTGATAACATCTCACAATTATTTTTTTTTAACTGTATCTCACTTGATAGAAAGAATTCTTGTAAATGCAAACAGAAGCACCTTTAGAGAAGTTATTATTCCAAAATTAAATAACCTCATTTCCCCCTTATTTACAAAGACATGCATATTTTTATCTCCAAGTGTTTCCATTCTACAACTGCAACCAAGAAAAATCTGTAGCCTGACAATGCAGTGTTGGCATTTGCTGCTGAAGGAAACCAGTTCCTCCCTGACATCTTCACGGACTACCAAATGTATTTTCCTAAGCATCTTCCAATGTTTACATTATATAAAAATATATAATAATATTATACTATGCAATAACATCTACTAGCATACAATAATGTTCCATGTAATAATATATAATTATGCTACATTAGATATAAGATTAATTCTACTAAGTTCTATTGTGGCATGAGAATCAATTGAAGATGTAACATTATTGCACAATTTATACTCAATGTTTAGTATTCCGATGATCAATATTGAAGAATGGCAAAGAAACTTTCAGTATCAGAGCTGTTTTCCATGACTAGATAGAGCTTCATCTAGACAAGCACATTACAGTTCTGTATCCTCTCATAAACATATACCAGCAGTTGTACTGGGCAAATGCAGGCTTAGCAAACACACGGGACTGTTCTGGCCACCCTGACTGCACGCTCAGAGCTGTTAATGCCAAACACATCAATCACCTTCTGTTCAACATAGATACTGCCCTTATCATTAGAGTTTCCAAGCATTTGAAGTGAGAGACTACTTTCCTCTTTTCTTACTTACACTTCCCTTTTTAACGTAAGGACTTTTTTGAGATACTTGCTAAAGTAGCAAGTTACCACAGATTGAGTGTTCATTATTGTGTCAGTTTCAGCAAGGTTAGTGTGCACAGTAGTTTGCCTTGGTTGGAACTGTCACCTTAATCTATGCTGTCCCTGTCCATTGATCATCTCTGCTGGTCATCTCTCAACTTGGGAAAACCACACTTGCAACATGTTTTACCCAGTGACTAGCATAAAGCAGCTGTAATATAAGTAAAGAAAAAATTCTCAAAAATTAGCAAAAGCACAGAGCACTCCAATGGCCACAGCAGTGAGCTTTAAAACCCTAACTTGCACAGCGTGATGCATGCCACAGAGTAATTCATTTCTCAATAATGAAGTTCACATTTCACTTTGAAGAGTTTTGGAGCAAATACTGTTGGCATTTGTCCACCTAGAAGGTACCAGTCACTTTATTATATAAGGACCAAAGATAAAATTAGATTGTGAACAATATGTAGCATCTTCTAGAGCACAATGACTCACATTCACACATGAGACTGTCAAGCTGAAACACCATTATGGAGAGTGTAAAAACAAGGCTGCAGTAAAAAGTACATCTCCGGATTGCTTTGCTGAGAAATGGAGAAAAATAAAGAGCTAGGGACATACTAGTGCTCTCCAACCTACTGATTGTACAGGCCACAGAAATTCATGAACCATAACAGATAAATAATATTACCTCCTTCCCTACGCTTTGCAAATCACCAAACAGAAAGAATTCAAGGAGAAAATTATGACGAGAAAAACTAAATATACCTAAGAGCAGTCCCAGGAGAACATACTCAGAAGGTGAAACCCCTTCCTATCAGCTCACACAGAGACTCCTTGCTGCCTTATTCATATATTCCAGCTTAGCAGAGACTGGAAAATGAGGGATTCTATACAATTCTACCACTCAGAAAAAGTGTATTGTTCTCATCGTGAGAACATACAGAATGAGAGAGGTGAGTAGATAACTCTATCTGCAAACATCTGTTGTCCTCCCTCATTTCAGCTTCTAATGAAGGAAGCAACATTGCCAATTCTCACTTCAGTGAATTCTCCATCCAGATAATTGTTGCATAGCTTTGCTCATCAGCTCAGGAAACCAGAGGAAAGACAGGCCATTTTTGGGCTCTAGTCTGGTATTATCAACCTGAGGCCAGAACAACTGATGTATTATATACAATTTATCAGAAAATGGTCCTTGAAACAATTGTTGGGTTCTAACTGATGTCAATGACTATAGCAAATATTGCCAGGAAGCTCTTCCCAACCACTGCCAACAGCTCTCAGTGAATATGTTCAGAAGCTGTCACCCAGCTACTGTGAAGAGGTATCTGATGCCAGCACCCAACTGATGCCACCTCACAGCAGACCTGGTCAAAACCACTTCCTGACCACTGCCAATGGCGGCCAGCCAGGTCACTTGTCCTTCTTGATGGTAACACAAAAAAAAGTCCCAGTGCAGTTTTGCCTCCATAACAGCTAAATATGATCTCTTTACATCTCACAACAAACAAGCACGTTATTCTGTACCCTGGCCTAAGATAGCAGGGAATCCCTGCAACACATTGGATTTACAGCACTGTGTGCCAATGAACAAGAGTTATCCAGCAGTTTTGTCCAAGTCTGAATAAGCAACTAGTAAAAATACCATCACTGAAACATGGTAGATCTTACTGCCATGAATGTGGCTCTGCCACATTCAGCTGAAGCTTCCTTTCTTAAGATTTCTCCTTTCCCTTGCTGTACCTGCTTTTGCTATGATACACTAAGCAACGCTTCTCATGCCTGGATTTCAAATAATTATCTCATCCCTACTTAGTCACACATTAGTCAAGTTGTACATATTTAGTTTGTTCATTTAAATCCACATGCAACTGTTTGGTTCCCTTAGGAGATGTGAAAAGCAAAGAATGCTTTTAGTGAAAGGAGAAAATGACAGATTGTCCCTCAATATGTGTGTGTGTATATATACACACATACACTGTATGTTCTGGCACATGGTAGGGTGTATTTACTGTATGAGGCCATATGCTTGAAGAATTAGAACAGAGGAAAAAAGCCAGTTTCTGAATGTTGTATGTCTAGATTACATATTGTCAAATAGATTCTAAATATATGGGAAACACAGTTCACGAGATTCACAATTCATAAAAAACAGGCAGTCATATATAAAGATTAGTGAGTGTTCAGGTGTCAATATATATAGAGAGAAGGTGGAACACTTCTAATCTGTATGAAGACATACCACTGTTCCTGTCATTAAAAAAAAAAAACAAAACAAAACAAAACAAAACAACCAACCAAAACCAAACAACAAAAACCAAACCATAAAACAACAAAAGAGAACCCCAAACCACAAAAAATCCCTCTCTTAAAAATGTGAGCATGCCAAATGTAACAGAAATATTTTCAAAATCCTTGCATCATATGCAGATTTACTGGAGTAAGTTTCCATTTCCAGTGGTGGAATCACTTAGCACTCTAATGTATCACATAATATGAGTATGTCTGTACTCAACTTGATGCTTTGTGTGCAAGTGTAAACACATTCAATGGCTGAAAACACTGAAGTTAAAAGCCCTTTTCAAGGTAACGGAAAACCGAATAACAAGAAGAATTAACTGAGTGCTGGAAAACGAAGCCAGATAAATTCTTATGAGAAAATAGGACTCCAACTTCCAATGAGTTGGAATATGTAGATTATGCTTGTAATCAGAAGAGATTTAAATGTTCAGAAGGAGTAATCTACATCGATGCTTTCATACCCTTTTTTGCTTGTTGTTTTTTGGATTTGAGGCTCTTTTTATTCCTTTCTTATGTTATTATGGGGCAGAAATAGCAATGTTTTGTGACATTTCCTCCATTCCACCAGAGTTTAAGCTGAGAGAGAAGAAACTAGTTCTTCAACAACAACAGCTGAAGGCCATGGCCACAATTAATGCATTTGTACCCAGTTGCCTATGTCAAGTATTACCTTGTGAACTTATCATTAAAACAAAGACTTGGAAAAATGGTTGCCCTGGGGAAATATTACACAGGAACTGAACCTCCTCTTTAGGCTTTTTAGTGTACAGAGAATTAGACATACTCTTTACAACTTATGCAGCATCTTCTTTGGAACTTCCTAGGATACTCCATCACATAGCGCCATTGTGAAATGACCAGCTCTCTGATTTTGCAAAGTTATTCTATTTATTAAACAGCTGTGAATAATTCACATTAGTAGAGAACAATTAAATTCATTTTGTCTAGTAAACTTTGTCAATAAAGGACTTCATTGCACATCAAATCATTATCTTCAAAAATGTCCCCAAACCACAGATGCTTCAATAAGTGAATTGAAAACTAAGGATCTTCATGAAGAAGAGATTAGCTCTGGTTCTTTCATGGCAACTCATTCTTACATCATGATAGAATAAGGGATCAATTAGACAATTTACTTCATTATACTTCAATTAACTGTTGCCTACAGAATCTCTCTGTAGTTTTGATAGGCTTCATTTCCCATTCCAGACTAGCCACTGAACCTTTGTGGAACCTAAAATCTCTTCCCCTTTCAGTATTTCAGTTTTCCTTCCTTTCAAATATGAGGATGATGACGTTGGTATCTACCTCAGAGGAATTCTGAGGATTAATTCTCAGATGACTTGAAATCATCTGAGCTGTGATATGTGGGTAGAAACTATGAATTATTAGCAGATGTTGCTGTTACAGTGACAACTCCTTACATTCTAAAAATCTCACATTTTTGTGTGAAAGAAAAAAAGAAAGAGAACCACCTCTTGGTTTCTACAGCAGACCTTAGATTGTGATTTGATTTTGACCTTCAAGATTCTTTTAACTTTATTGTGCAGGGAAAGAAGATTGAGAGCAGGGGCTGGAGAAGCATCTGAAATTCACAGAGAACCTCTTCTCTGTCTTCCTTCTTAATAGCCTCTTCAGACCTGCAGCACTGACCCCTATTAACCATCATTATGGCACTTTGCCCCACTGGTTAGAAGAGGTTTTCTCCTAGTGTGTTGAGCAAGTACTGACTCCAGCCAGCAAAGGCAGGACTTTTGTATAATGGGAAACAAACAGCAAAAATGACAGGACAAAAAGGACTTTGACAGAGAAAGATCGATGGTGGCAAATGGAGATGTGTCACAAAGCCAACCTTATGCTTGCCAAATTCCAAAGCCACATTTGTCATCTGTGGCACTTTCTCCCTGGTGCAAGCTGCTTGTCAGTGGGACTAGTTCAAGTGTTCAGCAGGTGAGGAGATGTGGAGGTGAAGAAGTGAAGACATCATTCTTCATTACTCACTTCAGAAAGGGGGAAAGGAAAATAAGAAAGTCGACCACAGTACAGTCTTGATTAATTACCAGGCTTGTCAGTGACAGTGAAAGCCAGAGGAGGGTGAATTTTATTGTTATATACACACAGAGCAAATACAACTTCCCTGAGAACCATCAGTTCAATGAGGCAAGCGCTAGCATCTGGATCTCAAAGGCCTGCAGGCTGAAAACACAGACCAGCAGAGCTGCCCAGCCCCTCTTTGTTCCACATTGCTGCTCTGGGCCTTGGACCTTTCTGATGGGCAAATCTCCTGGACTGGCAGTAGCTTTGGCCTCACAATAAGCAATATGTTGCATAGGTAGTTACAAATACACACATTGCATGTAAAGACTGTGAGAACAATTCTGTTGGGTAAAACTGAAACGGTTGCAGAGGATTTAAATACTGCCAAAGTGCAAATCAAATGAAATTGTGATTTTTCTTTTCTGTTTCTGACATCTACCCTAAAAGTAGATGAAGACTTTGTTTGAAAATCCTGCCTTTATTGCTAAAGTGGCTGATACCTGATAACTCCTTACATGCTATTCAAAATAATTTAGATTGCAATTATGCTAGGAAAGCAGCTCAGTTAAAAAGCCATTATGGGTCTCGTACCATGTACACTAAGTGTTCAAGAAAAAATGCTGGGTTTTCATTCTCCAATTGCCAACCTTGTAAACTCAGCCTATGATCTGTCGTGGGTTTGCACCTGAAGTTTGCACCCTTCCAGCTTATATATCACCTGAAATAAAGAATGCACTTTTGGACTTTGCAATCAATTCTATAAAGACATGTAAGCCAAGAAAGAAGATGTATCTCTCTTCTCTGAAATTTCTGCTGACTTCAATAAAAGTGAAAAATACTTCAAATATATCTTGTTTCTACATCCTGCAGTTCTAATTCTGCATTCACAAAGGGTTAAAAATTGTGTCTATTATTATTTGAGCAAATAGGCTTGAGATCATATTCCAGTAGGTTTCAATCGCTGTGGCAGCTACTGGAAACCACTTGTCCCATGTTCATTAGTAGTAAAATTGCTTTTAACAGTGGTTGAGAGGGGATTAGTCCAACTGATGACAATCACTGTTAAATTACAGGTCACTTTTCCTATACACACTAAGTATGAGTCTCTGCAGCACTCAGAATAAAGACTCTGACAAAGGATCTGGACTGTGAACAATGTATTTACACAGTTTCTGAAAGAAGGAAGATTTTCTGAGCTTAAAGACAGGTATTCAAAGTTCTCAATAGATGTAGGGGGTCTAAAAAAGCATACCTCCCAGTGTGGCCTCTCCCAATATCCTCCCACCCTGTCATCTCCACCTGAGGAGTTAGGCACAACGACATCTGGAAAGCAAACTATGCAAACATTCAGCACAGCTAAGTTGGCGATACTTCTGGGCACACACAGGAGCAGAGTAGGAGACCTCCTAGTAAAAGTTCCCCAGAAAATGCAGATAAATATGGCGTCCCAGGAAGCTATGCTGCCTAAGCACAGCTTTTGGTATCATTTAAGCTGCACTTTAAAGACCAAAGTGCTTTTGTGGATACTGAACACAACCTTTTGCCACTGAGACTTCTCACCAGCCTGTTAGCATCATATTTCACAACCTTCAATGTATGTATCCAAAATATGGAAGACACAACTAAGCCCTACAGTATGGGAAGAAGCAGAGAAAGGAGGATCTTTCAGAGCGCCATGAAGCAGCTGTATCCAAGCTGTATCAGTCAGAACCAGCACATCTGGAAAGTACTGTGTCCCTGATAAGAGGCAGATACCAACAGATATATATGTATAACACAACACTGTTGTGAGGAGAACAGATCTCTGCACAGATCTGTTCTACACATTACAGAGACACCACTCGTGGAGCTGGGCCAATGCACCCTGCAATGGTGCAGCACAGAAAGGTCAGTCACTGCACAAGGTCACTTTACTCGTCTACAGAAAGTATGAGAAATGTGCAAGTCCTAAACTCCTAAAAATGGCATCACTTTCATCTCTCTTCCCCTCCCGTCCTGATTATCATGTTAAAAATGGTCCCATCTCTTCCAAACATAAACACTGTCACCCTCAAAGCACACGTGTTTTCTCAGTAAAAATGAGTCACTTTCTAAGTAAAGGTAAACTTTCTTCAGAAGCTTTGTTCATCTTTTCATGCAAACCTGCAATACCTGTTTTATCAGGGTTTCTCACTAAGCAGGTGGTGCAAAATCCAAAGAAGGAAAACAGTAAAGATTTGTGCCTTTTTTTAAAAAAGGTTTAACTTCACCTGGTTCTAAATTGCAGCTCAAGGTGCAGAAAGTATGTACTGCTACTAAGATCTGTCTTTTCCCTGACACACTTTATTCATTGATCCCATGTAATAAAAGGCAGCTTGAAAGAGTGTTCTACTTTGCATCCGTTTTTCATGTTCACTGTCTCTCAGCATCCCTCACTGCAGCTGGTGACTCAGTACAGCTCCACAGATGTGTCCCCTCCCCCCATCACTTCCACTCTGAAAGCACCCAAATCTGCTCTCAAGCAAAGAAAAAGAAATATACTTCCAAATGCCTAAGGGGCTTTACCCTTCACCCCTTGCCCTCCACCCCCCACCCCTTGCAGGTATCCGTACTTTGTCCTTCCCAGGTAAGCCTCCAAGTTATAGCCACTATCCTTCTTCCTGGACTGACAATGAAGCCTGACAACACTTTCTCTCAATCATCTTAAGCTGTCAGTCATTATGAATGACATGCCAACTCACAGCTTGAACATATTACACCCACAGGAATCCCACTACTGTCTAGGCTATACAGTGACAGTCTCTGACCAAGAGCTCTAAACCAAGCCAGGGCAAAGGGTCTGAGGCAGAATAACACAACAGATGTGCCACCACCAGCATGGCACTCTCCTATACCCTATGGCCATCTCATGGTTCCACAGCAACAGCAGGAATGAGATTTAGATCACAAGATTGCTGAGGCAGAAACTGTATATTTTATTATGTGCAAATTCAACACACTGTATGACACATCTTTATCTTTGTGCTTGAACTAATAGAGAATCTCCATCAATGGAGAGGTGTTATGACACAGCTGAGAGACTCTGATTCAAGCTGTTAGAGGAAGCTCTATACAAATGCACAGTTTATCAGACAAGGGAAGGCCTTCCTACCTCTTGCTCCAATGCTCAAAACAACTGTATTAAATGTTGGAAAACACTTTCAGTTCTTCGCTATTATTCTTCCATATTTGAAGCTGATAATACAGTCACTATTGAAAGTGGGAAGTGAAAATTGCATTAGAAACCAAAAACACTATGTTGTTTCAATTGCCTCAACATGAACCGGAAATACTAGAAAAGGCACAAAAAAGACTCTCAGCTTTGAAAATCCACTATGAGTACATAGATTATAGTGTTTAACTGACAGAAGAAGGTAAAGAAGTTCTGCAGAAATGTTAAGGGGATCTTAGTCCTGGAGCTTAAGCAGGATGATGTCTCCATAACATGCTGCCCTGTGGCTCTACCATGCTGAGCAGGCATAAAGTCTCAGTGCTCTTTGCACTGGGTGACAAACTCCAGGGAACAGAGGAGAAATGCATCCCCTACGTTCAATACCCACAAAAGCAATATCAAAGCCTTGTAATTTAATGTGTGCTCAGATGTTTATCCCTACTCTGCTTAGGCTGGTAAAAAGTATGGATCAGATGCTTAATGTTTTTAACAGCCACCTAACACTAGAATCAATACTGCCAAACACCGTGGGTTGTCCCTCATTAATGCCCTTACATCAGTGGTGTCCCTGATTTAACATACTTTTAATGGCTTTGAACATTTCATCTATACACTTCACTGGCCTAAACAGAAAGAAACAAACATCTCTTGACACACTGTACGAAATGTGTATGGGCTATGAAACTAGACAAAAAGCAGAGTGTGAATACTGGGGCAGTGGCTGCACACCACAGTCATGCTCATCACTCACCACTGGCCTTAGCTCTTTAATAACCAGACAAAATTTCACCACTCCAGCAGATAAGTGGTTGTGACAGCTAGAAAATGCATGGTGCTCTTGCAGAAAGCAGAGAATAAGAAAGAGAGCAAGGAAGATAATAACTTTTGTGGTTTTCCTCATGTTTAAGGAGTAGTTTAGAGTGCTATAAACACAAGGAGCAAAAAGGTTTTGATTTTTCAACTTTGGGGATTGCGCTAAAAAGGCTTAGACTTGTCTTCTTTAGGGTTTGTGCAAAATGCACTTCACTCCTGTCCTAATGCTGTATCACACAGCATAGAAGTATTTCTGTTGGACATCACACAGTAGTAAACTACCTAGGATACTCTGAAGCCTCCTGTGACAAGCTGATGGCATGACTACATAAGACAAGCACCCATGGGCAGATGGATTGTTCCACTGTATAAACACTAAAAGGAATCCACAGGAAAAAAACATCCCGCACAGATCCAGTCCCCTCAGAACTATTCAGGAGCTGTTGTTTATATTCTCTACATATGTGTTCATGTGTATATATTAAGAAATGTATACACACACATACACAAAGATATATAATCTCTACTCAACGATTTCCAGAAACTAATTACAGCCTTGACAGGGTGGGTCTTGCAACCTGATAAACTGCCTTGCTACAACCCATATATAACACACAAAAATGTGTCTTTGTATTCCTATGCTTGTGGTCACAGCTCAGTGAGAAGCACTCTTTTCTAAAGGATGACAAACAGCATCCTCACATTTTTTTAGACTTTTGCTCTTACGACTGCATTCTAGTAGCTTATCATGTGTTTCCACACCTGGTGTCTCCAAGGAAATTCCTTAGCACCTGGTTACTGCTGGATTTTAGATTTCACTGTGATAGAGACCAGCTCTGCATTTCTACAGGGGCTCCGCTCTCAGCCTTAATAAACAGCACAGACCTTGCACTATGAAACAACTCAGAAGGGCAGATGATAATGCATTGCTCTCCCTGCAGCTTGGTCTACCCATCATCTTACCTTACCTCAATAATTTTGTTCTGGCCTTACTGTGGCTACCTTCTATATGAATGCATCTTTCACCTTCCACCTTTGCTTCAGGCACTATTCAGACAACATAATATTCCCTTCCCTGTGGAATATGGGGAGACAGGAATGTGGCAGCTCCTTGCCTCTAGGAGAATTGTGCATTATGCTCAGAAATCACATGGGGATTTGCTCAAACTTATTATCATCTGTAACTCAGCTGATACTTCTGTTCAGTCTTTGATTCTGTCAGCCTCATTTGTTTCCACTACACAGACGTGCATATCTACCTCTCCCTCAAGAAAAGAAGAATATGAGAAAGAGGTGGTAGAGAGGAAGAGGAGGAAGGCAGTGCATGTTTGTTCTGTAATAGCATGAGGAAGGTGTGCGGGGGATGCAGTAGGGCTAGAGCTATCATCCAGTAATCACAGCTCAGGGAGAAAAGCTTGCACTGCAAGGCGTGAAACGTCTTTGGAATGTGATTTTCACTTGATAACCAGATTTTCTTTTATATTCTCTTCCTTTTCCCAGTTTTCTCTTGCCAACCTGGAGCACATAGGAGTACTTTCATTCTATTATTAAAGGGGAGTTTATCTCCCATTCTTGCAATGAACTAAAACACCTTAAAAACCACATAAAAAAATCTCAGATAGAAGAACACTTAAAATCCAGCTAGAATAGATCAAGAAAGCAGCTAACACAAATTGGATCAAATAGAAGACAGAGATGGAGGGCTTCTAGTCTCTAAGAATTCTTGTGGATTTGCTGTGTGGTCACTTTCTGTACTAAAAGTCCTTGGGAGAGTTTGCAGCCTGGTGCTCTCTAGATTTCAGCAGGGAAAATTTTGACTGCCTGTATTTCTTACTTGCATAATGTCCCTCACTCATTTTAATGTAGAACTCCGTATCAAATGCACTGTGCAAGGAAGCGTGCTGTGACAAAAAGGGGTCTTCAAAGAGTCAGTACTGAGGGCAAGTGTGAAAAATATGAGAATACAAGACAGCCGTCCATTACCATGCTATACTAATGGTAGCTCAGCCACTAACTCATCAAAGGGTGACGAAGGAAGAGAAAGCCCTGCTGCTGTTCCCATGAATCACAAACCTGGTCTGACAGCATGGGGCTTGGGCTAGCAGTTAGGAGATGTGGTCTTATTCCCAGCCATACCTCTCCTCTCCAGAGGAGCACCCATCACACTACACTACTACTCAAGTTCAGTTTCTCCATCTGTATAATTGGCATTTACTGTGTTTCATAAAACACAAAGATCCACAGAAAACTGCCAGATAAGTGCTAATTATTGTTAAAAATATGACTCTATCCTCACTCCTTCAGACACACTAGCAGCAGCTTAGAAAATGAACAGCACAATCTCAGTAACGATGATCATCCCAACAGCACTGGTATGCTTAGCCCTGTATAAATCAGGCCTGGCAGCTTGATGAGTTGCAAGGAAGGCGATATTACGTCTCCAGAGGAAAGGACAAGTGCTGACAGCTCACCAAGGCTTCCTCTGCACAGACACTAAGCAGCTTTCTGCAAACGCTCAAGCTCCCGCGAGAGGAAAGAACAGTGGGAAGAGAAGGAAAGAAAAACATTTTGTAAACTTTTTTTATCAAATTTTTTTTCACTTCTGTTGCTGTTCCATCTCCCTCCCCAGCTCCTTTTTATTACAAATTAAATAATTACTGTGCTGTAGCCCAAAACACTGAAGATTTCACATCTTGTTTGGTCTAATTATATCAGCTGGCCTGACAAAATGGTTTCATCAATGGAATTGCCTTGCAAGAGCTCCGGCTAATCAATTCTTTGACACTTAATTAAGAACTCTGCTGGTCTGTGAGGATTCAGGGGAGGGAGGAAGGGGGGGATGTTGGGCAGTAGAATGTCTGATATGCAATGTAGAGCACAGGTTGTTAAAACTCCCAGCACAAATGGACCTTTACTTCCTTCGCTGTCCCTGCTTTAATATCACCTCACACTTTATCTGTCTCTCTAACCGCTTGCTTCAGTTGGGTTTTTTAATTACTTTAATCTCAGCCCTGCCACCAGTAATGGCTTCAAAACACCTCCAGGGCCTTAGATTTACTTTCAGACAGATGTTTCCAAAGCAGGCAGCAGCAGACAGGCTCAAAGCATAACACTTCAAGCTGAAAGTGCATTAGACTTCAAAGGCTAACCAGACTGAGGTTCAGGCAGCATTTGGAGAGGAGATCTGTGCAGGTAAGTCACACTGCCACAGTGAGAGGAACCCAGAGCAGGTGTACTTGAACCAGCACCCGCCCTCCCAGTGTGCACAGTGCCTGCAGGTCTTTGCCAGCTGCAGGGGAATGACTTTCTTTTGAAAAACACTACTACCAAGCAATCTCGGGATCACCCAGCAGTACAGACTGTGACCTAGGTCTGCAGCAAGCAGATAGTTGTTTTTCTTTTGAATGACCAGTGCACACAATCCAGTCCTTATATTAGTTTTCATGGTTATACTGGCTTTCGTCTATCTGAGGGAGAACAGAATAATGACCATTCTGGCATAAAGTTAGAAAGGAACAAACAGAGAGTATCTGATCTAGTTTAAATATTGCCATTCACTGCAAGGTTAACAAACTAACATTTTTCTTAATAGCTCTGTACCAGCAATGTTACTTTAAATCTGGATCAGTACATTGCATCATTTGATAGCAGAGTGTTTTGATCTGGCCCTAGAACAGAAATTATAACCTAGTCAGCTACTTAAAAATTATTTAAGAAAGAAAAGTGGCATTTATAAATAAAATCCAATCAGTAAAAAAAAAAAAAAAAAGAAACAAAACAAACAAAAAAAACCCCCAACCAAACAAAAAACACAAACCAAATCAACCAAACAAACAAAAAAACACCAAAACCCAACAAAACAACAAAAACAAACTGGCAAAAAATTCTGGAATCTCCCTGGGTAAAAGTTAGTTTATCAGTGTTTAAAGAAAACACATGACAAATGCAGCCAATGTCATTTTATGTGCTAAAGCTCCATCACAAAGCTACCTACAGAGCCCTAGCTTGCTGCTCTTCTCATCAAATGCCAGAGGTTAGCAATACCAGAGGTAAACAAGAGATGGGATGCTCTAAGCTTGACCATACATTACCAGATTTTCATGAAAATGCTTGGTTACACTGCAGATTCAGAGCCTCAGATTCAATTCCAGTAGTGGCAAAGACTGATTATTAAGAGTTAGAAGGCTAAAAGCTTTATTGCAAAGAAAGTAGTCAGCAACAGGCTCCTTCACAACATTAATGCGTTTAGAGAACTCTGTGAGCAGTTAATACCTTTTCATACTAGATTCTCCAAATTTTGGAGTGTTGCTCAGAGGACTTTGGCTGAAAGACAAGACTTAAAAAGTCAACGTTTTGAAATTTAGGATTCAAATTTAAAAATTCTGTTTCAGCTTCATCCAAGAATCAGATGCATAATAGGAAAGGAAATAACCAGAGATGTAACAGGGAGTGACAAAATGCATTTTGCACACATTTTTCTCTACATCTGAAAGACATTAGCTAGTAACTGTAAACTCCTCTAATTGTCTAGTCCATTCCTAGTTTGGAAAGCCACAAGAGTCCAAACAGAACCAAACTAACATTTAAAAAGAAAATCCAATTTTTAGGTGCAACTTTTCTAAGTTTTATCAATACTAGATGGCAAGACTGGCACATGTGGGACACTCCCTGGATCCATAGTCCCAAATGGGAGAGCAAATTGCTAAGAGTGGATTCAATACATACACTCAAGTTTTGGCCATTTTGAAAGACTGCAGAGAAGCCAGGCACACTGTGCAGAACCAAAAGTGGAGGAAAGCAAGCAGGCATCTTTAGTTCTCAGCTTCCAAGAAAGTTAGCCTTATCTAGGCAACATAAAGAAAAGCAACTAATTTTCTTCTTGTCAGCACTTCTTACTGTCCTTCTCCCAGTGTTGATACTACCATTGTGAAAACATTCCCCTTTGCACTTCCTGCCGTCAGGATATACTTTTCTGTATCCCCCTCTCTCACTGCTCTTTAGCTTTCAAATGCGCTTTTTTTTGGCTCCCAGGAAAGCAGTTACCTCTACACCTCTTCGCTAATTCTTCTTTTCTCTAAAAACAAGAGCTACTGTGTTTTTACTGTCATCGATGGAGGTGTGTCAATTTACCCAGTGGAAAACTTTGTTTATATTAGACAATAAAATTAATAAAAATTATATAAGCAATAATGGGAAAGTTCTTTTATTCACTGCTAAAACAAATCTAAGTTTGTAGCTTGCAGAAAACAGTGACATTTGTAAAGAACTAGCTGACTATCTGGATCAGCTGGTACCAAAAAAAAAAACCCACAGCAGAACAAATGGAACTTGAGTCTAGTGAAAAATGGAATTTTGGAATTCATTAGGAACAGAATAAGAATGACTGAAAAACTACCTTTATAAAGCTCTGTATTCATTCCAGTCTTTCAGTGCTGACTGTCAGGAAGTTAATATTTTGCTGTAAAAAATGTGTAAATCTTTCATATTTGGTTTTTTTTTTTTTGGTGGTGGGTAAAAAATTTTTAAAAAAGGAGAAAAGGTCCATTTGCTTCTTCACAGAGAATATGATTTCAAATTTCAATTAAAATGAAATGAGCAGCACGATTATCGCTATGGAGCAGACGCCTGGTAGCGCAATAGGCCTCTTTCACTGCCATGGCAACCAGTCCTCATTGTCACAGCTACCTTGGCACTACATGTAATTGTCGATGTGTGAGCCTGACTGATAATATACAATCAATACCCCATAAGCAGCAAACATCATTTTCTGTCTGAGGGAAAGAAAAAAAAAAAAACGGGGAATTCTTGCGAAAGAGAAAAAAAGAAGCAAGGAGAAACTGGGAAGTGAGGAAAAAGAGAGCACGAGAAAAGAAGGGAGACCTAACTCCAAAACACATTTAACAATGAAACATGCTGCTTTTTATTTTCTACAAAGTAAATAGCTGGAAGAATCCGAGCAGCACACATGAGCACCTGCTAAGTCTTCTAATAGTATATTAACTAATTGTTTATGCCAACATCATTAAAGCTTTATCCAAACACCACATCAACCAAGAGAATGCTTTTGCATATAATCAACAGTAATTCTGGTAATGCCAAATTCTCTGGAAAGAGCTGGCACTTACAGTCCAGAGCAGGAAGATGATTTTTGTATACAGATCATTAGGTTTTCCACTGGCTGAGTATAAAAAAAAACAAACAACAAAAAAAAAAAAAGGCAGAGGGAACCAACTGATCATGTAGGGAAAAAGGGAGCTTAGTCCTCAAACACATAGCAGAAAGTGAACCGTGATATCAGCGTGGAGACAGGTGCAGGAGGATAAATGGAAAAATAAAAAGTCTGCTTGGCATTAACACTAATGCTTTGGTTACCTCATGTTCTTCTTTGAGCGCTGTGTCCTTTTACCTAATGTTTGCATGCTGTGCAGTGCAATCAGGTCCCATTACTAGGGTAACACAAATGTGAGTGAAGATGAAGAAAAAGAAAGAATACATAGAAAAGTATAAAGAAAAAAGTGGAGGGAAAAAAATTAAAAGAATGGTGCAGAAAGAAAGAGAAGAAAGTAAAGGAAAAAGCTTAACACTATTATTTTATAGGTATGGGGCCCTACAGGTCAACCATGCAAGCATGTTGACTTGAGTGTGACCTACCTGAATGTTATACCTGTGTATACAGAAAAAACAGAGTACACAAGACTGGTACTCCTAGAAATGTGGCCATGCAGCACCAGTCACTCTTCTCCAGGGAACTGGCTAATAAGAAATACTACAGAAATTTCAGGTCAAACTGAGTAAAATCCTTATGGGGTAGCATGAAGTCACTGTCTTGAGGTTTAAAGTATTTTATTTCCTCACAAGTCTGCAAGGATAAGTATCAGCAAACTGTGAGCTCATCTGAAAAAGAGAAGGAATGGTAAGGCAACTGGATTCCTTTAGATACTCAGTGATCTCAACAACTCCTTAATGTGATCTAATAACTCCCATCAGGAAAAGCCACAGACTCACTCAACCATTTGGGGTGAGATGTTGGCATCTCACACCACTGCAAACCTCTGGATGGTATGAGGTGGTGTTAGTGAGGCTGGCAATAGCATGGCAAAAATTGTCCATGTACCTGTTCAGAATAGCACAGAAAGGAAGTTCTCTATGTTACCAAAGAGTTTTCTTCCAGATCTTTCTTATTTTCTTTAGTACATTTACTTGTTCCTATGAGAAACTCAAAGACATTTTGCAGGTATACATGAATTTTTGGGTTTTGTAGCACAGTGCAAGGGCAGCTAATGGTACACCATAACAGTGACAAACATAGTATATTAATATTGAACACACAGTGGGAATGTCATCCCATCTTATTCCTTATGAGGTAATTATCTGTAACAAATTAGCTACATCAGACAGAGAAGAAATTCTTTGCTAGCTTGGACAAGTATGGGCAAATATGAATCACCTAATTTTGTGGTCTACTATTTCTTAAATATCAGTGCTATGTCTGCTGAATCTGGGCATGCACCTTTGCCTTAGAGTGGTGTCTTTTCAATTGTCTGCTTCTCTGAGATACTACATGTGGTAATATTAATTTAAAAAAATCACATTGTGCATTCAAGCATCCGATAAAGTAAAAATGTGTTTCTTAATTAGTAAGTTTAGACAAAAATCCCAGTTCCCACACCCAGCTACACAATGCAGTTGCTTCTTAAAGTTCAGTTTTTCAAAATAAAAAATTGTATTATAATTACACTGCCAGCATAATTCTTAACTACAATAGCAATCACCTCTTGCATGAGGGAGAAGTGTATCATACAGATATGCCTTGCCCTGGAAGAATCCTGCATTAGTACTGCAGCAATATGCTTTGAATTCCCATATTACCAATCAAGGCAAGTCCCATAAGGCAGATCAAGGGAGAGTTAGTTATGTGAAGCAGCTTTAGATCTTCCCATTTTAATCCAAATCTGAGTGAAAAATACTGAAGCATATGAGTCTGACCACACCTTATCTAAAGACCAGTGTGGTCACATACCATATAGCCCTGAATCTTTTATATGCCTTGAAACTCCCTGGTTCTTCTGAAACCACATTATAGCATCTTCTTAAAACTCACACTCACTCCAGAACGATTAACTGTAACTTGCACCTTTATTTGTCAAATTCATGCTGCATAATAGATAGGATAATTGGGCCCCAGTTGTCTAACTTTTATGGAACAAACCTCTGATAACAACAGATTGATTGACAGCTACAGTTGTAGAACACAAAGTCTTTTAGATTGTAATGTTCTAAATGTTAACACTAGAGGTTGAAAAGCAAAATTAAACAATAATAAAGGACATACCTGCAACAAATGCAATGTCAGAAATTTCCCTGTGGCTTCAGTGAGGTCTGATAGCATTGTTCTAAAATAGAACTTGAAGACACTATAAAGTTTCTAGTTTTAGTAACACCCCCCCAGGCTTCCCAGGGACGCCTCATCATTTCCCAGTATCTCAAGAACTACTTTCCAGACACTCACTTAGAAAGTTTTTATCTTTATTTTTCTTTATGGACTTGTGTTTCATTTTACCTTCTACCCCTACCCCAGACCAGTCCCACTCAATTACACACACTCAGAAAATTAATATAAAACCCTATCAGACAAAGCCAGCAATCTGTTCCGTTTTGGCTCTTTGTCAGATTATCTGATCTATTCTGACTTTCAAGTTCTCTTTGAGACAATGTGTCAGAAGAAGCAATCAAAACCATTTTTGTTTACTGTATTCTTTTTAGTAAATGCAAGCTTTTATTATTTTTCTAAAGACAAATGACTAATGAAGTCTAATTTGTGCTATAATTAGAAGCAAGAAAGAAATTAAATAGCCAATCTTTCCCTCACAAAACTATGTTAAGAATGTCCATTGAGTGTATTATATAATCTCAGAATACATAGATAATTACATAACGTGATTTTGTAGCTACTAAGGTTTGCAGATGTAAAGGCCTCTTTGAACAGCAAGATGAAGGTCTGCCATACTGGAAAGCATCCTCTGCTCTGAGAAATACATATATGTTGCTTTTGGTACTTTTACCTCAAAACTCCCTATAATCATATTTTTTAAGTATTAGGGGAAAAAAGTGAAAAGAAAATCTGCAAATATGGCCACCTTCCATAAATCAAAACTAACCTCGCTTATAAGTCCTGGAAATGGATGTGAATGGGTGTGATGTGCATACTCAGGACAGAGGGACACTACAGCCTGAGAGAATGGAGAGCAAGGGGAACAGCAGTCTGACTGAAACACTAAAACACTGTAAACCACTCCCACTTCCTGAGTTTAAATGAGATCCAGTCCCTAATCACAACATTTACAGATGCTTATTATTAGCACTACTTAAGGTAAGTAGTGGGACAGCCACACAACGGAAAATTAAGTTCCCCAAAGCACAGGGAGAATATTTTGCCACTAACGCACAGAGCTAATAGCAAAGCTCCAGAAAACCTGAGATAGCAGCAAATCCTAAAAAACATTTCCTATTAAACAGCCTACCTCTTCCAATGAGATCTAACAGGCAGTCCATCTAAGGTGGCATGAACAAAATCCACTTGAAAAGCAACCTGGGCCAGTGAGTGAATAAGTCCGGCCTGCCTGGCCCTTCCTCTTGTGTCTTGTAACCCTGATCCTGTCCTTCCTGCTTTGGGTGACTCCAGCATCCAATGGAGGCAGTGATTTTAAGTCTATGTTACAGTTCAAACTGCTTGTAGACAAGGCTACAAGGAATTGCAGGGGCTGTTTGACACCCTGCCTGATGGTTGGAAAGGCAATCTCACAGAAAACTGTGCTACCATAAATGTCTATGAGCCTTTGAAGGGCACAAAATGCAAAAGGGGAGTGATAGAAGGGGAAGGAAACAATTCCAGGTTGTGCAATTAGGAAGAAAAAGACAAAAAGGAACACACAGGAGAAATGTCAAGATGCATTTCTGTTTGGCAACAAAGCCAATGGTACAGCCTCCGCAGAGTGATGGTGGAATTTGTGTTGCTGTAGTCATTTATAATTAAACTGGATGTATCACTGGTGAATGTGACATAAAGAACAAACTTGCAGCAAATGCCAAGGGAAGGACTAGATGGCACAGGTGTTCGCCATTTCTTGTGTCTAAGGCATCTTTCACTTCATTCATAAGTGCTTTCTAGTCTTTCTATACAACCCTGTTAATCCCACTACCCTGGCAAAATTCCAACTGAGTAATTAGTTTCTGCCTACCTTAAATTTCTTTTAGCGGCTTTGATTTGTTACAGCATTATCACATCTCCTCTTAAGTGAAGTATAATATTGGTCTGTCATGTTCCACTCTAGAAGTAGTTTTTAATACACACAGAAGGGGAACGCGGTGGCTGTTTAAAAAGCTCAGCAAACATGAAAATGTATCACAGCAAATGGAGGACATCGCAGCCAATACAAATCTGCTGCAGAAACTAAGCAGAAAATAGCTCTTCAAATTGGAACTAGACCAGAACCCTGGATCTAACATATCTATAATTGTGAAAACTGACAGAAGATCATTACAAACACCAACACTCATGAAACAGACCTATGCTTTATCCCAAAAGGCCAGCAGAAACAGTACCACCTCAAGAGCCAAAAGACCATCTACCAAGCCACCCCTTAGGACTTCCTGCAAAAAAAATGTTTCTTGGTGGTTTTTATAGAGAACTTTTCTTTAAGCCCTAACTAAGCCTATTTGAAATCTGGTAAGATCACTGCATAAGACAGTGAGGTTACATGAAGTCAACTAATTTCCTTTGCAGATAACTCTCCTGTTTCTTTAGCACCTATCTCAGTCTTGGAAATACCTGAAAAAGTAAAAACCCCACAGACCACACTTAAAAAGCAACAGCAAACATAAAAATGCAAGATTCTTTTCCTCTCCCCTTATTCTGTAAAAACTTGGCAATTTAAGTTCCTAGTTGACTTGATTTTTTTCCCCCTTCTTAAAGATGCACCCACTCTAGAAATTACACAACCCTGATTACTTTTAAAATGTAAATATTCTAGAAAAACACATACCAGAAAAAGGACTTTCTTCCCTCTGTTCTTTCCAACGAAATAAGCTGTGTGTATACCACATGCAAAAGTAATTACTCACAAACTACATACTAGGATCTCAGGAGACATGGAAGAACTCGAGATTGACAGTATTTCCTGACTTTCATTACAATTATTGCTCATTTTTTGAAGAGAAGCCTCGATATTAAAGAAATATGAAAGCACGTTTTTAACTGCAAAGCAAAAATAAATAAATAACTGCATTAGTTAAATCCATTCTCACATCTTGAGAGGTTATTTATTTTCTCTGAGGACTGATAAAATTTCCCGATGACATGCTTTCTAATTTTAAAATCACTCTCGCTTCACAGTTCTGAAAAAGCTGATGTCAGGGAGTGAGTGGGTGGGTCTGTTTTAAGTGTGATTCACACATTAGATTCCCTTATCACCTCATGCATATTCAGAAGTGCTATCCATGGGCTGTGGGGTTCATGAGGAGTCCAAGCGACCAGAAAGGAAAATGGTCATTTGGAAAGAACTAAGATAGGGGAAAGAAAAAAAAGTAAAGTAGTCATACTATCTTTTCCTCATATGTTAGGCATGAAAAGGATGTCCTATTCATGCAGAGTATGTCCCACCTGCAGATGGGTTCTCCCTGCCCTTAGCCTGCTTTTTCTCACCATCTCCATGATGCAGAAGTAAATTTAAGTCTGCCATGATCTACCCAAAAAAGGAGCCATGTTTTCAAAAATGCTTGGGACTGGAACAAAATAACTACCTCCTAAGGCCAGGTTGATTCGCAGTGGTGTAAGGCTTGTGCTTATGAGGCATCCTGAAATAACACACTGCCATGCCAACATGCCATCTCTTCTGTACACAGTTTTAAATACTATTTGCTCCTACAGTGGGTCTGATCAGGATAGGTTCTCCCCAAAGTAAATAATTCTCGAGAAAAAGGAAAAACCATTCTTGAGATGAGGTACAACCAGATGATGATGTCAGCTGCCTAGGTGAAATGATATTGTCAGGCCACTAAAATCCTAACTTGGCCTGTTTCTCAGATGATCAGGCCAGCTAGCAGAACCACAGCTTTCCTCAGTCTTTTGCTAGAGACAACTGCTTTGTCACTTCCTCCTCCGACTGTGGCACATTTGCTGGTATGGAAAAGAGTATTATGGAATCATGAGATGGCAAGCCTGTGCCATCACCTTGGTAATAAAAAAAAAAAAAATTCACCCGTGACAGCTACACAAGAAGGTTCTGTATGATGCCTGCTGTCCTGGACACAGACATGACCTGAAGCACAATCTGGCTCTCACTGCCTTCATGACTAACATAACCCATGATGAACAGCTTCATCACAAAGTCTCTGCAAATCCTGCCCTAGCCTAAGCAGATGAAAAAGGTTCTGTTGACTGCAATGCACATACCTTGGTTCTCAGAAGATAGCAAGCACAGCTGAGGTGGGGGTGGTGGGAAGAAGGCTGGGTAGTAGGGAGGGAATGTATATGATGCAGACACACACAACACTGTAATTATGGGTAATTTCAGAAGCATTTACCTGTGTTTCAGTGTCTGACAACTTTTCACTTGTGAATGCTGCAAACGCATCAGCTCTACAGACTGATCTTGTTTTTATGTTGCTGAAATGGGAGGAGCAGAAAAATGAGTCGTTCTCTGAATTAATTACCTCCTCTGTACCTCTGATTTGAGCAACATGCACTGAAATATAGTTTAACTCTTGCTCAGGATCTAAGTGCCTACGCTAAACCAGAAATGAAATGGAGCCATGCCTAGTGTCTACATACACAGGGCTATTGTAGAGGCTCTTCCACCTGCAGAGCATAACCAAAACAAATGCTGCCACGCAGAAAACTCAGTGTTTTTGAAGGACTATATTGGAATCCTAATTTCACCTAATATGACCTCTAGATAGCAAAACCATTACCATAAATATGACCTTTGTTCAGTCACTGCCCTAAAAGCCACTGCTTAATCTCCATTTCCTTTTGCTGCAAATCTGAAGCTCTCCTTCCCTTTTCTTGAAAAGTACTATAATGGGATTAAAAACCAAACTACAGCTCAGAGGACTCAGGTTATATCTCTAATTCTGTGAGTGGGTCAGTTGTGGGTACATTATATCACTTCTTTCCCTTCCTGTTTGCTTGCTCCCTAAGGCAGTAGCAACATCTTCCATCTTTGTCAAGTGCTCTGAAAGCTGGGACTCATCAACCTTTGAATAATGAATATTTTGGAGAAGTCCAGAGTTAAAAAGTACTTGCTTCACTTTTTTATTTACTGATTTTTTAAATTAGCTTAACAATTGTGCTCCAGGTCCTGACCCACGATGTCAGTCTCTGTCATGTCAAGGTGTGTAACGCATCAGACTATGTCAGATTAGACATGATATTGTATGTCATGAAAACAAAATACTCCGTCGTGACTTGGTGGTGGTGATCAGATAAGAAAAAAAGAAATCTAAGAGGCAAATCATTTTCTCTCATTTAAATTAGCACTGCAGTTTATTTTACTCATCATTTAACCTTAAATACAGAAAATATTTCCAGAGTTTATAGCAGAGAATGGCTGAAAGCATCAAACAGAACTACACAAACTGTGGATAGGCAATAGATTTCATTTTCTCAAACACTTCCATCCTAACCTTCAGGTCCCCAGAGAGTTGAGGCCTAGGCACCACAACAGTATTGTTGCCCTCTTCAGAATTCATTCCCATCCTTCTGCTCCCTGTAGCAGTTATTCCACAAGCCAACTCAACCACCTCCACCAATGGAGCTATGCTGAACCTTGTGTTCTAGTCTTTCAGATGTGGAAGAGTCCCCTCTGGGGCTGAAATCTATAGCAGATTTGATCCCATACCTACAGAGCTGAAAAACTCATCAGTCACCTATGTTTACTGTTTTAATACAGTCTAACTATCTTTATCCAGTTAATTTTCTTTCTTGCTTTCATTGTGCAAAATGAGGATTTTCTGAGAAGGCCAGAGTGTGGCCAATACAACATAATACCTGCTTTCTGCCACAGTTATATGCAGATCTTGTCCACATCTTTATGTTATTTTCCTTTATTTCTCTTTTGAATGTGACTTTCCACTCCTTCCATTTTTTTTCCCCAGATCAGCAAGGAGCAGTAGCTGAACTAAATTTCCTGCAGCTCACAAACGCTCTATGTGAAGTAATGACCACTGGTAATCCATCTGGGTAGAACTAAGAACAATTAAGACCTCCATCTCAGTATTCTAAGCAGCAAAATCTTTCTATAACAGAGCTAATCTCTCATTCACAACAGAAGTCACAACAATCCGCTGAGGAAACACTAAACAGGTCCTGGCGAACTGTGTGGTAGCATCCATTAACTTTGGTTTGTCATGCATCCACCTCTGAGAAACAGCATGATGGTGTCCCATGCTAGTATCAAACTAATTGGAAGATCCTTTAGCATTATACTTATATCAGCAAGCCTGATTATGCACTTCTCCCTCACTCACTGCACAGGGCAGTCTATCCCTTTGGGATACCTCGTTGCCCACACTCCCACAGCATTGTGTCAATCCCATCCCTGCAGCAAATGGAACATGACAATGGGCAGAGCAGCACAGAGAGGAAGAAGGTGCTGGTTAGTGCCTGACAGTGAATTGCAAGGGAGGAGAGTTTACTGTAAATGGGATGCACAGTTGAGGATGGGCTCTTTCCTCCTGAGATAAATCAAGAAATTTCGTAATTTTTTTACACAACTTGAGCTGATATGTGCAAGAGGAGAAAGAAATAGGAAGGGAAGTATCATTAGTTCTTTGTATTTGCTTCCATGGACTGATTGGATCACTGTTGGTGGATAAAATATCACAGCAGCTGCTTCTTCTTCACTAAAAAGTATTAACAATTGAAAAAAACCTCCCTGTCATTAATCCCTCCTGTCAGAGCAAGCCTGATCCTGCAGAGCATACCTGTGTCTTAATACAGCTCAATTGCTGCAGAGATAGGGGCTGAGTTCAGCGTAAACATGGACAGGACTTTTTTAGGAGCTTCTGTCAGAGACTGGAAACATAATTGATCCTAACAAACCAAAAGCATTTGGTAAAAGTGCCAGATCATCAGGTCTGGGAACCACAAGATCAGCCATACTTGCCCTAAGGCCAAATACAGGTCCGATATGCAGACAAAGGTAGTCAGCATAACAAAGAGAGGAGGAGCAGGAACTCACACTGTGCTTGCAGGACCTAGCAGCCCTTTTCAGAATGTGATTCAGGATGAGTGCCTGACATTGGTGCTCCAAAACTCTGTGATAGATCTCATCTCTCTTCACAGCCTCTGATTTCTGCCTTAAAGCTTAGTTATTCAAAATTAGATTGCATGAATAATTTCCACAGTGCTTCTGGATCAATCTCAAGTCCAACTTTCACTGTGAGGAAGCCTGACAATCACAAACAGTAAATGCTGTTCGGTTGTCCCTGATTGACAGTTACTAATCAGTCCCCATGCCAGCACTTTCCCTCCTGCATACTCTTCTCCCATCTTATGGGTATATCCGTATGACAGCCCCACAAACCTACCAAGTGTCTCCTTACTGGAAACAGGCCACTATCTCCAGGAGGTTCACTCTGCTCCACTCATTTCTCCAGCCCTAGAGTGCTCTAAAAAAGCAGCTCTTCAAAAACAGGCATCCTTGGTGAAACCCTGGGGACACACAAGCCGTGAACGCAAAGGCAGCAGCTGCCGAGATGGCTGGATGTCGCTGATACTGCAGTGAGCATCATGGCCTCTTGCTGCTCTCTGTTTGGAACCGAAATGACCATTTGTAAATCATTTTTAATTGTCATGTTAAAGAGCACAGAGTGCAGCAATCATAGAGCTGGTGTTGTTGGAGGCCTGACACCACCATCAGACACGGATCAGCAGACAGGATAATAGAAGAAAAAGCTGCAGGGTTACATAAGCAGGTGCAGGCAGGCAAGCGGGAATGTGAGAGAGGAGGGTGAGTGCATGCCCTCTCCCTGCTCCCTTTTGGGGAGCAACTCGTGTGAACTCAATGGCAACATAACCTATTACATTATGCAGTAACTTGGTCCATTGCGAAGACACACAGCTCAAAATCCACGGGGGATTTTTCACAATGAAACAACCAGGATACTTGAAATTTTCTCTTTTTAAGCACTGGGAAGTGGCTTCTTCAGGTCCTAATTGTTCATCACTACCTTGACTAGAAACGATTAAGAGAGGTTCAGTAGGCTCTGACCAGCTATTCCCCTTTTTGGTATTTTGCCTTTTAACCATCTCTTAGGTGAAATGGTTCCTAGAAAATCTCACAAAGCCAGAGGTCTTCTTTCCAAAAGGCATGGTTGTCCAGGAAAAGATACCCAAAATCAGAAAGGTTCAGTCACTCTGGAAGTGTCCTTTCAGCAAGTCCTATACTCACTTCAGGAAGAACTTTTTATGTTGATCTAGAAGCATGGGCTCAGTTGTTTCCCAGTAACTTGTCTGCCTCTGGGTATTTGTGAAACACCAAACATAGGTTTGGATCCTGTTTATAAGGACTAATAATACATAGTGTTCAATGACCTTCATACGCCTCTCCCAACTTCTACTTGCTATTAGACACTCTACAGCACTTTAAAACCTGCAACTGAGTTCCAGAGGACAAAACCCTTCAAATTCCTTATTCACCTCTCTGATCACTAGACTGCTGGGAAGCATAGAAAAGCAAGGGCTGAAATCAAGGATCCACCCTACCTTCACCACAAAATGGCCAGGCTACTGTACTAAGTCCTCGATGCATCATCTCAGTAGGTATAATCATTATGCGAAACAGCAGGCAGCAGCAGAGAGGCACAGAAAAGGGTTCTGCTTCACTGAGGATTCTTATTACTGCTTAAATACAGAAGATTGGATTTTCTTTTATTATTGCTTCCCATGAGGCCAGGGGCCTTGCAGATCTAGGATGTTTTGTAATCTGACAGAAGGGACACCTGTTCATCTGCAGCACATGGATTCACTTGGCAAACACATTCTGGTTGTATTGCAAGCAGCAGAAAAGCTATGCTTGCAGTTTGAGGGGGGAAGGTAGGAAAGGCTAACTGCTGACCTTCAGTCTCCAAGAAGTTGCTTTGATTGCTGTTACCGTATTTATAGTTTGAAAGAGCTCTCCTTGCCTTTAGAGGAAGAAGCTGAGAAGTCATAGCCATGTCCACCTCTTCTACGGTGGCACTTCCATGCTGCATCATTTTTTGCCAGCATTATGACAAATGAATTTCCTGATAAATAAATACAGAAAATACATACCAACTTTATATTATGAAAGCAGCAGACAAATATTCCAAAACTTGGTTCATTATGTTTAAGTCCAATGCAATACTGATCAGGAGAGAATCAGGCTTATCTTTTCTGATATTCTTGCTGAAGCTTTCCCAGCCGTAGGGAACAGAGCTGATGCACAGCAACAAACACAGCCAGTTCCCTATGTCCATGCGAGATTTCAGTGGTCTGGTGAAAAGAGTTCCTCTGTATGTCAGGAAAACTCTTTCAGAGGCTTTAAACACTTGGCTTTACCCCTGCCTCTCTAAGTCCCGTGATTGCCCTTATGCTCTCTCATCTAAAAGTAGCAAGAAACTGAAGTATTGATTTTGTTGAAAAACATTTGTCTGTAGTTTAAGGGTTCAAGAATATTGTTCAGAGTTCAGTTCTTTTCAGTGTCATGGTACTAAGTACTTCCTAACTCTCTACGCAGGTAAACTGAAAAAGGATAAAATAATAAGGTCACACTCACCAGAATTGTAAAGAAAAGCTGTCCAAGAGGTAGAGCTGATAGAACCCACAGAGCGATAGGTAAGAATGAGCAAGCTTTAAGAAGTGTGGGTTGTCCCCACACAGTTCTGTAGAACATTGACACTGAAGTGTACAGGTGACAAGTTAAATGGTAGCTTTGTGAATTCACTTTTGATCAAATTAACAGGAATATCTAATTGTTTTCAGCTGAAAGAGAACCTGGGGATAACACCACACTGAAAATATACCAAAACAAGAACAGTAGGAAATCTCCACACAAATATGTGGAGAACCTTTTCTCTTACTGCCAGTCCCAGGTCTAAAAATCAAGTAAAGAGACAGTTCTGACAGACACACTTTGGCAAATGTAAATTAAGCAGTACTACACACACCTGTCTATCCCACCACTTCACTAGAGAAGACGACCCTTAAAAGTAAATAAAATAGACATGGACAAATTTGTCCATGCCATATTTGCTCCATGTTACAATCCTAAACAGCATTTTAGCATAAACCCATCTTCTCTGGTGGTTTCATCTGAGGTGTTAGATTATAATTCAGTTGTGAAAATGCAGACGCTCATTCTGCCACCCCACTGACAAAAGTCATAACCATAAATGCACTGGAATTGAGTCCATAACTGGGAAATGCAATGCTGAATACACCTATGTCTGCCCTAGTCTACCAGTAGATGCACTAGGATCATTCAGGCTATCCCATCTTCGACATTTTCCTCTATTCAATTCAAGGTCTTACAGCAAAACTAGAGTCTGCAAATACATTCATCAGGCCACTGACCAATTCAATCAATTTGTCTGCCTTCCCTCCTCTCTGGACCACAATTCTTTTGACATGAACTGCCTGTAAAGCCACTAACAATCTCTATCCATTCAACCAGTTCCCTCTGGAATTGCTGAGGAAGTTTCCTTCTACTGGTGCTGTTCTTTCATGGAGAAGCAATGTTTCACCAAGAAGCACGGAATGAAAGCTATGTGAATAGTTTTGCTTTCAAGCACATTCAGTTTTCTGACTGATGCTCTAAGGTGAAGACAAATACATGGAGTAAAATGCAAAAGAGAGGAGAAAAAAAATCCCCCAAAAGGAGTAACTACACAAGACAGAACAGAGTCTCAAGATACTCTTCAAATCACAGTTTTTTTAAAAACTCCGAAAATCTGTTTCTTGGCTACCTTGATTTTATGCAGGAACTTGGGGGTGGGAGGTAGAATTTATGCTTCGGGGGAAAACAGAACATTACCCCTCCCATCCACAGTTTTCTTCAGTTCATTAAATGAATTTGGCGAAGGTAATTTTGTAATTAAAAAGCTTATCATAGCTTTCTCTAATGAGCTAAGCAAACAGACAGTAATTCAGTGACAATATTTACACAGTGCACACTGGGGGATGTCTGTTTATAAAACTAAATAATAGAAGAAAATGGGAGGAGGAAAGAAGGGAAAGCAAGCAAAGAAGATGAGGTCAATTTTCGATCCAAGTTCATCCCAGGACATTGGTCCTCTGGTGACTAGTTCCTGTTCCCATCACATCATAGCAGCAAAAAGAAGAAAAGACTGTAAGTGACCTCTGCCACCCCCCTGTGTAAAGTGGGCTTTTCACAGGCTGAATTTACTATGCTCTCATCTCCAGCTGGGACCATAGCCAATTCTCTATTCAGGATTTCAGGGAACAGCTTTATACTCATATAAGACTAAGAATTCCCTTTCCAAGTATACATTTTCTCCCTCTAAGGTGCCAGAGGCTTCATACACACCAACTGAGGGCACAGTGTGGCAGACAAACTTTTGAGAACGGGAGGTAAAACCTGACTTCAAAAAGCTCTTCTGTTACATTTGGACTGAAACTCAGAACTCAACTATTCCTTTTATACCTCCAGAAAACAAGAAAACACCACAAAGCTTCTGCCTCAAGCAAAGCTTTGTGCATTGCAGGATGAAATAAAGCAACAGAAGAAATCCAGCAGTTCCCTGGAGATTTTTCCCCTCTTGGTCTGTTCTGTTGCGCAGGGGTACATCATTCCCACCCCAGGGGAAGGCTTTCTAGAGCAGGAAGGAGGAAGTCACTTCTCTTCCGTTTCCCTCATCCTTTAGAGTTTGTTCTCCTGTCATCTCACCCTGCAAAACCTCTGGCAGTTTAAGAGTGGGGGAAAAGTGAGCTCTGGAAAAGTCATTCTCAGTTTTCTGCGTTTTGCACACTTTCAAATCTGTTCCCTCTATTCTTGAAAAGAGAAGTGACTTAGATACTGTAGCAACAGGCAAGCGCAAGTCAAGAGGAAAAGATGAGTTCTAAAAGGAGTGAACAGAAGATCAGTCAGATATGAGGCAGCAGAGAGACAGGAAAATGCTGCTAAGAAAAAGGTTAATGGTGGGAGTGAACTGACAAAGCTTAAAAGACCAGAAGAGAAAACAAAATTTGAACTTCAGCGGACAGAGAAAAAGAACTTGTGGATCTAAAGAATTGTCACATTTCAACTCAGAAATAGCTTCATTCCAATGCCTAGTGCATGCTTTCAAACCCTTCTTTACAGCTATAATGTAGAGCATGACATTCATATTAACAAAGAAGAAAATAATTCAGGAGATTTGACTCTAAAATTTCCAGATGAATTCCCTGAAAAAGGAAAGGGTGAAGTCATCCCTATGAACCATCAGTGGTCAGCATATCATTGTGTCTCGTGGATATATAAGAGGGCAGATAACAGAGAGACCTCATTTTTTCCTTAAGATTTAGTTTATAGTAAGGCAACCTACCTCCCTTTCTGAACTGAGTCCAACAGGAACTCCTAGTACAGCACATGCTCCAGCACCTCTTGAGACTCTGACACCAAAAGGCATTTTTAGATTTAAAAAAAAAAAAAGACCACACCACCCTTTTCTGAATAGCTTCTTATAGTTTAACATCAGACCAATTTACTAGGTTAATAACTGATTGCTGCAGTGTAAAAAGATATCTGCAACTTGTATGGAGTTGCATGGAGACAAGACAAACTGCTCTCATACTAAACATACCTGATGCTTCCTTACAGCAAAAAAGGAAGTTCCCCATTTCTGCTTTCCTCAGAGGCATGGTTAACACATCCCACTTCTTCTCAATACACAAAAGCCAGGATACTGCATAAGAGCATTCCAAGACCACAGGGCAGGCTCTGAAATTCTGAAAGAATGGAGCTCCCGGTGGCAGGAGCTGGACATAGCCTACTTGTACTCTCATGATGGTGTCTTGGACCAGAGAATAAAATGGCTTGCAGATACACAGGTCAGAGCAAGACAGACAAAGTCATAACAAAGCTGAGTACCTTTAACAATCCTTAATCTCTTCACCTGGAAAGGAGACTCCTGTTGCTTCTCTGATACCACACTCTGCTGGCTGCCCCTGAATGTTCTCTGACAGGAGGGCATGATTGCACAATCATTAATACTAAATATCCACACACTCAAATGGTCCTAATTTGATACAGATGAGGCTTGAACCCACAGCTGCACCTCTGTTAAATTAGCCAGGGAATATTATAGAGCATTTGAGGGTTTTGTCATACCATTTGGGGTTCAATGCACCTGATCCAGCATATAATCAGAGGTGCAAAAACAGACAGTCCAAGATGCAGCACAGTCTATGAGGACACACCAAACTCCTTTGGATAAATTTGGGAAAGCAGAATAAATGTATTGGTGCCACATGGCCCAACTTTTCTGTTTTAATCTGAGATGTCTTAAAGCTGTGTCATTGAAACATGGTCATTATGCACGGCAGGGAGAATCTCTTTCAGTACAGAAACAGAACCTAAGGTAAGTCCAGAGCTTGGCATGACTCAAAGTTAAATGTGTCTCGGAATCGCTGATAATTAAGACTTACAAATAACAGTACCACAGATTCAGTTCTGCAAGCTAACAAGCACCCCATGGGTTAAAGAATTTCAAAGTATTCATAACACTTACTAATTGGTTACCAATGAACTTAATAATTGGTTCCCATATTTCTCTGAAATCCCCTTTTCAATTATATTTTCCAGCATAAAAAATATTTTCCTCTTCTTCATCCTTTGTTTTCTCTCCCCTTATAACTTTTCCCTTAAGTGTTTTTGAATCCATCAGCAATCCCTTCAGGACAACAAAGTTAGACAGTGACAATTTTCTGGCAAAAAAACAGATGAGAGCTCAAGAACCTGCCTAGGTCAGACCTTACAGCAGATCTGTGCCACTTCATTAGCTGTAACAGTAACATGAAAATCCCAGTGGCTCTGGAGTAATAAATATGTAATAAATGCTACCTTTATATATAACAGAAAAACCCTGGAAGTTATAGTGCTGGGGAATAATTCTGCTTTACACTTAGGCAAACTAACTAAACAGAGTATGGCAGTGCTTTTCCATCTCTTACTTCTGTAACCTAATATCCTCAGCAAAACAGCAACTACATCTCTTTTTTGTGTTTTGGTTTGGTTTTTGTTTTTTTGTTTTTTTGTTTTTTTTTTTTTTTTTTGTTTTTTTTGTGTTTTTTTTTTTTTTTTTGGTTGTGGTTTTCGGAAGGTTTTGTTTGTTTGTTCTGTTTGGGGGTTTTTGGTAGTGATGAATTGGTAATTGACTTGCTTATGGGAGACTGGGTGTACCTGCCTATATGGCTGCTCCCACAGGACAGAATCAGAGCTGCTCTAGCAGGTACCACTGCTCATATGCATAGACTAAGATGAGAGAGCAGAGGGTCTCTTTCAACTCACGTAGAGACAGTCTTTGGGTTTTGGAAGAACAGGACAAGACATAATGTTCAATGCCATTATTCTGTATTGAAGGGACATTTTTTCTGCTAGGGTAGCAACTGTTGGGAACTCACCCTGGATTTCTTTTGACCTGAAAGTAATTGTACCTGAGGCAACACTACATAGAGAAAATTAATAGATAATGACTTAAACATCTGAGGGGCCAGCTGAAAAGAAGGCACACTAGAAGAGCTATTGAGAATAGCAGAACTGAAAAATGAGCCACACGTCTCCCACCTTGCTGGCAACTCAGGGTGTTTTTTTCTTTTTCTTTTTCTTTTTTTTTTTAAACCGTGGGAAGTGAGGTTGTCGTGATGAGGCAAGAATGAGGTGGCTGTGAGATTTCTCCGAGGAGCCTTTAACTACCCTCTGGGTATTTTAGCACCTGCACACGTGAAACACTTGAGTATTAGCTTAGCTCTCTTTCTTCAGTTAAAAGCATTAAATTGCAGATGCCAAGTGTTTTCCTCCCCTTAATCTCTTTCAAATTCCTGAAAGCTAAAGTAATTTTGTCATGACTCACATTATAAAAAGAAAAAGTGATGTGACTGCTCCCACTTATCATGCACATGTACATAACAAATATTCTCTGTCCGCTCTACCTTGACTTGCTGGTGCCTGCAGTCCTATCATCACAGCCATCTGTTTAAGCATTAATGCCAAGCTCTGCTCCATGAAGCAATTTCTTCTTCATTTTGCCTCATTTTTTTCTCTCTTTCTTCCCCCGCCCAACTCCCCCTCCCTGGGGTTGGAAATCTCCCCCCACCACATTATTCTTTTATCACTTCTATTAAATTAACTGGAATTTGTACAGGGCAATAAACAGAAGAATTAGGCTATAGCATGAGTGAAAATCCTAGATGTTGACAAAAAATAACCATTCTCAGATCACAGAGACTGGACACAAATCACAATACCAGAGAGAATTTGAAAACAGGCATCCCTTAAGACTATCCACAATCACTTATCTCCCAAAATATATATGGTTAATCTTCCTAGAGTTATTAATGATTACCATTCATTTAGTGATGATCTAATCACTGTTATACCTTTTTATTCAGCAAATTTGTTAGTGATGGAAGTATGATTAACTTTCTGAATTAAAAGTGCACCCTGAGAAAACTGGTGAGGCTTTACATTAAGTTCCCAAGTCTTCTCAACTAAGAGATTAGTAGGATTTTCTCCATATTCATTGTAATGTCAGTTTCTGGAATACAGGCTTTGCTTTTGGAAAATTATCCTACCTCAGATCCTTTCAGCTCTCAGCTCACAATGTTACCACTGCTGCAGTTAAAAAGACATCCAAAGTACAATCTGAACTAAGAACAATTTTGTGAAGTTACATGAAATGCTAGGGCTTTAATTTTCACTTGAGTTTACCTTTCAACAATTGCAAAAAAAGAATGGAGTTTAACCATGCAGAACAGGTATCATATTAAGGATAAATAACAGATTAAATTTCCAAATTCAATAAAACAGATTAAAAATTTTTAAAAGGTGAGAAAAAGTGTTCCAGTAAAACCCTTACGAAGTACAGAATTTTTGCAACTACCTCTGTAACTTCTGCTCCTTTTTGACCATGAACAAAACCCTTTGCATATATATGGAACCGATGAAACTATAAAGCACTGGAGAAGATTTTGGTGACAAGTTTTTTAAGTGATACTAGTCTATCTGGAGTAAGGATGAGCCTCAAATCTTCTGAATCATTGTTACTAAAATCAGATTCAAGAACCTTTGGATATGTTCCCATTTTCAATGTATAAGCCAAAAGAAAACACTGCCAAAGGCTTGTGCACACCTGTGCATTTTTCATAACCAAATCTCAAACCTCAGCCTTTCCAGTCTTTCTGAGGGATAGGCAAATGGTTAAAAACCTGCAATGCCATTTCATAGCTTGACTCCTTTCTTGGAACAAATACCTAGATGGAGTCAGAGGGTTCACAAAGTGAAAAGACACACTGCTCTGCCTCAACACCCACTCCTTCTTATGGCCAACATAAGTTGCACACTCTCTGCAGAAGGCAGCATTTCTAACTCACTCTTACAAAGCCTTTTGTCATCAGTACTATGTATAAAATACTAAGTAATAATGGTTATGGTTAGATTAATAATTCACTGAGAATAAAAATCCAAGCAATTTTGGCCCTTCTTTATTCTTCATGGACTGAACCATATTTCTGTGAATGGATTTGTTATCCAGAAACATCCGCCAAATAGTTCATTTGAGCACATTTCCGCCTCCAGAACACTCGTGAGCTGCTCACTTCAGTTATCTGCTATTCACAGTGCACGAGTGGTAGCACAATATTGTTTCCAGTTCCTGACTAGAGGAAAAAAAAACTTTTCAAGTGGGGGAGTGATAAGCAGCAAATGCTAAATCACTGTTCATAAATAGCTTTCTGAGATAGACGACTGCATGAGTATATGCTCATGTTTAAGTCTATGAAACCTACAAAATAGAGAGATGTTTTTACAAATACCCACAAGAGAGGAGTAATCTGACCCCACATATAACTGTTGCCACACTCAATGCTTTATTTTTAAAATGGCTTTTTGTATTAAACAGCAATTTGATAACCACGTGTTAAGATTTTTAAACTTTTGAGCAGTGATACTATACAGAATTCATTGCTGTTTTTCGAATGGAAAGAACAGACACATCCAGAGAAGCTCAGTAATTTTTAAGCAGATTCTGCACCTTCACTACTGGCAATCACCACTTCCTTTTCCCATTTTGTGTGCTGTATACATATGTGAGTAATTTAATCTTCCCCCCAAAGCTGTGACACTAAAAATCCACCCACGTTTTTCCACTACCTGATAACTAATCACTGCAAAGTTCTCTTTGATTACAGTGTGAAGCATAGTAATAACCATGAAGGGAGATGGTCAAAAATTTGTTGGCATCAACCTCAATAGCTGAAAGCTGGTTACGTTATTTCTGTGCCAGAAGAAGGAGAGGTGCTATACTATATAATTTAGTGAGTGGATAACAGCATTCTGCTGCCATGGTTGAGTTGTAGTGTGTGATGCTTGCAGAGTGACATCTGGATGGCTGATTGATGGAGAGATTTTGCATCACTGAGTTCGACAGTGTGGTTGTGCCATGACTGCCATAGGTGACTTAATTTTTTTAAGGTGAGGAGTAGACAAGAAGCTGTTTGGCCCAACAGAAGTCAGAAATAAGATAGATACAATAAATTTCACTCTAGCCATATATAGTAACAACATCTGTTCCTTGTAAGTCCTCTTCATTTTTATTTTAAAATGTTAGTAATAAATACAAAAAGACTAATGTTTTAACTAATGTCAGAAAAAAATCAGCCAAAAATCAACAAAAGGCAACAAACTTCCTACATTCCTATGAGTCTAGCTACCCTAACCCCTTGGCACTTCAAAATTCTCCCTTGTTTGCCAATACAGTGCTCGTCCTCTTCTTCTTTATAAAAATATTTTTTTTATAGTTAAGGGCTGACTGTAAGTGCCAGGGCTGATGGGGACTCCAATTCAATGCTCACTTCAAAGGGACTGTGCTAGGTGCTTACACACAAATTACATGTCTTCACTTCTCTTCCTGCATCAGTGTGCCCGGATGAATAATCAAGGCAGCTTTTATAGAGACACAAGAAATGCCGATCACAGTTTGTCTCTGAGTCAGTTGACGTTTTTATTTTATATATAAAGCAAATTAGGGTGGAAGACACAGACAGAGCCAGAGATGAGGCTGTGTGACAACCCCTTCAGATCTCATTTAGTCTATGTTACAGAGAACTTAGTCTTTACAATCCTGCATGCTAATAAGCACATATCCCTCCTCTGAGAAATTAATAAATCTTGAGACAGCTTAAAGGAAAGACAAAAAAAAAAATCACTGCCTTTACTGTGCATATCTGAGCCTCTGTATGGGTGATGGCATTAGGGTGAGGGAGGTGAAGGACTTTCTACATTGCTTCGAGGAGAGATATAGGAGTGCGGGTGTCGGATTTTTCCACAGGTTAAGTCATTCCAATATCTATTAAAAGTAATTTGGTAATTGCATTGGACACAAACAATGAGAGTGAATAACCAGTTTCTTTTATAACCGCTCTATCACAGTGCTTTCAAAGCTGTTTTCCTTGTGATGGTCCCCCATGACACTATCACTGTGCCTGGGATGTGACCTGCAGCATCCAAATATACTCCAGTCCCACGGGAAAGCAAGAAATTTTCTCTTTCATCAATTCAGAGTTTTGCCAAGATTCAAATACCCAGCTAAAAAGAATTAGGCACAAAAGTCTAATGGAAGAATCTCCATGAGAATCACAGTTTACAAATTTCATAATGAAGTGGACAATTACTTCAGTGAAACATCATGTGATCTTTCACAGCAACAACAGAAAAGAAGCATTAGATATTGCTGGGCTTACACACCATGCCATAGTTTGTCCTCAAATTCCTACCTATGCAGGGGTAGTAATAGCATCATCTTCTTCCATGTAAATTCCAGACACCACGTATGCTCTTCTTCATAATTTCCATCTCTTATGACTCTGTTCAACCTAATAGATACACAGACTTGATGGGACAGAAGTCCTTGATTAGGATGTTGGACAAAAAAAAAAAAAAAAAAAAAAAAGAAACATGAAGAGGCTTATTGTGATCTAGAGCTGTTCATTGAAGAGGCCTGCTGGAGATACTCTTGTAAGTTTAAAGGAAAATATTGCTATTATAAATCAAACTGTTTCAGTTGAGATTAAAGCTATTTTTTAAGTGTTGGACTAGCATATGTACACATTCTTGCTGTTCAACCTGCTTTTGAGCTAGTAAATGTAAACCTAATGTTTTGAGAACTGTGACATCTCTCTTTCCAATTTCTAAAGTTCCACATTTAGTAGTTATGGCAGGTCTTTCTACTGATCCACACAGCAATTACTGAGCAGAAAAGATCCAGATGAGACAAAACCTTGAATGAGCAGTGTCGGGGAACACTGTCTCAAAGACTGCCAGAAAACCACGATGAACAGTTTCACGAGTGGATAGAGCTGGCTATCAAGTAATCGACACCAGAAAACAGATAACTACCTCA
>JAWWMP010000165.1:42380189-42443138 GCA_035047865.1 Dendrocincla tyrannina | reverse complement strand
TTAAATATTTTAATCAGATCAAAACGTTGTTTTACATCAAAAAAAAAAAAAAAAAAAAAAGACAGGGCAAGGCATGGCATTCATGTCAAATGGCTATTAAAGATGTACCAACAGAAGAGTGGAAAAAAAATGATACTGAGCCTGAGAAGAGTCTGAACAGGAATCATGGGAAGCACTTATGCAGAAATGAAAGGAAGAAAAGAATTTCTTGGTGCCTCAGGTGACAACCGATATGATTTGAGCATGAAATGTAAAACAACTGGCATTGTAAAATGTAGTAAAAATGTAAAGCAAACAAGATGAGCACAAATAGAGAAACAAATGCAGAAACCTCAGCAGTCTCTTGAATGAACTGCACTCAAGGAAATCCAAAGGAAGAAAGTCACAACAGCCAGTGCAAGAAATTAACAGAATTATGAACAAAGTTTTTAGCTGGAAGACTGAGTTTAGTCAGGAAAGTGAGATCTGTTGTTGGCTGTGCCAGACCAAGAACTGGATGAGTGGCAGTTGTCCAGTTACCTCCTTCCTCTGGGCTGGAGCTCAGACCGAGTTGGGGTCCACAGGAACGAAAGCATGCAGAGCTACGAATTTTAGTGTACAGCTTCTCCCAGTCATCCATAAGGAGTTGCTCTCTATGCCTCAAAACGTAGGAGAAAAAAGCTGCTTCCGAATCTTGGTAGCTCTGCATGGCACAACTTTCCAGAATGCTAACATTCACACAACAATGCCAGCTTCAGGTATTTCACAGGAAGCATTTGTATTCAAAACCCTAAGTTCACTTTTGCAGACTTCCAAACAGGAGAACATCAGTGAAAGTTGCAAGAAAAGACTCAGTGGCAGAAGTGGTAGGTGTAATAGGGATCACAGGAAAACACTAGGGAAGAAAAGGCTCAGATTTCTCTGCCACACACATTTCATCCTTATAATTTAATAAATTTAAATAAACTTAAAAAAATTTCCATGTTAAGCAATGTATCTGCTGGTCCCTAAGGACTACACCATCAACTTTAAACCTTGAGTTTATGAAGGTCACTTTCTCCTTTCCTTAGCTCTTATTGTTTTATCTGTGCTGCTGAAGGTATCTCTGCTGTTCTTAGAGAGATGGCAGCTTGCAGCCATCTCGGTCCCTGTGCAGTTGTGTTCTTCACCACAACGCTGTTATTCTGACACTCTGCTTTTCCTATTGCACCCTCCAAGTGCCAACTCCCTCTTCACAGAGGCAGACAGTTACAGTAAGAAGAGATACGTGTCATGTGCTCTATTATTTAGTAGTTCTGTCGTTATTCAAAATAAAAACACAAGAAGAGAGACCCTTTGTCTCATATTAATGCCAGTAAATGCACAGGCTACTGTTAGCATATCAAAGGTAGTGAACACTGAAAAGAAATGGCTTGAAATTTGGTTAAGTTTTACATGGAATATGATTTGTTAATACCCAGCATTCAGTTCTGCCTCATGGCCTATGTCACTGTGAATGTTTGGTTCCTGAGAAATGCTGAAGAGAAGAGAAGCATGGACACTTAGCCATATTACCAAGAATCTGCTTTAGAGTTATTGGTAACAGATGCTTTAGTACAAGAATGCTTTTGGTATGCAACTACTGAACATCTGGCCTAAATATTTACTACCTTCTTACTTGATGGTTTGTTTACATTCTGTAAATATTGTATTTTGTAGTTCTTATAGGGTTTTCCAACCAACTTTAATCAGTGAGAGATTGCTCATTACTTACATATGTTGCTCCACATAACACTTCTAACACACTAAAGATTTCCAGCGTCCTTAGGATTCCACAACACCGTACAGCAGTGAGTTCCAAAGGCTCATTACATACAGAAAAACAGAGGATTTCCTTAGATTTCAAATATGCAGCTTCTTTGAGAATCCCCTGCACATATACACTATTATGTTATATTCCAATCTTGCATTAGATAAAGTACTGTCTCATTGTGTTTATTAAAGGTATGTAAGCAATTAAAAACAGCACATCTTAAGGACACTACTTAAAAGAAAAAAATTGTAAATGCACCAGGTCTCAAGAACAGTTTAGACCACACTGCAGAATAAAGCCAGTGCTGTGATTTCACTATTTAATGATAGAGAGCTGTGTTCAATAACAGTGTGTTTCACTTCAGATTAACATCTCTTAGGTTAATGAAAGTACCCTGTGCTCCATAACTTACTTTTTTTTTTGGAGGGAGAAGGAAGAAGAGTATTAAAAGCTTCATTTCATTCCTTAACTTAATCCCAGCTTGAAGGACTAAAGACGAAAATTGGAGCTGGGTCTTCATTGTTGGGTTTGTCAGCTTTCTAGTTATACACCATACTCTATAAACCACGCACCACAGTAAAGAACCAGAGGAACTGGCAGACTGAGGCAGAGTGAAAATGTCTTAATCCTTCTGACCTTTAGCACAATTTTCTTTCTCCAACAGAATACACAACTGACCTTTTCTACCTACTGACAGCACAGTTTATGGCAGATTTCCATTATCCAAAGCTCTGCAAATTCACTGCAGTTATTATTGATAACTCAGCTCCGTTCTGCAAGGATATTACAATGCACAGCTCACTGTAAGCTTAACTATAGGTTGATACCTGTCCCAGAAAGTCACAATGGCCATGCTTGCATACCTACCAGCTTTCCAGATGTGCACCGAAGCAAAATACCTGCAAGACAGCCAAACATTACAGATGTACCCAGCAGAAACAGGACTGAAGTGTTGCCAGATGCACCAAACATGTTCATCTAGGTCACAAACTTCCCTGGGTTGAGGGATGTCTGAGTCATTAGGCTGCCTGCCCAGCACACAGGAGATCTGTCACTGACTTAGTATGTGACATTGAGAAAGTCACTAAACCGCTATGTCTCTGCTCTTCACTTGTAAGAAAGGAGTGGACTGCATCCCCTTACTTCAGTGTTATGAAACTCTTGTAGACAGTGAATCATTTACACCTACTCTGGTAACAGGGTCCAGATGGAAAAATTTGCAGAATATTTTAGTTGAAGTTTATAGTTTAACTATGGAAACACAATAAAATATTGTTGGGTATGGTATACAGGTTTTATTTGTACAAGTTGGATATGTGAATTATTCACACCTGAAAAAGCAGAGTGATTCATGAAGGTCGTATCAACCGACTAGCAGCAAAGTCTTTATACCCAACTGCACCATCCTGGTCTCTGTAATTTTCACACTTTTATTAAGAAAACCAAATGTTTGTGATACTTTTTATATTTTTTCACATCTTTTTAATTTAAACTATTTTTACATTGCTCCAGCTGTAAAGCCATACTCTCTTAGTAACCATGTGTTCAATTACAAAGCTCACTGTGGAAAAGAAAACAAAAAATAAAATGACATTTTCATTCCCCAAATAACCTGTATTCTTATGCTTTTTTCCTTTCTTTAAATTAGATTCAATACGGACTCTTGAAGCCTTTTTTGAGTGGTTATCATATATCTTGATAGGGAGGACCAGAAAGTGAGCAGTTTGACACTTCAAATCCACAGAAATATGTATGCTTCTATGGTCAGCAAAGACAAAAATGCTGGGGTTTGCAAAGGAGTCAAAGGCAATAAGACTCTACAACAAAAGAGATGTTTTAATCTATAAATCAAGGCAGCAGTTGTAGTGAGGGTGTGGGAGTGATATTTGCCTTTCTCACTCAGACTTGGCTTGGGATTTAAAATCCCAGGGGTTTCCATCCTGCATTCTACTGTCGGTTTACAGGGAAATGAGCACTGAGAGAGAAATACGAATGCTCAGACGGGGAGACCAAGAAAAGGAGAAAAGGACAGCAGAAGAGGATGTGCAAAACCAATACACTGTACATGGGAACCAAGCCTCCTTACATGCATGAATACTGAAGATAGTGTTTTGAAAACAGAAGTGGAATTAAATGGTACCTGATGAGGCCTGTGATGCACCCAACCAGCAGATAACTTTTTGAGGAACAAATTCCAGAGACAGCTAGAGCAGTTCTGAATGCAGCACTCAAAAATTATCACAAACAGCACAAAATATTAGGTCCAATATATGTAATCTCAGTGGGAGAATTTCAGTGGTCTGACTATATTTACTCTTTGGGTAAATGTATTCTTGGCTACATAAAATTCCCTGGCAGACAATATTCTTTGTTTTCTGTATTTTGCCATTAATGAGTCACGATATTTTGTGCCATTTGACAGAAAAAATACTGTTCATAAAGCTTTGAAGGACCTTCCACAAAATAAAAATACTCTTTCAGAAACAGCATTCCAGGAAAGTGCTATTTCAGATTTTAAGGCAACCAGAACTAGTGCACGGTTTATGTACATTTAATTTAAAATTCTACTGACACTGTCTAATATTTCATTCTACATTGAAAGGAATTTACAATAGAGGTATCATTAAAAATTATCCCATGCTTCAGACAGAATGTGTCAGATTGTGAATGAACAGTGACTTACAATCAAGATCTAAAAACAGGACAAAAAATACTATATAAAATATACGACATGTATTTTAAATAAGTACACAGTTATATGTTGCACACAGAATGAGAAAGGATATTGAAAGAAAATTCAGGTAGGCAAAACTCAGAAAGGAACATGTTTAAAATCTTACAGAAAAGACTGATTTCCCCATAGAATTCTAACCTGGTTTGTTTTGTTTTGTAACACACAAAAGCTTGAGAAAGTATATAAAGGACTGATTATTCATTATTACTTAGCTAGTGGGTTTGGCTCTGACAGTTCCTTCTTCATTTTCCTTCAGACTGCCTACCAAATATTGCAAAACTCCATTTGGCAATGCTAAGCAGGAATAGACACGAAGAAAATCTGTGATTGCCATAGACTGATTTAGGAAGACAGATTCAAATTTGAATATGAAAAGTCTGGGCAAATGCTGACTAAGAAGAGAAATAAAAATCTACAAACATGAGATGCATAGGAAAGATGGAAGAACCTATGCAGAAAGATAAAAATCAAATTAAAAGCACAACAATTTAGACTGAAGAACATGGAAATCTTCCAGAAAGTGAGAAGATGCTATGGACTTATTATTTATTCTTTATAATGTTTGTCACAGAACCTCAAAACTGAATCACAAATACAAGGTAACAGTGTCATTTCTCAGAGGATAAGAATCTCATCACTAAGGGCACATAATTAGAACACAGAAGGAGTGGAAAAAGCAATTGAAAGCGAACATGTAGGGGCCTCACTGATGCCTAGAGTAGCAGAAAATAAGTCTTCCATTTCTGAACAGTGTGACTATAGCAAAAGTAAAAGGTTTATGCATGCAGGAAAAAGGATACTGCACAAGAGGGTCTTGTGTTTTTAAAGAAGGCATGATTATAGAGGAACGTCTTTCCAGTGGTAAAACATATACACAGGATAGTAGGACATAATCTTACATGCACATTGAAACACTGCTGCTGAATACAGAGACAAGGTGACTTTGCTAAACAAAGGCCACACTTTTGGATACATATCTTTTGTTTTTCTTTCACAGTCATCTGAATATACTACCAAAATCTGATGCACCACTAAATCTTCAAGAGAATGCTGTGCTGCAATCCTTTGTTCATTTTCCCATTTTTCACATCCGAACCCCTCCCTCTTCAGCAACAAAATGGTAAGATGCTCCCTCAGCCTGCTGCTGTCTGAGTACTTTGGACTCACTTTGCATCATGAAAAGAAAGTCCTTTTCAATGTCTACCACTGACAGCAATTGTCCTTTCCCATACATCCTTCCTCAGCAGACAACAAATAACTTGTGCTAACATCCCCACTAGAGGCAAGAGAAATGGCCAGTTTGAGCATCCTATTCTTTTTTGTAATCTGTAACTGATAATTCTCAGTCTGCCTCAATTGTCTGTCCCTGAGAGAAGGCTTAAAATAAAGCAAAGATGCAATGGTGAGAAGCTGGATAAATACATGTTTGGGTTATTTGTTCTTCGTTGTTTTGTTTTGCTTTTTCCTGGAGTATTTAGTTACAACTGACAGAAGTTTGCAAACATCATCCACTTCCTCAACCGTTTGGAGCTGCATTGAAGTCATGCTCTTAAACTAAACTCAGGAAAAAATAATGATCTTTCTTTGGATTTGTAGCACAGGCATATTTTAGATTTCACAACACTGTAATGGATTACAAAATTTCCCATACAAGTGCTCAAAGTATGGGATACAGATATTTCAGAAAACATTAAGCTCATATTTTCCACACTGAAATCTAGGGAAAGAGAGTAAGCACTGGCTGAAAGCCGTAAGAATGGCTTTATCACTCAACCATGCTGCCCTCCAGGGAGAGGCTGGAGAAGCAGAAGGCTAGTTTTGCTATCTCCTCCATCTTTAAAAGGATTTGTTTGCACATGTATGGACCTGAAAAGAGGAATTTTCAGCAGCACAGTATGTCAACAAATGCTTTGTTTTCTGCTCTACCATGATGAAGAGCGGTATCTCATTTGTCCTTGCCCTCCATGTTTGTTTTGTAAGGTTTGCTACATACAGGCCTCGATTTGCCAAATTGTGGCATAGGAAATCTGGGGTTCTCTCTGCAGGGCTAATTACAGCAATTCCTATTCCACTTCAGTATCTCCATCAAATGCCTGAAAATACAGGCACCAAAGCTCCTAACTAGACTCATCCTTACTCTGTGTTTCCATCCAACAGAGACAAATGCTCTGGAAAAATTGCTACTAGAGCAAGCTAACATGAAAAACAGAGTTTGCATTTCTTCTTTTAAATGAGTTAGTTAGAAACCAGTCAGCTGTTTGTTTGACATTCTGCGCCAAAGCCAAGCATGAATCTCTCCCTTGACTTACATTAGCTTTGAGAGTGAGAACAATAAGCAATCTGGGGCTTAATGAGCCTGCATGTGGGGTCAGTCTGGCAGAACGAAAGAGAATGGTCATTTTTTGAGCTATCCCAGTTTGAAACAGAAACTACAGGGGGGATTAACGAGAACAACAAGGAACTAGGCACCTGCAGAAAGGGTTATAGCAACCTATAGCAACTCCCTCGTGGGATACTATATACTATTAAGTATATAGTATCCCACTATACTACAATAGTATCTTACTACAGATACTATTAGAGATATTACTATTACAGATACTACAATAGTATCTTACTATAGTAAGATACTATTGCCCAAGTACTGACACTGAGTAGCTAATTCAGATCAGCTTGCATCAGCCTTTGGCCTAGCACAGTGGCACATCTGGATTGGGAAGGAAAGACTAAGCCTCTTGTACAGGAATGTATAAGCATATTTGCTTTTAGAGAGATTCTCTTCAAATAAAACGCGTACTATACAACATGCAAAAGGAACACGATTCCAAAAAAATACCCCAACATCTCCAAATCCTTTCTGTAACTATTTCTGAACAATACATAATAGAACCTCCTCTTAAAACCCAATTGTGTTAAAAGCACAGACTTTCACCACCAGAGCTGAAATGAACATAATTTACTTGTCTCTAAAACACAGATGATAAACAACTGTAGACATAAAAACACTCCACCAACTAGGGAGTCAATGGACAATACACACTAGAGGAAATACAGAGCCATGGTAACATCTTGAACTAGTCTCTCCTTCCCTTTCCTCTCCTTCCTAACTCATGCCACAGACCCCATTCTAGGGCACGCTTCTTACTCTCTTTGTTACGCAATATAACAGCCTACTTTTAATTCCCTGGCCTTCACACCTCTGAAGAGCAGGAGGTGCTGAGATATAAAGGTGATGGGCTGATGGAAAATTCTAAAGGCAGACTGGACTACTGTCAAAGACATATCTCTGGGCCATCTAGAGAAGAAATATTCAATTATTCCAAGGCATGTTAATGATCTTTCCAGTTTTACCTTGGCAACACATTCCCCAAACTGCAAAACAATCAACAGATAAATTGAACATCAGACAACTGAATGGTTAAACTCCTGCTTGTGATCTGCTGCAGATGCTTTCACTGGGAATGTTTAAGCATAATAGTTCAGTGTAGGAGGAAAGAAACTTGTTATTTTAGTCATCTGCATATATTCTAGTTTTGGTTGGATTTTGTTTTACTTGGCTTGGGTTTGGGGTTTTTTTTTTAAAGGTACATTTAATGCTTATTCAGAAGTGGACTATTATAACCATTAAAAATAATATTCATACAGATTGTAATCAGATCCAGTATCTCTGAACGTGTCTGTGGGTTGGAGATGAGCACCACGACCAGTAGGCAGGGCCTTTTTTGGTACTGATGGGGGTGTATATTCAAACTTTAAAAGTTACTGTGATTAATTCCTACCAAGTCAGCGTAATTTTCTTCACTGCTTAAGTATTACAGCTGCTAAGATTTCTAAAAGGGAGTCAACTGTGTTCTTGAGCTTCATTATTACAGTCACGCTTTTTTCCAACTAGATTGAGATCCACCAACTCACAATTTGGCTAGGAATTTTGCACATATTGGTTGACAGAGCAATATCCAGAAAGCTGATTTCATAAGACTCCAAGTCTCTCTTCCTCAGCAGCTCTTTTCTTTTAGACTAGGTATTGGTAGAATTCAAATTATGTCATTTCAGTTTCCCTAGGTATCTTCAAAATACTTTGGGTTTTGACTTAAATGCCAATAAAATGCCTTCATTCAAGCTTTGCCCAAGGGAGCAGGAGAGGTGGAAAGATTTTGCTTCCTAGTTGGTTTTATTTGGGATGTTGAAGGAAAATCTTCCTTTCTTATAATATCATCCGTCCCACTAATATCCAACTAGGAAAGTAGTACCAAGTTTTACAGAGCAGTTGTGGTTTCTCCCTAACAATGATCCTTTTCTGACTGTAGCTTTGACTCCATTGATTTGCTGGAATTTTTAATTCTTCTTGATAAGATTCTTCATGAAGATTACTGTGGGAAGTATTGAAAAACACATGAAAGACAACGTTGTCATTGGTCACAGCCTCCATGAAAGGAAAGTCCTGCTTATCAAACCTGATTTCCTTTTATGACAAAGTAACCCACCTAGCTGATCAAGGGAAGCCAGTTGACGTAATCTTTTTAGATTTCAGTAAAGGTTTTGATATTGTTTCTCATAGGATCCTTCTGGACAAAATGTCCAGCACACAGCTGGATAAGCACATCATGGAGTGCGTGAGGAATTGGCCCATGAGTCGAGCACAGAGGGTCACAGTGAATGACAGAGAGTGGCATCAGACTGGTGACCTCTCACTAGTGGGTTTCCACACGGATCCATCTTGGGCCTGGTGCATTTCAACATCTTCATAAATTACTTGGATGCAGGACTGGAAGGGATACAGATTTTTACAGATGTTTGCAGATGACACAAAACTGGGAGGAGGAGTTGACTCCCTTGAAGGTAGGGAAACCCTTGCAGAGAGAGACCTCAACAAATCAGAGTACTGGGCAATCACCAGCCATATGAAGTTCAGCAAGGGAAAGTGTCAGATTCTGCAACGGGGATGGGGCAACCCTGAAGGTACATACAGACTGCGAAATGAGATGCTGGAGAGCAGTGCCATGGAAGGGGACCAGGGGGTCCTGGTGGATGGCAAGTTGAATATGAGTCAACAGTGCCCTGGCAGTCAGGGGGGCCAACTGTGTCCTGGGGGCATCAAGCAAAGCATCACCAACCTCTCGAGGGAGGGGATTGTCCTGCTCTGCTCTTCATTGGGGCAGCCTCACCTTGAATGTTGTGTGCAGTTTTGGTCACCACAATATAAGAAAGACATTAAGCTATTAGAGAGCATTAAAAGAAAGGCAACAAAGATGTTGAAGGGCCTTGAGGGGAAGCCGTATGAGGAGCAGCTGAAGTCACTTGGTCTGTTGAGCCTGAAGAAGAGAAGACTGAGAGGAGACCTCATTGCACTCTACAACTTCCTCATGAGGGAGAGAGGAGTGGCAGACACTGATCTCTTCTTTGTGATGACCAGTGACAGAACTCAAGGGAATGGCCTTAAGTTTTGTCAGGGGAGTTTTAGATTGGATATTAATAAGAGGTTCTTCACCCAGAGGATGGTTGGGCACTGGAACAGGCTTCTCAGGAAAGGCGTCACAGCACCAAGCCTGACAGAGTTCAAGAAACATTCAGACAATGGTCTCAGGCATATGGTGTGACTCTTGGGGATAGCCATGTGCAGGGCTAAGAGTTGGACTCCATGATGCCTGTGGGCCCCCTCAAATTCAGCATATTGTCTGATTCTTGGGTTTGTGCCCATTTTAAATAATCTGATTGGATTCCTTTCCTCAGAAGGCTGAGAGGATTCACACCAATCACAAGAGTTTTCTGAACACAGAGAGAATGAGAATAGGGTGGATACCTTTACATTTTCCATTCTGCTACAAAGAGAGTATCCATTCATATAATAATCCTTAATACAGGTATACAACTCTTAATTGTATGGTTCATTCATCCCCCCAAAAATACGTATGCACTCTAACTGAAACTACTTCAAATGAGAATCATATTCAAACTGCTCCAGCCAAAACAATATTGTCAAGTACAATCTAAAAAATGCTATATAGTCTTTCTAAAGAAAGTCTGTCTTTGCATTTTCACATAAAAGTGAAACCCTCAATTTAAAATTTTCCTAAATTTTTAAGAGTCAGTAAAAATAGCAACTAAGCACTTGTTCTATCACATACAGAAATACACTGAAGGACATTTTAATTATATAGAGGAGAGGAGAAAAAAAGTGCTTGACTATTTCCAACACTATTTTCTATTTCAATCAGCAAATTATAAAAACAGCCTTAGCCATTCAGTCCTACATATAACAATTCAAAAAGCTACCTTTGACTTTGCTTTCCAGTTTTCTACTAATCTATGGAATCATTAGTTACACCTGTTCTGCTCATCTGTACTACCTTCATCACCTAAAAAAAACAGCCTAAAAATGCATTTTGTTTCCTAATCTCTTGAATAGGCTGGCCACTATTACTTACATCATTCAACTGATTGGGAAATACAGAAAGGCACTCTAAATTACTGGTAGTCATGCAGAAGGTTTAAAACATTCTCCTGGCTTTGGTCATGCTTTCTGATATATATTCTTCCTCTTTTTTATGCTAATGAGTCACATATAAATGTTCGTACTGCTGAGATTGCCGAGGTTTCCACATAACCTATTCCATGAGCAGAGTTCTGATGAGAGCTGCTATCGATCTTTGGTACCTTGGCCCCATGCAGATCAGGGTCCTCACATGATCAATCCGTTCAACATAGTAGTAGCAGCATTTTCTACTACTACAGAAAAGTTGCATTTTTCCTCAAGAAAAATGAACATGCTGAACTACCACTGTGGTTTTAGTAAGTACATGAATAGGGAGCAGAAAGAGAACAATGCATTCATTTGTTCCAATAAGTAAGGGCTTACGTGACCCTTGCTCTGCAGAGGTGAGAGGCTTCTAGATACTGAAATAATCCAGCCTGGTAGCTTTTGTCAACTTAGTTATTTTCTACTGAGATTGGTACTCACCAAACCATCTTAGATTGACAGCCCTGGGGATGATGTCCTGTGTTATCTATGAAACAGATACAGTCCAAGGAGCAGCAATGCTTTAGGTCTGATTTATTTTCATTTCAGTCTTAAATGTGTCCTTCAATTTTTAATTGATGATAGTGACCTCTCTTCCCCATTCGCACAATTCTTTATTTTTCTCTAAAAGACAACAAAGGTATTTTCTCCAGCCATATAAATTTTATTTCGAAACCTGATTAATTCTCCCTAAATACAGACTGTATCTTCATAAATACTTTTATTACTGTGATTGCCAAAAGAACTACAGGTTACTTAATCAGGGACCTAACTTTTAAATATGGAACCTAGTCTTTATTTAAATACAAACATCTGGGTAGTTATATTTTAATAAGGTTTGTTTTGTTTTGTTTTTTCTGGAGAAGGAGATTGTTCACTGAAACTGAAACTACAGAAATGTAATAAGGATGGGATTCAAGGAAAGGGAAAGGAAAATGGGGGACCAATAATCTTAAGATATTGGTTGTCATATGTTTTTTCACCTGTATATATACCGCTAGCTACATGGAGCAATGAAATCACTGTGAGGCAGGAGAATAGCACAACAATGTCATAACAGTAAAAGAAAATTTAAACCCAAAATCTGCAGGAGGCAAACAAGAAGGAAGAACAAAAGGATAATCTAGTGAGTAGGCAACTAGTAATCTGCTTAAACCTGGGCCTCAGGAAAGATGCAAACATAGATGCTGGTGCACTGCAGCAGCCTGGCTCATGAAGTGATAGTTGACAAGACCCAAACATTGAAATGAACCTGCAGGGGGATTCTGCTGTAGGCAGCGAAGGGAGCAATCAGATTCTAACATAAAAGGTAACATCCTAATCTCTAAGCTTGATCTAAAGCATGAGGTTTAGTATCCTTTCCAATTTCTCCATCTCTGTTAATGGAAATACCCAAAGTTACAGCAATTATCAACATAAATGTCATCTCTGCCTCTTGCTAAGCTCTTGGACTTAATGAAACCCTTTGGCAAATAGTGCATTGTAAAACCTAGGTTCAGCTTGTTACCACACCACAGATTTCTTGTGTGTTACTTACAAAATCAACAACAAAATCTTTAAAGACAAGGTTTTTAAAAGGAATTTAAGCACATAACATATCCTTACAAATCTGTTGGATGCAGTGCTTGTAATGAGAATAACTGCACCTTGCTGTACCTTACTTATCTTTACAACATCTCCAAATTACAGACTGTAAAAGCATTTACTACTTGAGTAATGACTAGGCAGGTGTGTAAGGGACCATGTACTTAGTGACGAAATTAGGTAAACTGTCACATAATGGCTAGGCACTGGCTTCTAAAGCTTGAAAGAATTATTTTCTAAAGACCATTCTCCTGTTCTTTGTTAAGTTTTAAATAAGTAAAACATCAAGACTCTCTCAGAAATTATATCCAGTATGATTTTCTTGCTTACAAGGTCCCTCCACTTTTCAAAGAATCATAGAATCATTAAGGTGGGAAAAGACCTCTAATATCAACTCCAATCATTAACCTAACACTGCCAAGTCTACTATTAAACCATGTCTCTAAGCACCACATCTATATGTTCTTCGAACACCTTCAGGGACAGTGGTTCCACCACTTCCCTGGGCATTTGGTTCCAATGCTTGACCATCCTTTCTATGAAGAAATTTTTCCTGCTATCCAAACCAAACCTCCTCTGGGGCAACTTGAGGTCATTTCCTCTTATACTATTGCTTGTCACCTGGGAGAAGAGAGCGACCCACACCTCATTACAATCTCCTTTCAGGTAGTTGTAGAGAGTGATAAGGTGTCCCCTCAGCCTCCTTTTCTCCAGGCTAAACAACCCCAGCTCCTTCAGGTGCTTCTCCTAAGACTTGTGCTCTTGACCTTTCACTAGCTTTGTTGCCCTCCAGGGACAACCACTTCCCTGGTCCTGCTGGTCACACTCTTGCTGATTCATGCCAGGATGCCATTAGCCTTCTTGGCCACCTGGGCACACTGCTGGCTCATGTTCAGCTAGCAGAAAAGGATCTGGGAGTGGTAGATCTGGGTGTGCTGAACTCCCAGATCCGTTTCTGCCAAGCAGCTTTCCAGCCATCCTGCCCCAAGCCTGTGGTGTTGTACAGAGTCATTATGATCTGAGTGCAGGACCCAGCACTTGGCCATACTGAACCTCATACTTTGGCCTCAACCCATTGTTTCAGCCTGTCTAGATACCCCTGCAAAGCCTTCCTGTTCTCAAGCAGATCAGTGCTCCCACCCACCCACTGGTGTCATCTGCGAACCAGCTGGGGGTGCACTTGATGCCCTCATCCTCATCATTAATAGAGATATTACACACAACTGACCCCAATACTGAGCCCTGTGGAACACTGCTTGTAACTGGCCACCAGCTGGATTTAACTCCATTCACTACCACTCTTTGGAATCAACCATCCAGCCAATCTTTTACCTAGTGAAGAGTACATCCATCAAAGCCCTGAGCAGCCAGTTTCTCCAGGAGAATGCTGTGGGAGACAGTGTCAAAGGTTTTACTAAGGTCCAGGAAGACAACATCCACAGCCTTTCCCTCATCCATTATGCAGGTCACTCTGTCACAGAAGGAAATCAGGTTAGTCAAGCAGAACCTGCCTTCCCTAAACCCATGGTGGCTGGGCCTGATCCCTTGGCTGTCCTGTATGTGCCATATGAAAGCGCTCAAGATGATCTGTTCCATAACTTTCCGTGGCACCGAGGTCAGGCTGATAGGCCTGTAATTCCTCAGATCCTTTTTCCAGCCATTCTTATAGATGGGTGTCACATTGGCTAACCTCCGGTCTTTTGAGACCTTCCTCCCTAAGCAGGACTGCTGCTAAATGATGAAGAATGCTTTGGCAAGCCCTTCTGTGAGCTCCCTCAGTGCTCTTGGGTGAATTCCATATGGCCCCATAGACTTGTGCACATTAAAGTGGAGCAGCAGGTCAGTAACTGTTTCTGCTTGAATTATGGGGACTTCATTCTCCTTCTTGTTTCTGTCTTCTAGTTCAGGAGGGTGAGTACCCTGAGGATAAGTGGTCCAACTATAAAAGACTGAGTCAAAGAAGGAATTAAGTACTTCATCCTTTACGTAAACTTTTGTGGGAATGTTTCCCAACACATCCAATATAGGATGGAGATTCCTTATTCTTTCATTGATAGCAGCAAATCTTTCACCCTGCTGACTTGTCAAGAAAAGAAAGACACCACAACTAGAAGAACATAACTATGACAGAGGATCCCTGAACTGAGCTTTGTCTTGGACAAAACCTACAACAGAGCTGTCAAGGAGGCCTACCAGGGAAAAAACATGTATAAAACCCTTCCAGAGTGAGCTCCTTTCCTTATCCTCTAATCCATTCCTCATTCTTAGTTTTCACTTTGTTTCTTCAAAATTCTTACCAGGTCAGAATTGGAAGACTTATTCCAATTGTCAGCTGCTCTGACACAGACTTTTCCAGAAAACCTTACAGTATTTTTTGCACCCTGGAAAACCTCTATTACAAATGTTAGAAAAAAAGCATGAATTTTGTATTAGGTGTCAGCAACACATATATTTCTTAAACTCTAACAAGGTCTGCTGAGGCCCTATTGGCACCAGAAAACCATAGGCTGGATGTAAGGAAGGAACAAGATGATGAGTCAGGGTGTCAAACTGCTCCCTTTCAGAATTTGTTTGCTTGATATCTTTGACAAAGAAGTCCTAAACCCCAATGACTGGCAGAAAGATTCAAGATCAAAATCCATTCACAATTCTAATCTTAAAACTGGATCAGAGAATGCCCCCATTCAGGACCCAAATTTAGCACCCTCCTACTTGAACCTTTGTGTCATCTTGTGCACCTCTTACAAAAAAATATTGACATGGCATTTGCCAACTCAACAAGCAAAGGGAGAAGAAATTTCATGTCAATGGAACAAAGCCTGATGCATGTTGGTGGGGTTTTTTTTCTTTTTTTAACAAATCATTCTGCGGGATGAGTCAGATAATGTGGAGTGGGAGGATCACACTTCAGCGGGCCGTGGTAGAGCAGGTGGAGCTGTGGAGACAGCTTGGACATATGCAGCCTGCATGTTGTCTCTTGAAGGACTTAGAGAAACAAGTGCTACAAAACTGCTTTTGCAAGCATGTCTTTCTGGTAATCTTGTATTTTAAAAACACCGGGATTCCTGAGCTGTTTTCCTACACCTGCACCAATTAATGTTTCTCCTTCGTATTTTTTTCTTTCAGGATTAGGATAAAAGCCACAGATTTCTCTCAGGCTAGTTGGAAAACTGATTCTGAGAGCAGGTGACAGCCTTTTCAATGGAAAATGCAAAATACTTACGCTATTTCCTGGACATGGAGCAGACTCAACTGCTTAGAGAGGACATTCCACAAGTGGGACTTCATGTGGTCAAGTTGGCTTATTTTCCTTGGCCCCTAATTACTGACTTTATTCTGGTTCTTCTACTATTACATTCCAAGTTGAAGAAGTATCTTGTGGCAGATACAAGCAAATTGATGTGTAAACGCTAGACAAAGGTTTTTACAAGGCCCTATATTTCTTCAAATACATTAAGAAGCTTTTTAATAGTGCTGAAAATCCTGGATTTAATCACCAGATTTATTCAATTTTCAGGATTAGAGATAGTTTGGGTCTGTTTGTTTGCCCTCTGAATTAAATTGGCATGAATAAACCATAATGACACTGATGCCAGAGGAGTCACATCAGTGTGAAAGAAAACATCAGGTCCATGTTGAGGAGACCAGCCCCTGAATTAATGTAGTCCCTTTGTGGTTTAGCAAATAATTTAAAATAAATAAATCATGTCAATAAGACACACTAAACCCAAATTTGAATGATGAGATCTTTGGGTTTGCTGCTCTTTGGAATATTATTTATATGAAAAAAAAATAGCCCCAGGTGTTCTCAAATAAGCCCAGCAAGCTCGCTAAAGGTTTGTTAGCTAACTGCTTGCCTGCAGTTAGCTGGATCTATTACAGTCTTGCTGTAGGTTCCTGCTGAAGAAACCCTTCCTGAGTGTCTCAAATCTGACAACAGGCTAGTCAGCGAGCAGGCCAGAAAAATGCTGTGGAGATCCCAGTGAGGTATGTACGTACTGTGCCTAGCATGGGACGTCAAACTTTTGACATCTCAAAGCACATCACATTTGTAATGTGCATTAGGAGCTTTTAATCAAGGTGGAAGGAAGTGTCCTCTCTCCTTCCCAGCTCAGGCTGGACACACAGTGTTGCACAAATGCGGTACCAAGGGATGAGGGAAGATCCTTGAGGGGAAAAGCAATGATGAAATCAGCATAATTGCTAGTGGCTTCTTGTAGGAGACTAAGCTAGCAATTTGGAAAAACAAGCTTGTTAGAGGAAAAGAGGAACGGCACCAATCTGCTGTAATGAACAGGCAGTAGAACAGTGCCTTGATGTCATGCTCCATTCTGGGTTTGAGCCACACACTGCAAAGGCCTTGCTGGGTGTAAATTAACACAGCCTAATGATTGTTCCCCTCTTTTTAGTCTCCTAAACTTTACAGTGGGAACAACAAAAGACAAAAGCAATGCAGCAAAATCATGGGCAGACTAGGAGGAGGTTTCCATCAACCATGCCATATAGACTTTAATCTGTCAGGGTGAAGGAGATGAAAGACCGGATGCTTTAACCAATTGTTTCAGTCTTGAGGTTAGGCAGTAACTCACATGGGGCATGGAGCTTCCAGTTTCCTCCAAACTATGGGCATTTTAAAATATAATCACAACACTCCAGAGTACCATCTTATTATGAAAACGTTGTACAGGGATTAAATTCTTGATATGATGAAACATTCCTTTTACAGATGGGAACAAAGTGGCACAGAAGGACTAAATTACTTGCCCAATATTACAAAGTAAATCGGTGATAAAATACGGAACAGGATCAGGTGTCTTGATGTCCACTTCTGTACGTAAATCACTAGACCATAATTTCTTCTGCAAGATCATCATTTCCTCCTTTCATATGCCATTCTGCCGCCAGAAAAAGATTATTCTACATGCAGCATGGAGTAACATTTTTCCAAGTCTAATTCAAAACCTGTCAAGCCATGGAGTTGCTCTTCTATTCCCTTGGGAAATGATTCCAAAGCTTGACAGGGCAAGGACATATCTCCATGACAAAGTTTTCCATAACACTTACCCTTAAATTTTTCTATTCTCTATTTGTAGTCATCTAAATATCTTGTCTCTTTCCATAGTATTTATGATCCTCAAACACTAGCAGAGTTATATTTCCCCTTCTCTCTCCCAGATACCACTTAATCAAGCAAGATAACACTAACTCTTTCAGTATTACCTCTAAAACCAATTCCTTAAATTCTCAAAACAGTTTTCATTTCATTCCCTAAACTTTCTCCACTTTTCCAATATTAGACACTTATTTCAGTCTTTCCATAGTGTGTTCTTTGACCTTGATCAGTACTTATTTCCTTCCTGATGATGGGACAGACTGCAGCAGTACACAGGGTGAGCTGGAGTCCAGAGTGGGAAATCAATGGTGTTGCAAGATTTCTATGGTTGAGAGATACTGGCAAGCTCCTGGAGGAATGTTTCGATCCCCCCATTGGAAGTGGAAGGAGTGCCAGATCCTCCATTAATGTTGGGCTAATTTACCCAAAGGTGAGAGGCAGAACTTACTGCTTCCATCCTGTTCTTCTTACCATTTTAGCCCACAGAAGTAAGAAGAAACAGACACTAAATTCCAACATTAAATAATAACAGTGAAATTGTTTGTTTCACTACCTGGCTAAATCAGCAAAAGACAAACACCAATACCTGAAACCCTTGCGGTTTCTACTGCGGTCAGAATGAAGCCTCACAAAAACGGCCATCTCAGCAGAAATATACAACCATGGGTTGCCACATTAACATAAATTACAGCCCCGAGAAATTATTGCTGCCTCTAATCTCCAAACACTCAGGAGCTGAACTGCGTTCAGTGGAATGACCTGTCCTCCATGATGCATTAGTGTTTGCACTCACTCTCTTGTTCTCATGCACACACAAAGCCCGTCCTTTTGAAGCACAGAGATTTATGCTTCCTGAAATAAAAAACCCAATACTTTAACTGCTCTTGCCTAGTTCCCTTCCTCCTCTTTAATCAAATCATCAACTCTTAACTTTCTGAGGACAGTGGAACTTCTATTTTGGATGAAGATCAAGAAACAAAGCTCCAATTAGCATCTTGTTCTTGCAACCCCAGAAGATGCAATGACTTCCTTTCCCCCAATATTTCTAAACTGAAAGTGATGGGAAATAGCTAACAGCTTAAACAAGAAGATATAAAGAACAAATACAAAGTCACAATAAAAACCAATCTCCTGATCTTCTCTTTGAGTTTATGCCGTTCATCCCGCTGACCCCATCCTCTCAATCCCCTGTCTTGTCTAACTTACCTTTACTTCTTAAAAGCATTACACCTGCTTGTGAACCAGTCTGCCTAAAATTTAACTAGTAGAAAATAATGTGTACAAGTTCTTATTTCTACTAAAAACTGCCTTAATGTAATAACTGGCTTCTTGTTTGCATTTTAAGTGCTTTTAGTTGCTTTGAACTAGATTGAGGAAAACCAGGTTTAAAGCAAAATGAGTGCACTGGCTTAAGAAGGCTTACAGGAAACAGTAACTTAAACTAAACTGGTACAACTGATGGCAGACGAGAGCAAAGACTGAAGGTTTACTGAAGACAGAATGGCAAATGTCTGCCTAAAGTAATAGTAGGCAGAGGTTGAATGTCAGTGGAACTGGTAGATTTAACTGCCACCCGGGTACTTGAAAGATACACATAACAGACTCAAAAACAAGTTTTGTTTTCAGACAAAAGGATAATAAAATTCTTTTTCAAGTTACGAGCCATTAGAATTTATTAAAAAAAAAATCCAGCAAATGCAGGGGGAAAAAATAAAATAAATAAATTTAAAAAAAGAAACAAAAACAAAACCCCCAAACAAATAAAAAAACCCCAAACAAACTCACAAAAGCAAAGAAAAAAAAAAAACACAAACAAACAAACAAAAAAAAAAAACCAAAAAAACCCAAAAAACCAAGACAATACACTATAGCGGGGCAACTCCTTCAAAAATGTGCAAGAGAGAACATGCTCTCCAGGTGGAGAGAATGACAGAAGTTGAGGTCTGGCTCAGCTGATGTGTGGTATGGGTGTGGTACACGTGACATTTGAAGAAAAATATATACAGAGAGAACCGATGCACTGAGTATGAAGAAAAACCTCTACATTTCATATCCTATTTTGTTTGAGAACTTTACAGACTTTATACAATCCTTTAAAATAACAAAAATCCATCAAAGCTATCTGACTCCATCCAATTAATTTCCTCTTTCTAACCAGAATAAACTGCTATCCCCCAAATTTAGACCAACTGCTGCAGTGAAAAGGAACACAGTTTTTGATAGGAAGGTAGCAGCAATAAATAATCTAGCATCTAGCTAATAAGAGCATGCTGCTGACAATGACCCAGGGTTACTAGTCTGAAATCATCCTACATAAAATGACAGATTAAATCAGATATAGCTCTATGCATAATACAATCTCTTCCACAGATTCAAATATTATGTTCTAAAGCCAGAGAACAGCAACCAGAACTCTCCACAATACCATCACATGACCCATACATTCCACACTACCCTACACTCTTTAAGACTGAACAGCTGTCATAAATATAGAAGGCATATTAATATTAAGGATCAATGCTGTTACAAATCCACCAAATAAAATATTTGGAATACAGTAGTTATTAATAATCATACTCAGGACATTTTATTTAGGACTCGACACTAGCAAAGTGCTACCACAGCTTGTTAATGGCTATTATATGCAGGCAATCCATGCTGCAGAGTGAAGAGAAGCCCCAAAAGCTTGCTTTCAGAGAAATCTTTGCATCTACTCTAAAAGGCCAGCAACAGTGGATGAAATCTGCAACAGAAAAGGACGACTTTCTACTCTAAATCAGTGCAAAGTCTCACACCCTTCTATTTCAAACTCACCACATGCTCCCACCAAAATAATCAGCTGTGAAAGACTGAATTATGCCTATATTTAAAGTTCATATTGTTACGCTTTGGAGCTGTATCCTCTTGAAACAAACAGACACAGTCCTAACACCCCTCAGAGGCACTGCTTATAGGTTGTCTTCAGACTCATACCTCTGCTTGGAAAATATTTAAAAGGATACCTATCTATAAGACACACTCCTTTAAAATATTGCCAGCAAATATTTCAAGCAGCACCCAGTTCTCCCCTCATTTACACCTCTCATTTCATCCCAAGAGGCAGCATTCCCAACTTTCAGGCCTATCAGCTTATGTCAGAAACATAACCACTCTCCTTGTGTCATCTATGTCACAGATATCTCTTTTTTCTCCCTCCTCTTCCTCAGATCTAAGACCTCGAGTCTAGAAAGGCTGTCCAGTTCTTTTATGCCTCAACTGTGAAATCGATAAATGCTCTCAGCCTTTCCAACTTCATGTTTTTATTTGACAAGAGTATACAACAACAACAATCTATGTGACACGGTTACAGCAGAATATTCTTGGGTGTACTATCCTATTGCTGCAATTGAACAGGATACCATAAAAGAGATTTAAGCTAAGTGTTACCCTGCCTTTGCAATGAAGAGTGTGCAAACAGTTAATTAAAGCAACTCACTTAACACAATATAGTGTGATACAGCATCCAAATATTTCACCAGTTAAATTTCAAGGTGACACACTGGCTCTGTAGCAAAAGATCATCCAACTCAGGGTCTTTGCCTGGAATAGCTACTTTATTACAATTATTCAAGTACATGTTCCCTATTTCAACAAGCACACACTTATAATCCCTCTTGTCCTTCCTCCCAACCCTTTATGGGTTCACTGGACAGTGCACAGACCTATAGTGCCCTGCTACAAAAAGAGAGAGAAGGAGGATGGAGATACAGGATTCCTGTTAAGCTTTGGGATGCTTCACCCAAGATTAGACCATAGGGCTGAGCTAAGGGTCACGATGTGTTTCTAAAAACTTACTAGATAGTAAGCACCAGTAACACTTTCTGAGATGAAGTTTCCCCACCTTGTCATAAGCACATTGAAGTCAAGAGGACTATTGTCTTTAAATGAACACTACAGTTTGCTCATTTCCCTTCACTTAAAAAAACCCCACAAAACAAACTAAACACAAATGCTGAAAGCCCCAATAAGTAAACAAACAACAGAGACAATATAAACTCATCACAAAAGGAAACACTTGTGTCTTTTGTGAGAAACATTCAAGAAGCAAAGCTAAGCTAATCAAGCTATGTCAAATGCAGGCAGCTGGGGATGCCCAGGAGGCTTCCTTGCCCTGATGAATATATATTTGGGCGGTATTGCCATAACTCTGGCTTATGGCAATCTCTTTCCCTTAAAAAAAAAAAAAAAAGAAAGGAAAGAAGAGAAAAGAAAAATCAAAGTCAGCTATGGCTCGACAGGTCTGCAGTAAAGCTCAGCCATGTAGAAAATACTACAGCAGCTGCACTAGAGGATCAAAAAAAAAGAGTGAGCTAATTCTATCATCAGGCACAATTATCTCACTGGAAGAAAAAAAAGACATAAAATAAATATACCAACCCCACCCCTCAAATGTCTAAAACAAACCCAGGGAATTTGGATTTCTGATGCAGGATATCTGCATACTATCCATTAACTTCCTTACAGACTTAGTTTTTTCAAATGTGAAACAAAGAGCATGCACAAAGCAAGTAAGTCTAACCTAGGCAACTGCCCTTCACAGTCATACTCTCTGCACAAAGCTCCTGGAGGAGTCATCCTGCCAAGAGTGGGAGAGGGTCACTCCCACATCCTGTCAAGGCATACCAACTACATGGCAAGCTCAGCTAAGATAAGCATACCATAGCATCAGCATAGAGCACCCAAACCACCTCACAGAAATGGGCCCAAACCATATTTCCAATGAACAACTATATTTTTAGAGTGTGGAAAGTTTAATACCCATAGGAGCTTGGCCCTCTCTTTTCAGTGAGTGAAAATAAAGCCTCCAATCAAAGACATGGCTAACACACATATCTACATGTGAATCAATAGGCAAATTTTAGATATTAAATTCTCACCTCAAATGTTTCTCTAAACCGAAAAAATAGCTCTCCCCCAAACAAGAGAGTTCGGATAGCCTTTATCCCATGAGAGAGCGGGCATGAGACAGAGACCTCAAAAATCCATCTGACAAATGCATTTTGATGCTCTAGTATATACAGGCTGCCCAGAGATGGAAGGACCTTCTCTTCCCGAACCTCCAGGAGCCAAATTCTTGCTTGAGGATTGCTATCAATTCTCTAGAATAACCCTACTAAATCCTTAGGAGAAGGAAGAATTTCATATGATGCCTGTACAATTTCTGACAGTGTTGTCAGTTGATAGCAAGAAATTCCAATTCCTCAAATACAACCAGACACTGTTTTCTATCAGATGCCACCAAATTGCATCATCATTTCATAATTTCCCCTTTACATTTCTCACACCATGTTCTGCTCATGTCTTTCTGCCTATTTTAATGCACAAAATCACTGGTTGCATAGACACAGGCATCTCAAAAGCTCAAACCTGGTGTTTATAGAACACATCCACAAAATTCATGTCTGGAACGAACGCTGTGTAGCACTCAAGTATCTCTTTATTCATGCATATTTATATTTATGGCTTCTTAAAAAAATCCTCAATACTTCAGGAACTATTTATAGAACATAGTTTACAGGAAATCATGTTAAAATGTTAGTATGTGAGTAATGTAAATATACACCCTCTAAGTAGTTATTAGACAACAGTGGAAAGTGAACATCAGTGAAGACCTCTGGAATTCTCGCACTCCACCAACGCCCTGCTCTTCAGCAAAAGGTTTTTCACTTGTCTCCAGCTCCTACACATCTCCTTGGCTTTTTGGGATTGTCAGCCCTCTGTGTGCATAGGAGGAGGGAAAAACTGCAGAGCCAACAAATCCTGTAGCTGCAGTAAAAGCAGGTACCCAAGCTTAAAACAAAACAAAACAAACCTCACAAGAGAAATACAGCAATCTAAGGATTTGTAATTTAATCCCCTCAAGTCCTTTACATTTAAGGCAATTCATTCACCTTTGACAATTATTGTTACAATATGCTGAAGGTACATTGGGATTATAAATAAAACGATATATAAAAGCATAAAGAAACTTCTGAAGAACTATGCTGATACATCACCAAAACACTAAAACACCACACTGGACTTGAAAGATACCTTTGCTTTTATAAGCACCTCCAGATTTCTCAGACAAGCTGAAAGCATAGCTGGACATCACCCTGTTGTAGTGACACCGAGAGAGGGAGTATCGTTTGGCATTGCAGAACCTTCCCTCCACAGCACCTCACTGAAGAGGGTAGGTGGCTACTGTGCCAACACATATACATACTAACAAATCCTCTGGAAGTGCCGACAGCCAGTCTCCACAGGGCCTGAAGAAAGCCTGAATTGCCCTCCTGTGGCCTCTCTCTTTCACACTCCAGTACACTTCAACTGAAGCAAAAGCCCACGTTAGCTGCAGATCAGCAGGCTGCAGACTCACCAGAGCAACAGGAAGAGGAATGAATAATGGAAGTCAACGTGCTTGAGAGCAACTGGGAAGTGAAAAAGATTCACACACGGCAAAGACAAACAACAACATGACAAAAAAAAGGAGATGAGATGAATGCAAGTGTCACTTATCTGCAAGAGGCCACTGCACACAAGTAACTGACAACTGGGCACACTCAGGAGTTTAACTGGTCTTCTAGGGATATGGTGACGTGACAAATTATGATCTGCCTCTGGGAAAGTACTTTTCTTAATTCCTCTTAAACTGTGTGAAATGGGCATGGGCACATAATATGGGGGTATTTTATAGATGTGCCCTTAAGAAAAGACCAGGTCTTTTTGCATCAGAGAACTGAGGGTTGTCTGTACTGATTCAACATTAACTGCACTGTATATCTCCAAATAACCTTAAAAATGGTGCCACTAAGAACTGTTCTCAACAGGAAGATCTTACTTCCAGTTCTTTCCAGTTTCACAGCCATAGCATGGACACTTTATTCCACACCTCTAACAAACCTTAGTCCTTTAAGTCAACTTGTGAGACCATAGAGTTTACTCATGAATAAAGAAATATAGCCTGAGGATGCACAGAAGTTCTTGAAAGAATGAATGGTGTGTGCATAGGCCCAAGTTTGAAGAGAAACAGAAACAGAGGAGCACATAATGCAGTGACTTATTTCCTCAAATTCTGAAACTTTGCATCACTACAGAAGTGGTCTGTGGGATATGCTGGACCTTCACCTACACATCAGATTTCATGTAGAGATCTGCCGCTAATATACTCAACATACTGACTACCACTGACATAAAAGAAAGCATATACATGGCACTAGGGTATGAACACATCTCTGGAAGGTCAGAATAATACTTCAGCCTGTGCTGAAGCTCTTACTATACCACTTGTCAGGAACTACATGGGTGTTTGCACAATAGCTTTTCCAGAAGAAAATCCAACATAGGCATAAGAAAAGTTGTTTAATTTACATTAAAATGTGATACTACAGACAGAAACATTAACCTGGTTTATCTTTCTCCACCAATGGGATCAAAAGAAATTCCAAGGTCATCATCATTATAGCTGCACAAAAACAGCACTAGTAAGAGCGGTAGATAAGAATTATGTTTTTACAACTGTATCATCTAATTCCTGTAGTTTTCATAGGCAAGCGATGTGATTTGGTTATTTTTGCAGCCTTTTTGCGTTTGCAGATGTTCTAGCAAATGGTCTTTATTAGAGGACTATTCCAGTGTTGAAAAGATGCACATTTAAAATGGCATATTGCATAGCTAATTCAAATTTGGATGGGCTCAATGAAATGGAGAAAGGGTGAAAAAGAGGACAGATATACCAACAAATATTTGCTAAAGAAGTTCCTGAAGAGCATGCTTTAACCAAAAATTCTCAATTTGTGTAGGCCAAGAAATAAGAGGAATTATGCAAATGTATTGTTTATTCTGAATAACTTTTAAACTTCAATATTAGTTTCAATACCTTGATATCTAGCTTGAAACTAATCATATAGAATATCTGTACACAGTCCTCTCCTGTCTATATTTTTATCATTTTGTTACATATGGTCAAGACTTGCTTAGATGACCCTAAAATATCTACAACACAGAGACAAAGGATGCCCACTGTCATAAACATGAACCACAATACTGCCTATTCACATGCCATTTTCAATTCATGGATTTAAAAAGCTTTTGACAATAAACCTTGTGAACACCCCATGAAATACTGCAGGCATGAGTCTTTACTTTCACACCTTCAGCAGGCTGACCTGAGATCAGAATGAGGTATCCAGTCCAGGAATTCTGTCCATTTTTACTATTATCTCATGTTATCTCTCAGCCTTCATCTCAGTAGCCACACACCCAACTCTGTAGCTGCCACTTCTAAATATTCTCCCAAGTTCTTCTCATAGCAGCACAAAAAAAGTCAATCTAACACTGAAGGAAATATAACAAAATCATCTATACTGGAGATAGCCACCAGCAATTTCCAATTATTCCCAGATAACTTGACATCTCTTCATAGTGTCATTTAATGTTATCAGATAATAGCTAGTTATTTCTCAGACACACAGGTAGAATCTAATCCCGTTTTCCTACCTGGGTTTGCAAGATTTTTCTTGTGAGTTATCTTCTGAAAATTATCTCTGGAGATTTTCCTCTCCACTGGAACTGCCTGAAAGATACTAAGTTCAGAATTCACCAGGGCACCTGACATTTTCTTCACATAATGTTCTCTTGCATAATAGGTGGGATATTATGCAGAATAAAATGCTTATACTGAGAACATCACCCTGAAAGGGACACATTTCCTTGGAGTAAGCAATCTGGAATTAGCCAGAAACATGAACAACTGATGGACGTGAATCAAAGTCGCACACAATCATGGAAAGAAATTACCATGCTAATCAATACAAATATTTAGCTCCAAAATTTAAACATGGGAAAAGAAAACAGAATAACTCAAGAGACCTCGATTTAAGTTCTTACACTGCTCTGTCACCAGATATGATTTTACTCAACAACCAAAACAAACTGCCAAAGCTGCAGCTTCTGGTAGGACACATGTTCACATCTCTCTCCCCAAATACAGCATAAATAGCTCCTCATCACAGGCACCTTAGCAGAATGTTTATGGTCTGTAAAAAAATGAAAGAAATTGCCTCCCCTCCATTCCAAGGGCTCAAGGCCAGAGCAGGAAAAAGGGGGAAATTGACATTGCTATTGGTTCATAAAAGATTGGTTTCAGGGATTATTCTAGGGCGTTCATTACCAGGTGTCTTAGTCCAGTTCCTGTCCCAACATCCTCCATTAAAAAAGATAAGATAAATAAAAAACAATTGGAGAAGCATCTGAAGACTCATCATATTCTGTAAACATTTCATTTGCAGCATGGAGTTTGTATTTATCTTCTTTTCATCCACCCTGATGTGAGCTACTTTTGTAGTTCTCCACAGACTTCATGCTAACGTCTCAGGAAAAACAAAACCACTTTAGAAGTTATTTCGGAATGTACAGATATAATGCAGGGACATTATTCTCAACCTTTACTTTAGTTTCAGAGGCAAACCAGAAAGTACATTAAATCTGGTCTGCATAAAATTTCTCATTAAGCCAGATTTTGGTGTGAACTAGGAAAAATACTTTCTTTGAACTCTGTATTGCTTGCATTTGCATTTTGAAACTGAAATTTCCCCTTGAAACTCCCAATATGTTTCTGTTACCTTCAGGGAACAATAAGGGAGCCCTCCTGTGGATAATGCATCAAATTTAAATTCCCATGACTGACAAGGAAAGACTATGTAACCTAGGGGATAAAATGGCTCTATTTTAGAGCAAAGAGAGTGAGGTGGTAATCCACTGGAGGCTGTAGTTTAATTTAAATGGCTATTAACTCTGTTCCATAGGGGCAGTTATAGCCTAATTCGTACTACTTTTCTGAAGCAAAAGAAAACGCATCAAATAAAACATCCAGGCTACAAAAGATATCTTAACAAGACAAAAAAAGTGTGATGGCTTTTTATATATACTATGAATGTTAAAATATAATTATGCTTCCAACCCTTGGATACATGATATTTAACTTTAGGGACGATGTTCACATGAGGGCAGCAGTACTGTTTATTTTAGTAAAGTTAGGTACTTGCTCAGGCAGGATTCTCTGTGCCCCTTAGTACATCACTGTTTCTTTTACATAAGGCATGGCAAAGAACATAACACCCTCTTCCTCTCTCCAGAAACAGAAAACTACTCAGAAAGGGAGAACACCAAGATCCAAGACCAAGTTAAATCTATTGCCTGTCTTCAGTTCTTGTATTTGACTCATCCAATTTGTTGGCTTTAAACAACAAACTCATAAATAGCAAAACAGCCGCATTCACCATCACAACACGTGGTTGTTCATTGTCTGCTACTGGCTTCAAATACTTATTTTTTAGGAAAACAAACAAAAGAAAACAAAGTGTTTGGCCCTGCCAGGATTTCAGCACTGAAAAAAATAATCTAATTTCTACCTCAACCACTCCCAGAAAAAATGTACATGTGCTTTGAAAGTTTTGCATAATCTTGCATTTATAGACTGTAGGTGTTGACTTCCATCATATCTAACAGAACTTAAAATTGCTCAGCACCCTATAGAATGGAGACTGTGCTCTGATGTTCATAGCTGCTAATGTGTCTCCAGTCTTCAGGCTTATGTTTAGCTATCCTATAAGCTCAACTCCCTTATGTCATATGTTGGCACAATTTGACCAATGTCAGTTTATTTCTAATAGCTTATGCCAGCACATCTTTCCAAAGGAATCTGAGCTAGTGAAAAGCATAAACCAGGTCCATTAACCTCTGTAACAGAAGGAATCTATGTAGCAGTCTCAATCTAGTTTCAAATATTTCTACTATTCCCTGTAAGTGTCTGATCTTTAGAATCTGTTATGTCCATTCAAGTGCTCACGTGACAGCACTCAAAGATACCTTCTGGTATACTTAGATACTCAACCTTTCACATTGCCTCAAGAGGTATTCAGAAAATCAAGTATATGCAGAAATGTGCCTACAAAGTAACTTTACACCCACTAAGGAACCTCACATCCCCACTGATATGCCTTGTAACAAAGACTTTTGCAATCTCTAAACACATAGTAATAGCACTATCAGAGGATTACAGTAATTTCCTAAACAGCATAGGTTCAGCAATTTTGATGGCTTTGGAGGAACTGGCAGTATAACAATTTATATCCAGGAGTATCGAGGGATCGACAGGATAACTTATCTAGATGGTCAGCTTCATGAGGGACTAACAAAGCCACAGTCCAGTACACAGCTTCTGCCAGATCTGTGTTCCTCTTCACAGCAGCTACTTAGGGGAGGCACTAACCTCTGTGGTTTTACTGGAATTTTAGCACCTCTGTGACCTTGTGCTGTCACTGTGAGGCATCAGCCCATCGCATTCCCTCTAGCCTAAGGAGCCAAGGTCCTGTTTGAGTAACACCTTCTTTAAGGAGCATGGAGTGCATAAATTCACAGAGAACACTTTTGGACTAGAGAACCAAAGACAGACAATGTGCGTCTTTCCTTTTTGCTCTTTAAACTGCCTCTTGGTCTCTCAGGTTAACCCTTTAGTTTATTTCACGTTTGAAATGGTTGCATACAAATGCCAATCAGAGAGTATGAACATAGTAAAATCTCACAGCTATAGGGACTCCTTCTGTAGAGGACACTACTACAGGAATTGTACTAGCAGGTTACTTTACCAGCAGGCGAGACAAAAAGCCGCACTGGAAGTTAACAGAGGACAACAATTTTTCTTACAATCACTCTGACAAGGAACTGAAATTGCAGGGAGAACTTACTAATCACTTGTAGTCCAATTTGTTCAGAACACTGAAACGAATGCTCTGGTCTGTCTAAACACACTACACAGCTCCTGTGGACTGCAAGTAATCAAAGCTTGACTTCTGCCTTCTGTGGAAGGAATTTTCTCACAGATTTTTATAAAAGTAAAGGTAAAATTCAACAGTCTTTGCTATCATCAGTCTCTTCTAAAAACAAAGGACATTCAAACTACGGGTATTTTTTGGTTTGATCTGCTCTCAGAAACACTGCACATGGTGGAAGATTTCTGTACCTCACATAAGAAGTCAATAAAGAACAAGACAGGAAAACATGCCTTATTTCTCAGTTAGTCTGCCATCATATAAAGCCTAGTTTCCAAATCCACACATGTGAGCATAAGGATTCCCATTTCACTCAATTAAATTAGAATCAAATCTATAATACAAGTCAGGAACAAAATATCTGCAAATCCAAACACAAGCAGCCATCTTAAAATTTGGTACACAATGTAAAGAAGCAATGATATCATAGATTCAATACCTATGCCACAGTTTAAGCATGGCAATCCTGAAAAATGGTGTGTTTTCAGGAATAATAATTTTCTGGAATGAATTAAAAAAGTATACACAAAAGCTAAGTGTGCAACGAGGAATAAGACACCTCACTGTCTAGATTAGTACATCTGCATGGAGCATGAGTCTGATGAAAAGCAAGAAATAACTTCCATCAAAAGAACAGCAGTATCACACCTCTGACAAGAAACAGGGCAACAGACTTAACATTTCAGATTAGTTATAACTCCTATGCAGGTGAAGAAATATCTTCCATGAAAAGATCAGGAAAAAAACCAACAAACAAAATAATACAAAACCAAAACATAGAGCTACTTCAAAATATGTAAAACCAGGAAAAAAAAGCCAAACAGCAGCACTAGGATACAAGGAAAGAAATACCTTCATTTTGGGAGAGGATCTCTATTAAAATATTAGGAAAGCAAATCAGTGAGAAGCAAGATAATCACACATTCCAGAAAATAAATGTGGGTATTTTTCAAGGACTGGTCTCCCAAGATTTTCAAACAATTACTCTATTTTGTCATAAGCCAGAAGTTAAAAAACCTTCACCTCTCTTACCAGTTTTACTGAAGAAGCTTCCATAGAAGAGGATTTTCAAAACTTTAGAAGTTCTTTCAATATTAAAAAGAAAATATTTCAACTCTTAAGATAAATTTTATTCCAGCCACATTGGAGCTACTGTGACTCACCAAATCCTGACTTAATACAGTATAAGATAGAAGAAAAGACTGAGGTAAAAAGGTATGACACCAAACCAGTTTTAGAGATCTTTGTGACTGGAAGCAGATTTCAGTGACTCCTTTTCATAATACCTTCAGCTCACACCTTTTACTGGAGTATGAGCCAGGGTCACTGCAGTCCTGGAGATGAGATAGTAATACACAAGATAAAAAGGAGAGGAAAAACAAAATATCAAGAAGATTCATGACTGAATTTGGAGTCTTTGCAGGGTTTAATACATCTCCTTAGAGATCTTAATTGCACATCAATCTTCTTCAGCTGGAGAACGAGAGGTGAACATGCAATTCTTCAGCTCAGCACAGAGGGCAAACTGAAGTTAGAAGAAAAGGATAAAAGAAGGGCATGCTCAATCACAACTGGATTTTTTCTCCTCTTACCATGAGAAGACAAGAAGATTTTCCTTAGTGCTTGCCAACACAAGGAAATTACTTTGGAACAACTAAGAATGTGACTTAACAGCACTCTGTCTGTAATTCCCTTATTCTACACCTTAAATTCTTTCTGGCAGTTCAGCTTAATCCACTTTTAACCCACACAAAGGCATGTTCAACACAGGGTGCCCACACAAGGAATTAGTAGAGAATGACTATGCTAAGCTAAGAAGACCTTAGCACAAAGTTCTTGATCAACCTTCATTGCCAATGTCACTCTTGTGACACTCCTACCACCAAAGTAGGAAAAAGAATTATGTGAGAGTCCTTGTTTTCCACTCTTATAAATAAAAGACAGAATAGGATTACCCTATGCTGGTATCAGAGCCAGCCACATCCAAGCTATATAGCCATATTCAGAGTGGCATATCCAAGGTAAACCAAGAACAGAGTAACATCCACTCTATGGTATGTTTAGATGAACTGGATGCCATCCTCTTTAATGGCTTTAAGCTGTGTCTGGTTTATGTGGCTCCAGACAGAACATCTACATTTTTTACTCTGTGACCTGTTTTCAGCTGGGATACAATTAACTGTCTTCCTAGTATCTGGTATCATGCAGGTTTTGAATTTAGTGTGAGAATCACATTGGTAACCCACTGACGGTTTTAGTTCTTGCTAGGTAATGTTTATACTAAGTCAAGGACTTTTCAACTTCTCATGCTCTGCCAGTGAGAAGGTTGGAGAGGCAGAAGAAGTTAGAAGGGGGAGCAGCCAGGACAGCTGACTCCAGCCGACCAAAAGGATAAGGCATACCATATGGTGTCATGCTCATCATACAAACTGGGGGGAAAGCTGGCTAGGGGGTACTGCTCAGGAATGGACTGGGAATTGGTTGGCAAGTGGTGACCAATTGCATTGTGCATCGCTTGTTTTGTGTATTCTAATGCTTTAAGTATTATAATAATAATTATTATCATCCTTTTGTGTCCCATTAAACCATCTTTGTCTCAACTCATAAGTTCGCATTTTTATTCTTCCATTTTTTTCCTGCATCCCATTCACGGGCTGTGCTGTGCTCAGCTGACATCTGGGGTTGACCCATGACACTGTATAAACAACTTTGTGATGATAACAAGAAAAAACTATGTTATGGTGTAGACTTTTCAGATCTAGATTGAAGATTTATGTAATCAACAGACATTTTGTTAGTAACTATGGCCTTCACTGTATTTTGTCCCATAAATTCAAAACTAGTAGAGTCGCTAGAGTTGAGATGGATGTCTCAAACACAAGTTCTCAGTCTGGGAGCTCATGTTCATGAAGAAACACCAACACAGAAATACCCTGTAAAATGACTCCCATTCATATCAACAATATTTTGTTCTAAGGGCAACTTAGTCAAGCAGAAAATAAACCCAAACACTGAAGAGCATTAACAGTTTCCAATACAGAAGAGTCATACACTAAACTACATTCCTTATAACACTATAAACTTACACCCCCTTAAGTTTTGGAAGTACCTAAAATTTCTTCACATACTTAAATGAAGACTGTCAGGATTTAAATTTTGGACTGTCCCTTCATGGGCATGCAATGACACACCTTCAGACCTTTACAAACTATCTTCCCCTAGGCTACTCATGAGATTACCAGAACAGTTCAGAAAAATGTGGCTTAGATTTTCCAGTTGATTTCAAGATATGCACAAAACAAGAGATGAGCAGTATCAACCCATGACACTTTCCCTTTATGAACTGTTCTTTCTTGCTTACTATTTCTCTTACTTTAAATTTTGAATAGTAAAGAATGGAGAAGTCTCTCCTGCTTCCAAAAAATAATGATACTTAAATTCTCTTTTTCTAGACATAAAAAAAGCATTACAGAATCTATGCATTCTTGAGGGGAAGAACAGGCCATGTTAATTTTTAAAACCAAATCCACATTTCACATTTCAGGGTCTGGCATCTCAACCATAATGTCAAACCAGCACTAGGAAAAAGATTAAAAAGAAAAAACATGCTTGTCTGCTCCAGAACTCTCTTGCCCTTAGGCATGAGCCAGAAATAATCCCACAGGCAGGATGCAAATGAAATGTGTTGTCACTGCACTGGCCTTAATGCATTTTACCTTAAACATTTACATTAACAGATGGTCCCCAACAGTCCCATAAACTTGCTCCTAAATTCATTTCCATCTCACTCTAGGCCCCATTTGTCATTGGTTGAACAGAAGAATGTCACAAGGGGGTTGAGCCAGAACAGAGGAATGGGACACACTGTATGAAATGATTGGTGTCACCTACACACATGCATTTGACCTCAGTTATAAAGGGAGAAAAAACTGAAGGTAAGAGGAAAAGGAAGGAATAAGGTGATGATCAGATGATCTGGTACTACTAGAAGTAAGAAAAAAAAAAAAAAGGAAAAAAACCCAAACAGGAAAACCACGCTGCTTCTTTGGGAAAGAGACAAAATGCTACTTTTTTAAGTGGAGATGTAGCTGTATGCTGTGGAAGTGGCCTAGGCTGGCTTATGCATTTACAGTATGGTGACTGACTGGCTCACTCAGGTCAGGAATAGCACAATGCAGCCAGACCACTCAGCCCTCACTCCTGGGAGATGTAAAACTCTCTCATCAGTCCAGTGCTCATGTACATGACTTCTGCATTTGCTGAGCCTCTAAATTGTCAGCTCTGTCCCAGAAAGTGATATTGGTTTAACTAGGGGAAGAATAGAAATAAGCTCTGCCATGGTAGGTTGAAAGATAACAGCTCTTGAGCCACACCTCATCTGTGGCTTGAGTTTGCTATAGGAAGAAAATAAATTTTAATTTATTTGTGTTATTTTTGCCTTGGCCAAGTGACAGAAAGAAATTGTCAGAACAGAGATACCTGACAAAACAAAAACCTCAAGTGCAAGAGGAAAAACCACAAATCAGTCTAGCTGAACTCAGTGAGGAATAAGAACAGAAATGGATAAAAACTGGCACAAGGTGATACTTCTTTATTCGGGAGCCGAAGAATGCGAGCAACAGATTTTGATCTATATTCTCACCAGACTCTTCGACAGATGCCATAGGTGCTCAGACTATGCCAGATGTATAATACACTGAGTAATCTCAGAACATTTCTCTGAAGCACAGAAATATCAACTCCATTTTACAAACATGAAATTGAAGCATATCAGAGATGAACAAAATTGTCACCCCACAAAGAATGTCCATAGACAAAAAGAAAAATTAACTGAATCACTTGAATCTCAGGAAAATGTCTTAAACATTCAATTCTGCCCAGACCATGCAACTGTTTTTATTCCCTGTGGAAACAGGAGACAGGTACTGGGATGAACTAGCAGTATGGCTTACACTGCTTTGTTATGATGGCAAGAAAAAGCGCAGACAATCCACTTCTTTTATCTGAGAGTGATGTTTATGAAAAGAAAAGCTTACTTTACTTTTCTAAATTGCTTCAGGGGATAGAATATACTGCACTTCACATTGTTTCCATGGTTTTTATACTGTAAATTTGAATACAAGGCTTACATTTGAAAATGAATGACAGTGCTCTACATTAAAGCTCAACATTCATAAGAAAATCCCATCATGTCAGATTACTGAAGTATACTGTTCTGTTTAAATCAGAGGAAGTTTATCTACTCCTACAATCTACACTGAGTCTTTCACACCGAGTCAAAATGCGAGGCAATTGTGAGAAATAGTCTTGCATTCACTAGTAATGTTACCATTTCACATAGGTTCTTGCACCAGAGCATTCAGGTGCTTTGGAATAGGGTTTTCATCAGCAAAATTTAAGAACATATTCATAAAAACGGGATCTTATTTTTTTTACATCTCACATTTCAGAAGATATTGAAGAATTTTAATGTCCATGCTCCCTACAATTCAGAGGCTAGTTAAAAATCCAGGCTTCATAAAATACAGAAACAGAAAAAGTGAATTCTCCAAATGTCCCATAGTTGCATCCTTTTATTTCTCTGGAGTTCAACAGCATCTGCCCTGAAGAAAACCGCTGCCCCTAAAATGAGTCAGCAGTGTTCATGATAACCCACAATTTCTAATTTTCCCATTATCTGCCTAGCCGAAACTCCTGCTGGCACCCAGCAAAGCAAGTCACACCAGAACGGGTACAGGGGTGCTTCTGGACACTGCACTCAAGGAGAACACCTCCCTCTCCCTCCTTGCAAACTTAAGCCTCTTCCAAGAGTAATTCGAGACTGCATCAAGAGAGGAAGAACAGCCTTGCAGAGATAGTCAGCTAGATGAGAGCTGGCTATATCTTTAACATAGTTGCAAACTTGTTAGAAATTACCAGTTCAGCTGAACCAAAACTGGCCATGACCTTATTATGAGAATCTTCAAGTTCAAGGAATCAGTTTATTATGTGTCTCAGAAGTCTCTCTCATTTAGGCTTTGACTGAGAAATATGTTTTATTTCACACTTTCAGCCTGTACATATTGACTAAACAGGGAATCTAGCAGTGAGATTGGTTCTTCAAAACCATGATAACAAAACAGATCTGAATAATGACAATAAGTGTCCAACCTACCACTGGGAGTCAGTGGCCAAAACATTACACTGCAACAATATTCTCTTCCAACAGATAAAATGCAAGCCTGATTGTTGCTGCATTCCTTCTCCATTAAGCTCAATGAACATCTGACTGGGTTGCAGTGGGAGAGGATTTTAGGCTCCACCTTATCCTGAATGCAGCCCTCAAAATTCTAATTTCAAGGCCAGCATGGTCACTATGAAATTCAGCCAGCCTGCTTGCAGAAACCACCTCTGGTTTCATGTCAGGTTTCCCCTTTCTTCCTTGCTGCTCCTTAGTCCCTCAAACAGGCTGGGGAAAGAACATGCCCTCATAGCTGCAATACTGCCTACTTTACATTTGTTCTTATAATTACATTTCTGCATTCTGTTTCTTAAAATCAGAGTATATCCTATAAATTTTTGCAAACTGCATTTCTTAAATACACATGCTAGTCATCTTCAAGCAGCCAGACTTTTCCACTAATTAACAGCTAGGATACCACAGTGCTCACTTATTGTAGCCTGCACGGGAGGATTAGTACAGACATCACAGTATGTGCTGCAGTGTCCAGGGTAGTGGCACCAGGCAGATGTGTAGGGGTTTTGAACAAAAACACAACACTGCTTTAAGCTGCTTTTGTTTATATATCCTGAGGGAGTGTGAGTGACTTTTACAAGAGTAGTGATCCTCACTGCTCTTCTTGGGGCAAAGGGCTTCATAACAGAGAACAGGTAAGTTGTCTCCATTGGCAGGTACTAGACTCTGTAATGATGACTACAGCATATCCCCCATGGAATCCTCCCCTGAGACATCCCCATGTGCTACTGGCACAAGCAATTCAAGTCCTAGAACAAAACACGTTTGAGTACAGGTCTGATCTTTGCAGAACATTTGTGCATGCCTTGCTCTCATTTTCATGGCATTTTGACTCAACTGTAAATGAAAGAAATCTACACTCTGTGTTACTGGATGAGATCATGATACTGAGTATTTCATTTCCACCAAGGCAAATTTTTACTTGGGAATTTCTTCTGTTCCTTCAGTAAGTGGCAATCACCAAGGCAAATTTTTACTTGGGAATTTCTTCTGTTCCTTCAGTAAGTGGCAATTTAAACAAACTGCATTTTATAGCACTGATTCTGTGGAGGGAGGGAGTGCCCAGTGAGACAGGACTGCAAGTGAGGGGTCCCAAGGGAATTAAAACACAGATGTCATAAAAACCCATTAACCCATTTCAAAAATCATATACAAAGGCACAGCTGTGCAGTGGGAAGCAAAACAGGTGGCACTGGCATCAGGGGTTGGCAGAGCATGGAAATAAACACACTGCCTCGTGTTACAGTACAACATTGCCACAAGATACCTTCAAAAAGGATCACTTAAAAAAAGCATCTTATAAAAGACCTCTCTCTTCACTGCCTCTAGAGAAGTCGCTGACGTTAAGCAGCCCTCTTCAAACAAAGCATCCCCAGAGCAGAGTGCATTTGTACATGATCTGTGAATTTACACAAGCTCCCAAAGACTTGTGAAGTCAGCTGGAGTTAAGAGCAGCTCAGCAATATACTAAATCAGTCCCACGCTCAGCCTGAAGTCCTCTACTTAGAGGCAGCTGTTTTTCTACTGCTTGTGTTCAGTTTTGCACCCTGAGGTTGAACAGGCCAGTTATCCCCCTCACTCTGTGTCAGGTCAAGAGACAGCAACTGAAGCAGCACAGGAACCAGGACTCATCTCACTGCCACTTTCTGGTCTGCTCATGAAAGCAGGCTGCTTCCTTTCCTTCTAATCTGTTATGTTGCAGACAAATTCTCTCTGTACGACAGATTTTGAAGAGCTGACCAGCGCTCTCCCCAGTAGTTAGACCAGATTTAAGGAAACGTGATCCTGTTAGGATGCAAGGTCATGCAATTTACTGCTATAAATCAACTGCCTTGGTTCAAATTTTGAAGGTCAGAGCAACTCCATCTGAGGCAGTGGGGAGTTCACCAGTTCTCTGACAACTGACACCTTGCAATATTTTAAAAGTATGTTCTGAAAAGCAACACCAATAAAAATGACAGCATAGAGATCCCTTTTCATTCTGTGATGCCAGATCAAATTGTCTGAACAGACACTCAAAAGCCTAATGCACCCATCTCTGTTGTATTGTCTATTACATCACCATCCACAACACACACCCTGTTTTGAGGACACCTGGTGCAGTCATGATAAACACACTGGGAAGCCCACTCTGTCCCTTACACTTTCCAAAGGTACTAAATCTTATCTTTTTGAGAAGTATACAAGTATCACTCAAACAGGTAGCTTGGGGCCAGGTTTGCAGCATCTGCACCTGTTTTCACATGTGATTTTTTTTTTTAATGTCCAAAAATTAAAAAAAACCTAGAATAATAACATATGTTTGTGTCTGACTTTTCCTCTGTAGAAAGATGATATTTGCATGCCCAGCCACTTCTCAAAATCACTGAGGAAGATGTCAAGTGGATCATAATTGAGACACTAGTAAAGTGCAAATTTAACTTAAGAACATTAAAGAAGCATGTTAAAAATGGGAAATATATGGAAATACTTTTGACACCAGGCATTTTGAACCCTTCAGTCTTTCCTCTGGTATTTGTCTGTATTCGTACAAGTATCATTTCAAGGCTACAGTACGAATACACCAGGGTTTTTTTATGATTAGAAAATTGTTCAGTGTTATTACACTTCCAAATATTTATATCTTTTGATGAAGGGGATCTTCTCACACATTTCTTGCAATGACTCTGAGCTATCCCAGTGGAACAAGGTGCAGATATTAGAGGCACTAAAGTTCAAGGCACAGCACTTATAGAGAAAACAATAACATAGGTGATTTAAACAAATCAGATTTTAAAAGAAAGCTCAGGACACCCACAGGAATCACAACAGAACAGAAGCAGCTTTAGAAAACAAAAAAACAAAAAAAAAAACAACAACAGCAACAACAAAAAAACCCCAAAAAAAACAAACAAAAAAACCCACCAAACAAACAAAAACCAACCAAACAAAAAGCAGCCCCTCCTGTCCCATAGGTGAACTTCAGTGACTGCCTGTCTCCAGTTGAAACTTGGCTTGCTTGACTGCTGGAACTCTTGCCAGTCCAGCTTCTCTGTGATCCCTCATTTGACCCCTACACAGACACTGCAAGGTTTTGCTGATTCTCAGACATCAAGCATGTGAAACAAACAATGAATTGACAAAAAATTACTAGTAATGGACACTACTGAAATTCTCCTTTAGCAGCTCAAGCAGGAGGGAAATACAAAACACAGCTTGGTGCTAAGCAGCCCTGCACTCAGACCATCAAAAGACCACGGTGGTTGAGAAAGGTAATAAAGAAAGCACGGGCTCAGGGCAATAATCTGGTACTGAGCCCAGCTCTTTAACAGATTCTTTAAAACGCTGAAAAAAGAGATTCAAGCATTTTGGGACAAATCGAATTCCTTAGTTTTATTTATCTAGAAAGATAATTATGGGTGTGTTTAAAGTCATTGAGCACAAAAATGCCTTTAGCACTGATGGGAAGCCAAATTCCTCGTAGTGACTGAAGGGGGGTAATAAGGCAGGTGAATCAAGATTCTTACCTCAGTGCATAAATTCAAATTCGTCCCATGTGAAAACCCTGCCCCTGCATTTTCAGGAGAAAGTCTGGATAAATAAATACTGGATAACAGCTAATTCGTTCCAGCTGACTGTGGCTTTGGCTCAGCCCTGCTACAAATGGTTTTCACTCATTTAGCCAACTGTGGTCACAACTCCATCTGCATCCAAAGATGACTGGTTCTACTAATTTTTACATCTCAAAGCACTGCATCTCACTGCACCTATCAGACTAAGCCCTGGCTATGGATTACCCCTTAGCAGAAACTGCTACAGCCCTGTTTGGCCACAAGCCAACAATATCAGATTCCCCAATTCCTTTTTATTTTTTTTCCTTTTTCTTTTTTTCTTTTTTAAATAATAAATTAGTTAAGTGCCTGGCAGGCCCAAAGCCCTCCCCACTCCTATTCTCTCCACAGCCTCCCCTTTGACTTACACACCAGAGCACCAAAATGGCTCTTTGTAAATCTAATTGAAACAAATGCTATTGACCCAGACACATTTGCAAGTAAATCTGGTTGGACCTCAATCAGAGAGCATGTGTTTGACACCAAATTATGCTTAAGTGCTGCAGCAAGAAAAATGGGAACCGTGCTCTGGCAGATAGAGACAATGGGAAGACTTAATTAAAGGACTGAAACATATGCCAGCAAGCCCTGTAAATGAGATTCAGAGCTGAAAAGTGCAGGGCTGCCTCTTGTTATAGGAATCCAGCACTAAGGAGATTTCTTGCCCTCCAAGAATGCTTGGGCACAGAGAATGATCCTACTGCTGTGAAAAGGGCAGCAAACACAGACAGAGGCTAAGGGGAAAGTTAACTACATTGCAGGAGACCTGAAAATGTCATCTTGTCTTGTGATTAGGGGGTTTTTAGTCCAAATATGAAGATGAAGAAAGCACAGCTTGCAACTGCTGCTCCAAGAAATTTTCTTCAGAAAAGCCACAATGCTACAAATGAGTGTAATGCAACTACTAGCCCTGTCGTCATCCAGATAATAATCAGCCATGTATTACAGAAAAAAACCCACGAATTCTAGCAAAAACAACTACAGTAGACAGCCAAATCTCTTGTATTATAACCTCACACAGTAGAAGAGACAAGGAGGTCCTGAGGGGGAAGGTAAAGTGCCTCCTCATCTGACGAGAACCAACACATGTAACAATCATTGCTTGCTGCAGTTCAACAGAAATAAAAACATTATGCCCTGAAACAACCTGAAGGCCAGAAGAATACAGGACTATCCTTAGAAAAAAACCCAAACAACCAAACAAAAAATCCCAGACAAAAACAAAACCCAAAAAAACCCCTTTATTCACACTACAAATGGTCTAAGACAGCTCATCATTTTTATTTATCTATGCTCATTTGGGTGTGCTATTTATCTAAATTACTATGCCAATACAAAATCTAGTTTAAACAGTATTCTATGTGTTGGCACAGTAACAATGGCAAAGACCATGATCTCTATCCTCTTCTAAAACTACTATGAATTTGAAGTCTTCTTCGTGCCTTTTACTCTTTATCCACTTTCTATCACTTTCTTCACTGTTTGTAATAAGCAGATTGCAAGTGGAAAATAGTTTCCAACACCTTTCACAGCATTCTCGAGACTCGGAAACTATCTTCTCCCTCAAGGGTTAAATAAAATTGACAAAAGCACAAAACAAACCTCCTAGGCTGGCATGTCCCAAAGAACTTTTCAGACATAAATCCTCTGATCAAGCCCTCCCAGAAATCTGTGTCTTCTCTTCCACTGTCAGTTGGGTTCCCACTGAAGCAAGGCAGGCGGTCTCATAGATCAGTGGGCAAGTTGCGCCTCTGATGTGTTTGACTGTCACGTTCATAAACACAACAAGCTATGCCAGCAGTGATAGCAAGGCGGCCAAGGAGGGGGGCACTTGATACAGTTCACAGGCTGCAGTGCACAACATTCATCAGCACAAACAAACCCAGTCCACATCTCTCCAAGTCAGGCTTTCACAGCAGGGACAGCCTGCAGCCAATGCTACTGTGTGTCCTTCCTCTGCTTTCTCCTCTCCTGTATATCCAGAGCAGGTTACTATTCTTCTGTCACTGTGACCTGCTGGAACATGTGGCTACAGCCTAACAAACATTGACCATTCAGGACATTTTTAGAAGCATCTCAGAGAGATGTCCTGCCTCTTTCTTGAGGGGAATTGAGTGTCAAGCATTTCTCTGAAAAGAGAAAATTACACAAGCTACATCAAATGCCTTAGACAATTATATATCAGGTAAGAGTTAAGCAAGAATCCTGGTACCTGACCACAGCAAAGAATGTAGAGAGGAAAGAAAATCAGGTAAAGGTTTTTCCACTACAGCACTAAAGTACCAAGCAGAAGCGTGAGGTTAACTGCTTTGCTCATATTTGAAAAATATGCAAATATCATTGAACTACTCATATAACCAAGTGCCTATTAGGTAATGATCTTCATCCACACACCATCTCCTCCTAGCATACAAGTGCATATACAGAGAACTGCTTTTTAAAATAAAGTAGCAAAAATTTTACTGTGGTTCTTTAATACCAAACATTTTTTTAAAATGCATATTTGGTTGAAGCCTCTCCTCTCACTAAAATGCTATTCCTAAAATGAAACTGGAATATTTAATAATCCACTGAATAGTGCAAAAGGGATGAAGAAAAGTATTCTATATTGAAATTTTAAAATAGAAACTTAGGAAAGTAAAATGTTATTATGTAACCCATAGTTTGGAAGCGTAAAAGATTCCTCTGGCCAAGAAATTGCAAAGAAATTCAACGACCCCTGGAGACAGGACTCTCTTTCATGCTTGGTAAAGAATTATACCATCACTGTGTGGCACCCTTGACTTGGTGTTGCATCCTAGGTAAGAGCTGATGGGAAGCAGACTGCCACCTACTGCATTGCTCCAGCTCTTGGTCTAAGGAGAACCCAATGGATGGCAACTGGGGACTCTGACTTATGAAGGGAAAGAAAGTAAAAAGAAAAGAAAAAAGAACTGAGAAAAGAAAATTGTGTTTGGTACCTTGACAGATACTAACAAGAATAGAAACAATAAAAACATCCCTGCTGCGAAAAACTTGTCAAGTAGGGGATGATGCATACCATGCAGACCTCATGCAGTGTCCTCCCTCAAAGATGTCACAGTCCTTGTCATCTTTGCTACTGTAATATTCCTCCAGGAGAAGAGAGCTTAACTGACACCCCGCCAGTCAACCCAATGACTGCTGACAGCCTCAGGGAGCATGTGAATGGGAAACTGATGCCTGCGTTCAAAGGCTGCTGTCAAACCCAGAAAAAAAACAGGCTGCAAGGCAGCATTGCCTAAGCACGTGTAAATACCTACAGGATCCATACATACACACACGCATTTACATATCCTCGGCTGTATCCACAGTGATGAGAGGGAGACGGAGTTGAGTCTGCACGATTCAAGCGAGCCTGGGGTGGTGTTATGAGGCACAATGTGAGCTTATCCAGATGACAGCTGCAGTAATCCTTTTGATCTACAGTGACTGGGCTGCCTCGTTGCTATATTATATAATAATATAAATTAAGATCAGCTACAGTAAACAATAATATAGCATGAAATACAGTCAGTGTTTGTTCAGTGGACATTTCCAAGACAGACCCAGAAATAGCACAGCACCTGGAGAGGGAAAATACTGCCCTGAGGTTTTGACATGAAATTACTGAGCAGGACCTGCTGGATGTTACTCATCCCTTATCCTCAGAGTCTGGTCTTCTAGCCACAATTTTGAACAAGTTGCATAGCAGCAAAATCTAACCCTGTGCCATTCTCACCTCACCTCAGACCAGGAAGATAACCCCTGGAGGTCTGACCCCAGTCAAAACTGCAGTTTCAGTTTCCCACTTGAATGAAACCAAATGGGCACTTGACTATCTGCCTGCACTTACAACTTCCCTGCAGGCAAATGCTAAGGACACAGCAAAAACATTACCCCGTATTCCCAGTGGCTATTTGACTAATAGCAGTCAGAAAACTCCAAGGAATGAAAATGCAGCATGACATTAAAGCAGCTCAGCTTCTATACATATAACTTTTTAAAAGTTTGCAGGAAAGGATATCGCCTGTTTAAATTCTTGGCAATATGACATTACTGAAGATGCTTCTTTACCACATGTCAGTGGCAAGGATGAGGGCTGCTGACTTTGAGGGACGCATTTAGTTGTCACTGGAATATTAAAAGTACTCCTACATTTTTAATTTCATTTAGTCTTCCCTTTTTCTTTAATGAAGAAAAAGGATAAAAGACCTAAACCCTTTACAAGTCAATCCAAAGATTAATGTTTTATAAAGGAGTCCACAGTAATATGTGTTTTGCTACTGTCCAGGGTGCTATGGAAGCTGACAACCAAATTACCAATTTATGGGCTACCCAGCCTTAACCCATCTAATCAGCAATGTATTTCATACAGCACAGATCTAATTGAATATCCATCACTTAGGCTGTAACTTGGTCAGATTTTGGTTTAACAAATATGAAAATCAGTCCACCTCCTGCAGCAAAATATAAAACAATACTCAATTTAAAAAAGGTGAAAACAGTCAACACCATTATATAGAGGGTTTTCCTCCTATTCTGTTGTACCATCTCATTACTCAGAACTTGATTACCTACAAGAATAATTCACTTTGTTCTGCTCCCAAAGCAAACCACAAAAAAAAAAAAAAAAAGAAAAAAAAGAAACAGGTCATGAGCTATGGAGACCCTGTGATTCACAGATAAGCAGCTCTGGTTCAGTCCAAAATCAAGGAAAGCAAAGGGAAAAGAAACAAACAACCAACATTAAAAGTTATGTGTTTTCAGCATGCCACTTCACCAATACCTCTACAGAATGAGAAAGCGTTTTTTGAAGAGTATTTGGAGCAGTCACCTTTGCCAGCACTGACTGTGAGCCATTTCCCAGATCCTGACAAGGAATTCTCTAAAACAGAAGAAATCAGACTTCTCCTTTCAGGTTGTCTCAGCAAAACAACATTTGTTTTTCAAAAGTCAGCCACATATGAAAGAAAGTCTTACTAAAGAGAGTGAAGTCAGAAATTTCAAATTAAAGTTGCTCTTGGCTGAACGATGCATGTGACATGCTTGCCCTGGCTCAGTAAAGCCTTAACAGTCAACACCATCATGTGGGCCCATACTTTCAGTTTCTGGTTCAGTATAAGACAAATCCTGAGAAACATGCTGAGACAACTAATATCACAGCAAAACACCACTGGCTTTTACAGAAGTGCCTTTTTAGAGGAGACCTGCTAATTACACGTCTTTTGATGCAGCCCAAGATACAGTTGCCTTTCTGGGCTGTGAGCATGCATTGCTAGGTGATGTTGAGTTTCTCATCCACCAACATACCAGTGTCCTTATCCTAAGGGCTGCTCTCAATCAATTCTATGCCCAGCCTGTATTTGTGTTTGGGACACCAAACCAGGGGCAGGACCTTGCACTTGGCCTTGTTGTACTTCACGAGGTTCACACAGGTCCACTTCTCAAGCCAGTCAAGGTACCTGTGGATGGCATCCTTTCCTTCAATGCATCAACAGCACCACACAGCTCACTGTTGTTTGCAAACTGGCTGAGGGTGCACTGTCCATGGTGCCAACAAAGATGTTCAACAGGCCTGGTCCCACTACCAATCCCTGAGGAATGCCATTTGTCACTCATCACCACTTGGACATGGAGTTGTTGACTACAACCCTTTGAGTGCTACCATCCAGCCAATCCCTTATTCACCAACTATTTCACCCATCAAATCCATGTCTCTCCAGTTTCGAGACAGGGGTGTAATTTGCTTGGCACAAGTCCATATAGATGACATTAGTGGCTCTTCCCTCATCCACCCACACTGTAACCCTGTCACAGAAGGCCACCAAATTTGTCAGGCATAATTAGTATAAATATTCACCAGAAGAGCATCTGGGATCCCCATTCCTTGGCTTCTGGGGCTCCCCAGTAAATGTCTGGTACACCTCCACAAGAGCTGACAGAACTGTAGACAAGCTCAAAGCACATTACAGACACACACAAGCTAAGTGGATTTCCAGCAGTTTGGTTTTGATGGTGCTAATATTTCCCATACAGCTGATTTATTTAGAGGAGGCTGTGGATGGCAAAGCAGTTCCTGAAACAAACTGGAGGAAAGGCAGTTACAGAGTTCCAGAAAAGCCTAGGTAAATGACAAAGCTACAATTTACCTTGTTCAGGGACCAAGGAAAGGATCAAGAAACTAAAAAAAAACAGCCTTCTCACTATTTTTCTTAGAGGAATTGCTCAGCATCCCAGAAAGGGCTGTGACAATGCAGGCTAAATCATAGCTAGGACCAGAAATGAAAGACTGCAAAGCAGATGTAAAGGGAACATAAGCAAACATAAGGAGAGGCTAATGTCTCTGACCTAACAAACCACCAAGAACAATACACAGCACCTCTCTAAGGAAAAGGAAAAGGAAACCAGAGCTGCAAAGGGCAGGGTTGGCCTCTTTTGCCAGGCAACTAGCTACAGGACAAGAGGAAATGGTCTCAAGCTGCACCAGGGGAGGTTCAGGCTGGACATCAGGAGGAATTTCTTCATAGAAAGGGTGATCAGGCATTGGAATGCGCTTCCCTGGGAGGTGATGGGGTCATCATGCCTGGAAGTGCTCAAGAAACAACTGGACACAGCACTTAGTGTTTAGTTGACATGGTGGTATTCAGTCAAAGGTTGGATTCCATGATCTTAGAGGTCTTTTCCAACATTAATGATTCTATGACTACCTACAGATATACAGTACTCAACAGAGCCTAGCCCCATGTTGCTTTTGAGAGCAGGCACTTTTCCCTTCAACTCTGAGGAGACTTACTTTCACTTCACTCTCCATCTCAAAAATGTAAGTGGGATCACAGCCACTAACAAAAAGCTAATGCCTCTCCACAAAGCATACTCAGTATTCTACAGAGCTCTCTCACCAAAGAGCTGATCTTGACCAACACCACACAGAGGGGATCTCTGACTGCATGATCTAGCTATGCCACTAGAAAGAGGTATTACTGTCATATCCATTTACCTTTGCTAGCTCCTGGCAGCACTGGTAGGCTGTCAGGAGGAAGAAATGAGCTAATGTTCACCAGCAGACCCTTGCCCGCTGCTGCTCTCTGGACATGACAAGCCCTGTCATTTCTCATATGTGAAAAATCAGAGTAATAATGCCTCTCCCCTCCAGGATGATATAATGCTGCCTGCACAGACAGAAAAGAGCAGCAGCATCTCTGGTGTTCAGTACAGCATGCAATACACAGATATCAAGAAAAACAACAAATAACAGCACAAAACATTTTTTTTAAATGCTATCTTTGATGAAAGGAGGAGTTAGTACATGGAAATGGACTCATGCTGCTACTGAAGAAAAATCCATTGAAGCTGGTTCCTCACTGTTGGTCCTTTGAATAGCTTTTGCCTGTACAAATCAGAACACCCACATTGGGCACCTACTTGTTTACTCCAACTATGAACCTGGTAAAGGGAGCTGGTGCTCACACTGTCTGTAACACAGACATTTCCCTACTGCTAGAATCGCTCTTTGCTACAGGCAAAGAGTGCTACTGTCACTGAGACTGGCACTGACCAGTTGTACCAGCCAGGGAAATGAGAAAGAAATCTGGAAAGTTGAGACTCCCAAATCCTCCTGTCAAGACATCAACTCTTCCTCCTCCTTGTCAACAGGGATTTTCCATGTGAAAAGCCATTACCCTCTCATGGTTCAAATTCTCTCAAAGACTTTACCACACTTACACCTAAGAAGGAGTCAGACACTGGGAGGATGGGCTATACTTCCACCCAGAGAACAAAGCCACAGAGTACAAGCTCTTACAGCATGCGTGCTCCCCATCCATCAAGCAACTCCTACCTCAACCCACTAAGAATCCTATGAATATCGATAAATACCATCTCTTTGCAAGTCTGTGCACAGTATCACACAAATAATAGTGCTGAAGTAACCACAAAGAGAAGCCCATCAGCTGTTGCCTTAAGAAGATGCAGAGGGCACTTAGCCAAATTATCTTCAGTGTTTATAGACCACTTCTTGCCACTTCTGGATATGAAGAATCTTGTTCCTTGATGATTCACTTGCTACACTCCAGTGAACAGGTCATTTCAAACAGTCCTCAAATGAGGTACTGTGATGTACTGAACATATTGTGAAAAATCTATGATTGGCTCTGACATATGCAAGAAAACAGTAGTAGTAAGAGAGCTTCAGCTGTCCCTGAAATGCATTTGTACATGTATGTATGCGTACATATTTGCAGGAAAAAAAGATATAGGCACACCAATATAACAAAAAAATGATCTAGTAAGTCTGCTTGTTTAATAACCCAATGGCAACAATGATAGTTTATCAAAGGAGAATTCAATTCCTGTCTTTATCCAGAGTTCACACCAGAGGAAAAAAAAAAACAACCACAATAACAAAACCCCCAAAACCCTAACAAAATCTTTGGCTGACTGAACATGAAGGAAATTTTTCTCATCATGCAAAGACAAGGCACATAAAAATTCACCCATGCTATCACCTCTTCCTCTGCTATACTTCTGTTCAAATACACTATACACAAACGATCACAGTCAAGGGTGCAATTTAATTTTACTCATTTCAGAATTAGTACCCTCACTAGCTATAAGCAAGAATTCATAAAACTTGCTGTCCAGAAGTTTGTCTTCAGCTGGGATTTTAAAGTGGCATGCACACACAAAGAGACAGACAGTTTAAACTAACAGGAAAAAAATTAGAAGGGCAGAAGGACTGGTCCACAGAGTGCGGTCATCAGGAAGACATCAGCAAAAAGAAGAAAGAGGGACAAAAAAAAAAAAAAAAAGAAAAAAAAGGGAAAGAGGGGAAAGAAAGAGAGAAAGAGAGAGAAAGAGAGAGAAAGAGAGAAAAAGAAAGTGCATTTTCGTGGCAATATTATAAGCCCCGTTATTGTTCTAATTACACCTAAAGGAAAGAAAAACAAACTCGCCTGCTGGTATCAAGTGCATGAATAATTAACTGGAAAGGAAAGAAGGCAGCAAAGCTACAAGAAACTCAAACAATCTTAAGTTATGGGCAGGTTCTTAGAAAGCAGGAAAGAATGTCAATTCTGGTGTGTTGTGGCATGTTTTGTCCATTTCCCTCCCTTCTTGTATGTCAAGTGAGCTGAGATGACTTTTATTCTACTCCTCCCCCACCATTCTTGGCCTGTGGTAAGCTACCTCACCTTGTGATGCTTACACTTCTTACTGTGACTTAGCACTTTGAAGGTGAGCTGTCTCGTTCCACAGACTCTTAGGATGAGAGCAAGAGAACTGACAGAAAATGGATGTTTGGGGTGTTTTGGTTTTTTGAAAGAACAACCATTCAATAGTAGCAATCACTCCACTGAACAGTAATATCTGAGACTTCAATAGCCACTAAAAACATACTTGGACTCTTTAAATGTAGCCCCCGCTCCCAGTTCTTCTAAACAAAAAGACCTTGGCCCCCAATGTCTTTACCCACCTCTAACCTTCAGGATGATTTATAAAAAAAGGTACCATGATGCACTAAAGAAAAATGAAGCATTCTTTTTCTTTTCTCCCTAAATTGTCCTTTAATTTTGAAAAAGTAATCCTCAGCAGTTTGTTCATAGAAAATAAAGTGGAACCAAAGTGTTAGAGTTTGGAATTTATTGTAAAAATACAAACCCACTTAACTAACCAATCACATAGGAAAGAGCACAAAATGGTTTGATCTTGTACAGTAGCACACACAGTAGACAGGCGAGTCAGTGTGCCATCTTTGGAATTAAAGGAAACAAATTAGTCAAAGATGACCAAATAAATTTTGTATTTAAAGCTTTTATGTTCAGTATAAACCAAAATTAAACAAACATTTTTGGAAATTCCAACAGAATGTTATAAAGGAACTAGAGGGAATAAGGGGTGGGTAAACTCATTAAATTATTAATGACTAAAGAGAGAACCTCAGATGATGAAGTATTAATCATCATTTCATCTACTTTGCTGAAACATCAAAAAAGAAAAAAAATAATCTATTCCAACAGAAATCAACTAATAGAACCTAGCAAAGGTTGTATCTTTCCATCCTGAAGAATATCTTTTCTGATTCATAGGAATGAAAACATTTGTTTGCAATTAATCAAGGGATCAAAAAGAAATCTTGATTTTATTTTCTGGCATGCCAGAACAATGCTGCTATCAGTCACTTCATGTCTGCAGGGGGCTAAGGGCTAAATAAAGCTATTTTCAGATTATGGATATTTACCATAGTAAACAAACATATTTATTATACAGCAGGCAAGGAGAAGGAAAAGAACAAAGAGAAGAAAAAGAAAGATTGAGAAAGAGAGGTCCTTATATCTATTTATTTATTTATTTAATATCTGGAAGTAAAAGCTTTTTGAACTGCAGGAATCCAATTGCTACATGCACCATGATGGATTAGCTCTGGCAAAATGAAATAAATAGCCATTCATCTTAGCACTCGCATCAGCACGGGGTGTACCATGTGCAGAACTAAAATGAAAAGCCCACAGACAATCCTAACCTGCGGCCACACACACAGTAGGAACATTTGCAAAACAGCTTTGGCACCAGAGCTAACTCTGAGAGCCCTTTTGGAGCCTCAAACCAGTTCTATTTGAATCAGCCACTCTGCACTTCTCCTTTCTCTGTATGGATAGTCACATAGAGGAAAGCATGTACGTAGTCATCCATTCTGGAACCACTGAGGGCTTTCTCTCTGCTCAAAGGTTCTCAAGGAGACCCTTTGCCTGCTGCTGTAATACAATTTCCACACCACCACCGTCAAATGCTGTGGCAGCACTTTATTCTCTCTTTTAAAGTCTCTTCTAAATATGAAGATAGAAATAAACCTCTTGAAACAGCAAGTTAAAATATCTAGGCCTCCTCCCATACACTTAAATTTTCTACTGCCTCAGGTTTGCTGATCAGGGATACATTCCCCTAAGCAGAAACAGCTCTTCTACATTTATGGCAGAACAATTAAGAGAAAAAAAAATATTCTTGTTGGAATCTGAACTTATGGGTCCAGACACTTTCCATTTTGATGCTGAGAGCCCTGAACAATGATCACCAGTCAAGTATTTCATTTTCATCTTCACTTGGAGAAGAGAAGGCTTGAGAAAGCCCAGATCTTCCACATCCTATGCCAGGGCCTTTAAAACAATTTTAAGGACATCATCATCATTAGCAATGAAGCAGGTGAACAAAAGTAGGGATTCAGCGGAACAGAAAGTTGGGAGTATGGATAGTAAGCAACTCAGCCGTGGCAACGTATTTTCTCTCTGGACCAGCCAGAAGTGACTTGCTATTCACCAAGCCAGACACTCACTCTCACTCTACCGACTCCTGAGACACTCTCCCTCCTACCTTCTTCCCCAACAGATGTAATTAAACACCTTCAGGACAGATCTGTTTTGTTATTTGGTTTCTTCTTTGTTTGTGGTTTTGTTTTTCTTTTTTTTTTTTTTTTTCCAAAGCACCTTGTCCTCTATCTCACACTGGTTTTTATTGCTTAGGCAAAAGAAATTTAATGACTTTTCAGCAGTACAGTAATTACAATCCTGGTGGAGTCTATATAGGCAGGAGGTCACTAACACCTGAGCAAATCTGATTCAGAACAGCATATCTCCAGTCACCTGAAACATGAGATCTGCAGTTGCCTCAGGGTATACATTCTGCACTGCCTTGCATGAGTGGAAGCATATGTTTCTATTCCTCACCAGTGATTGTTTGTCAGAAATTCCTTTCTCCTAAATCCCCTGTTCTACAGCACCAATGGTACAGCTGCCGTTGTCCCATCCTCCTCTCCTCTCCTCTCCTCTCCTCTGTGGGAGGAGAAACAAAAGAAGCTCAGATGATAAGGTCAAGGGCTGTGGAAAGATAGAGGAACTTTAGAGAGACAACCATCCTCCCCCTAAGGCTATGGAAGTGTTTCAAAGCCACATTAGAAAGTAGTAAAAGAGACCCTTTTTGACATGCAGGGCAAACAGAGAAAGGGGAAAGTCTGCCTACAGAGAAAATTGGAAATGAGAAGTAACAACAGAGAAGCTTCCACAAAACTTGTGCATATGAAAAGACAGAAGTCTGTTTCCGTCTCTTTCAGATCCAGATCCTGAAAAGGTGGTGGGGTCCTATAGCCACAGGTGCTTCAGCAGCCCTCTACAGAAAGAGGAGCCCCAGTATACACACATGCACACCATAACTCTGGTCTCCTAACAATGAAAAAATCCAACCAACCACAGTGATGGAACACTGAATACTTCCTAATGAACAGTATACTAATATCTTTCTGTTAGCCCTCCTCCTCTGAATAGAGACTTTCTAATCAGAGTGGCATGAATGGTAAGCTGTAAGATGTAGACAATTACTCATATGTAGAAACTCTGTTTAGGAGAGACAGTTCTTGATAAGCCTGATTAATATTATTTTAACCTACAGATCTAAAGTTAATTGTTCAGAGGGTTTTGGTGTATATGAGCTTCAGCTGACATATTCACCTAGCACTAATTCTATTTGTGCATTTCATCACTGAAAGACAGCTCCCATTAAATAAACTTCATAAACTGTAGTACAGATACTTAACTGAACAAGCTTCCCCACACTTGCAGGCCTAGAGATCTGTGTACAAAAAGCTCCGGCAGATAAATTTCTAAAACTTATCAGCCTCAGAACAGAGCATGGGCCCAGCTCCTGCATCCTTCTTAAATGCTCTGATTATATGAGTTTTTGCCCAAAGGTGGCTCTGTGCTCCTCCCAGGAGCTAGGATCTGCTGAACAAACATTATTGAAGCTCTCAAGAAAGAAATAATTGAAAATACCAAATCACTACAAGCCAAGATTTTATGAATCTATTCTTGGCTTTTCTCTTTGGCTCAGATGTTCTCTTCGAAGGGAGACATTTAAAGAGAATCCAATGGCTGTCCACTCCTTCATGTGACAATAAGCCTGTCATTCACCCAAAAGCTTTCAGTGATTACCCAACACTTCCTGAAACCAATGCAGCTTTGTTGTGCCCTATCACAGACTTGTCTCATTTCAACACAGAGGTAGATACATTGCTTGAGTACAGCTCATAAATTGCTTCAGGCCGTCCTCCAGTAAAGGTGGTAGACAAACGAGAGCTGTTATTAGCATAGACAGCGCCAATGATCAGCAGTTAAGGCTAGCGCTGCTGACTATCAGGGTCCTCCCTCTGCCACACTGCAGCACCACATCTAGTGTAAAACAGGAGCAACATATCAGGCCATTATGCTTCCACACAAAAATTCAGTGTGCTGACCAAATATCTTACAAATTTTCCTAGAGCCTAAAGCACACCCATGAGTGGCACTAAAGACACACAGGGATGCCTCATTAAAAAGCAGGATGATCTCAAAAATAGCAGTGTGCCAGAGAGCTGCTAGCAGGCACCAACTGAAGAGTGGCTAGATTCTGCCAGCTGGCTCTAAAGCAGCTTCTTAGGGTAGGACACAACTTTCAGATGATGGCAGTTGGGAGTAGGAAGTGTGGCTTAGCAGCCTGACAAGATAAGGCTTTCTGGGGAAATGACTCCAAGTGTACAGTTCACTCTACTGAGAAAATAAACAATAATGCACAAGAGAATAATTTTATTGTGAGAAGTAGCTGACAAGACTTCAATCCTTGCTTTTGCAAACAAAATGACTGCTCAGTGATATATGGCAAGCCAGAGTGGCTGCGTTTGAAGTCCATGGTTCATTCATATTATGTGACAGATGAGGAAAATATAGCTTGAATTTGTGACAATCCCTGAAAGAATTTATTTATCATTTGTAAAGGGACAAGCACACTATAACCCTGACCAATGGAGACCATTTAACACATTTATTTCACTCAATACTGATAACTTTAACAATGTACTGTTGGCCAACTCCGTAACAAAGAAGTGAAAACAGCAAAGTAAAGGTGCCAGCCACTGAAGCAGGATGATTCTGCAAGTCTGTTTACTCCCTAAAATACATCATCTCAAAAGCAGACCCATGGACTTCTGGGTGCCTCCAGACTCCTGGAAGCATTCAGGAGATAGCATTTCAACTCTGAAACACATTCAAGCAAGACACAGAAACAAAGCAAAGAGAGAGGGAGGTAAAATTCAGACAAAATCCGACCCTCAAGTTTCCAGATTAATTTACATGCACATTAGTCATATGCTAATCTCTGTGTGCCAGGACATGATGAAACTAATAGCTAAGTAAAGTGACAGAAACAGAGACAACCTAACACTGGTGCATCTAATGAAAATGCTTATTTGCTAAAGATGGAAAAAAAAAATGGTGTGGAGAAGACTGTGCTCTGTAAAACTGTCCATGAAATGTTTTCTCTGCATATGGAGAGCTTTAAAGTTCTATAAAGTTCACGTGGGTGCACCTTGCCTTCAGATTTGAGGCAGCCTCATTCAGAGGACATATTGCACAACCTCCTCCAAATATAACCTCACTTTTATTCTACCTCACTGTCATTACACCTTAATCTTAAACGTAGGTTGAAGGGAGGAGCTGCCTTTTACTGCCTGAAAAATTAAAAATGGCTTTTGGCAAACCAGAGCACTTTCATGTAACCCTTAGAGATCATCAGACTTACCCCACCTTCTGTGCTGCCTCTGGTGGGGAAACAAACCCTCATGTGATTTGCTTGCTTTGTTTCAAATTTTATTCTATGAAGCCTCATAAAGACATTTTATGGAAGTGAAAAGAGGGGTGCTGCAGCAGGATTTGGTGGTGCTTAATGCCATAAATCTGGCAGCCTCACATTTTTTATTTGATGCTAGGTAGGCAATGAGAACAAGAACAACCAGTGGAAAACACAATCAAACCTGTACTCCAGCAAAGTTACTCTGGGCCTGCAGAGAATGCAAAGGATGTTTTAGCCTCTCTATTGCTTCCTTGTTCTCAGTTGGTAACAATATTCCGAATTCCTCTCTAACCACACAATGCTTAGGGTGGCTAATGCTTTTAATGCTTTTAAAAAATCATTTCTCCAGGTCATGAGAGTCTCTCTGAATCGCAGCCCTGACATTTGGCATATCAATTGGTTCCACTATTTAGAATTACCTGCAAACTTAACAAGAGGGATTATTCTATCCTATCACCTCACTTATTAGTGAACCCATTAAGCAGTATCAGCTCCCTTGGGAACACCACTGCTCTACAGCAAAACACAGACATTTTCTTCCACTTTACTGAAGAAACAGCTCTACATGTGGAAAAAGTGGGGGTTGAAACTAGTCAGTATATAAAGTCCCTTCCAACCCAAGCCATTTGAGGACTCACCAGTTCTGTGATGGAGATAACAAACTGATTGGCTGATAAATTGAACCTCATCACACCTTTGCAAGGGAAGAAACAGCACACATCAGACCCACTTATAACTTTATTAGTTATCAGACACCAATGTCCATTGTTTCTGGACACATATTCCTAAAAATCTAATGAAGATTTTCCAAAGAAGTAATGAGGAAATCTGGACTCTGACATGAGCCATTAATTATAGAGTTAATAAAAAGGCCCTACATTATTCATTCCACGCTCTGCAGCAGAAGTACCACTTTCTCAACCAATGAGAGCAGTTTTTGCTTAAAGTGAACACCTACCACCATAACATCCTTATTACTATAGATATCTTGCATTATTTCCGCATTTTTCAAAGGATATTAAAATACAGTTGAAAACATCAGCAATCAAGTCTCCCTGTGAGGTAGAGTTCTACTGTTAGTTGCAATTGATAAAGTGCAGCCACTTCTAGGGTTGAAAACAATAAATACAGTATTCACACACACGCTCTCCCCCCTTCCACAATATTACATTATACTGTACATCCAATCCAAAAGCTTATTCAAACTCTGAAATTTGTATTTAATTAAAGCAGTTTATAGTCAGACAATGAATCTTCATGCTAACTGCTTTTCAACAGCTCATGAAAACCACCAGTTGCAGGATGATCTGATCAGTTACTGCCCTGCCTGTGGATTATTTACACTGGGAAAGAAATGGGAAAATTTCATCAAGCAGAACTCTTCAAATTATAGTTCAGAGGTCTGAAATGAATATTAAGTATCTTTAAAGGAAAAGAGAGTACATCTAATCTGAGACTCCTGTACTTGAAACAGCGATAGAGGTGAACTGTAGAATGAAGTCTCAGAGCCAAGTCTGAGTTCAGAATACTCTTATGCATTAACTATGTGTTAATATAGCATATGCTGGACCAGCAATTTTGGCAATTCATCGTGCATATATTCTACATATATGACTTTTCACATACAGCACTGTGTATTTGCACAGTACAGCAAAGTACTGTGGTTTTATTTTGTTATGTTTCTGCTCTGAGAAAATTTGAAGCAATAAAATATGACTGATTGACATTGTGTCTTCATGCCACAACACTGTGCCACAGAGCCATGGCACCTGTCACCACTGCTGGCTACAGGAGACTGAGCCTTCCACTAACATTTCCCCCCATTATTCATGGCTCACTGGTCAAAGCCCTCTGCATTCTCAGTTTCACTAGGGATAATCTCCTGTATAATTTTACTGATGGGAAGTGATAGATTAGAAGGGAGACCACACAATTTTCAGTCTGAGATGTAGCAACTTCTTGCTATATTGTTCTGAAATCTGCTTGCTCCAGACTTTCCTGGGAGTGTTGTACAACTCATCTCAATGCTCCCACTGTAGGAGATGCCTGCAGTTAAAGGCTGCTAAGGAATCGGCTGAACCAGAAAAGGACCATGATCCCAATCCCGTCACACATTTACAGGCAGAAGTAGATGGGAAAGCTATGTGAAGGAAAATGTTGATATAAGAGATTTGTCTCAGAAGTTGAAAATTATTTGCCAGCTATCAATACTTTATAAAACCATGTCATTACTAAAACACTAGATGCAGCAACAAAGAACTATGAGCAGGAAGAACATATTCCATCTGTACCTTGGTGAAAAGAGAGATGGCCCAATCTTGGGTTTCTGGTCTGCTTCTCAGTTACATGGCAAGTGGACTTAGCAAAGTGTCACTCTCTGTTCAATACCTCAGCTTCCCTGACCACAATTAAGAGAGTTATGACAACTAGCAACTTTCCAGAAGCATTAGAAATTTATACGCATATAAAAGAAAGCTCCTCAAATTACACTTGTAGAAAAACCATGAACAGTTTTTAATCCTGATACCTAGCCAGAGCACTGACTTGACACACACCTTGAGCCTGAGGATAGCCATAGCCCACAACTCTCTGCTATAAGAGCTGTGGAGAGATGTTTCCTTAACATAGAAGGTAGTGACATGAGCTGGCATGGAACAGCTTAGTTTCTTTAAAGTCCTAAAGTGATCAAAAGATCTGATGGGCACCACAGAGCATCTAAAAGGGATGAGGGCCATTAGGAGCAGCTGGGTGCCTGCCCCTCTGCAGGCACAGTCTGCAAAGCCAGCAGGCTGTCCTTCTGTGCAGCCCCCTTTCTCAGCCCCTCTCTGTCAGATGCCTCGGAGCTGGATGGGAAATGCTGGCTCAGACTCACTGGAGATGCAATGGCAACATTAAAAAGAAAACAATGTATTCTGCTTCAGAAAATGTAATTAAACGATCCTCATGCCAGTCACTTTTTCTCAAGGTCTGCGTTCCTTGCACAAAGGAAAAAAAAAGAAAGAAAAAACGCCACCAACACATGCTTAACACCATATTAAGTTTTATGTCCATTAAATTTTACCTGCAGAAAATAAAACAATTTCTCTATTTTCTGTTTTTTCATGATACATTTTTATGCCTCTAGGTGTCTGCCTGCTGAGACTCTAGGGGCTGTAAAAAGTATTCTGTAGACCATTACCTGAATAAACACCCTATAAATTACAACAGATATTTATCAGCCTTGTGGCAATTTCAACACATTAGAAATAGTACAAGACTGTATTTAGATATATAAGATATGGGTAAAAGATTAGCATACAGAGATGTCTGAAAAAATCCATGTCTGCTATTCTAGACAAAATACACACACACATTACTTTAATTAACTTTCCCTGCATTTGGAATTCCACCAGGATACAAAGCTAGTGGGATCATTAAAAACAATCATATTTTCAGCCCAGCCTGATATTTCACTAAAACTATTCAAATCAATTTACCCAACAGAGACATTTGTCCCTGGCCTGTCACTATGGCCTGTACTGAGTCTCCTGCACTTCTTTATCTTCTGGCAGGGCCATCATAAGCAAGCGACATAGATGGTGATGTATGGGAACTCAAATAACTTATAAATCCTCCATCACTTCATCAGCCATCAGCCTGAGTGAATTTACTCCAGTCAGCATTGGCAAAGACTCCCTTGCTGCTCTCAGGAACAAGTCAGCTCTAAGATGACGTGTTCTTTAAGGTAAAGCTCCTTGTTTTGGGGAAAAGAAGGCACTGCAATGGAAGGGATGACTAAAGGCCACATCCCTGGAAGAATGCCCATACGTATCAGCAAGTCTCTTCCATGTATTCAGATGCTTTTCAAACATTTAAAAATCCAAACTAAAAATTTCACCCACAAAAGAATTAAGAGCATAGTTATTTCACTGATCAAACTTTATTTTAAGCCACTACCATACTAAACCCTAAGAATAAAATAAAAAAATAAATATTAATAAAGGAAAAAAAAAAAAGGAAAAAAAACCCCAACAACCAAAACCCCAAAAACCCAATGCAAAAAAGCCATAACCCAAACCCAAAACCATGCCTTTTTCAAGAGCGGAGAGTTGCCTGCAATTTAGGACAAAGAGGAAGAAGACTGAGTTATTTTTAAAACTCAGAGGAGCACTGAAAGATGTGCAGTGCATCACTCTCCTTTTTCATAGTGGCTTCCTGGGGTTTCTTGCAAGGTATTTTGAATACCACTGAGGAATGCCACAAGAATCCATTTCCCTTTCACGTAGCCAAAAAGATAGTAACTGAAGAACTGGGTAGCCATTTAGATGGCTAATGCAAGAGTCCTTGACTGGCACAGTACACAGCTGGCCAGCTGGTCCAGACTGGTAGAGACATTTTTGTATAAAGTGTTAGATATGCCAACATCCAACATTTTAGATATATACTAACTCTTTTCCTCCCTACTGTAGCTGAAGGCATCACCACTGCACTGGTTTGTTTGATAAACAGATATCACAACTGCAAAGCTCCTGGGCCTCCACCATTTCTCTCTTCCTTTTGTAAGGACACCAGCACTACAGCACCGTTCTCCATTCCAGGGGTCAGATCTATGAGGAAGCTTTGTCATGGCAGGTCAGTCTCTGGATGTGAATGGCTACATGCCTACAACTACTGTCTGTTCTGCATTTCTCTCTGTAGACAAATATACAGTTTACACCGGTGAAGCCATAGAAGGCTTGGCCCAATCCCTGGCACAGCAAGATATGCTGTTCAGCTGATAACTAGTGTGATTGTATGTGAACACAAATTTCATATTCTGAACATCCTGTTTTCCACTTTATTTGCATTTTCTAAATCACAAATTATCCAAAAGCTCCTTGATAACCTAGTATAAAGAAAATGTTCAAATGCTTTTCCACTAAAACCAAAATACAGGATTTTGTTCAACAGTACATTAAAACCATTCAGTTATGGCAATAAGGTGCAATGACGTGAGTGTCAAGTTCACTGCAAGATGTGCGTTGTTCCTGAAGTTTCTTCCACAGGCAAACCTGGTGCACTGCAGAGCCAGTATCAGTGATTAGATGTACAATGGATCTATTCTAAAATACCTGGTACAAGTTTTCTTACCCTGGCATACTCAGGAGAGAAGATATGGGTGCTTTCCACCCACCAGCATTGTCTTTATTTCAAGCACACAAGACTTTGGAGCAGTGACGATAGGGGGAGTGGTTCAGTTCTGAGACACGGCCAATCTGTTCCAGCCTGGACAGGCTATAAACTTTACCCAGGATTTTCCAGTTATCAGCCTCACAAAAACAGCTTTCCAGACATTTTCCACATGCAATTGTAGTTCAAAGCACAAAACATCAATACAACACAGCTCTCTTTGTTCAGCCAAAGGCAAAGCCTTAGGCATTTAAAGCCTAATTTCAGTTTGGAAAAAAAAAGTTTAGGTCAGTATTTATGACCTAAGTTCTTTTCTTCTAAAAAGTTCAACTACAGGGCTTTCAAACAGATATCATTCAGCCCAACCTGTTCTGCCATCCTCCTCCCTCCTCTGCACCCACTCTCAGATGTGCCTGAACAGGCACACATACACTCTCATCTCAGTCATTTCTTACCATCATAAAAGCAGCAGTCTTTTCTTTCCCATGCACACATCTCATTATCCATCCTTAGTACACATCTTGAGTAATGCAATTTAGTTCAATGTCACCAAGAGAAAGACATTCCTCTGGGAGTGTCATTACCATAAACCACAATCTGCTGCCAATTTATATGTCCTTATCCACCCCTTGTTTTAACTTCTTTATAAAGCATAACCAAGTGTTTTGCACCCTTGGTGTTGTCACTTAGTTTTTACATCTTCCAAAATCTTTCCCTCTTTCCTCCAAAATCATACTTTACATTTTGCATCCCTGTACATCCCTGTATCTTTCAATCCCAGTGTCACAGCACAGTTCTACTGCCTTTTCAGTGTCCATCTGTTCATCCAGGTTTGACTGCCACTATACAAATCTACTTCCTTGGTCTGTTACAAGTAAATCAACCTCTCCAGTCCACATGAAGCTCTGGCCAGTAACCTCAGGGGGCCTTCTGTTACTGTCAAGTGAAGCAGGACGATCAAAATATGCCATCAGTGTGATCATAGCTGATCCATCTCAAAGCATGATCCTACAGAAGCTCAACAGTTGAAAAGAGTTAGAGTTGTTCAGGAAATTTTAACATCTCTACAGCAGAGAGTGCTTTTACTACATGCCTGTATAGTCCTTTGACTAATATAAGTTAAGGTGTCATAATAGATAATGGAAAGAAGATAGAGTTTTGAAGAAAAGATCTCTGGAAATGACTGATATTTCTATTTGGCTAACTACAGGGTATTTACAAAAAAAACCAAACAAACAAAAAACAAAAACAAAACACCAAAACAAACAAACAAAAATACAACAAACAAACAAACAAAAACAACACAAAACTATTAGATGGAACTACAGAGTTTTTCAGCAGTAGGTTTAATAAGAAAACAGGTTCAAACCAATTGTATCCAAATCAGGACATGACCTCTGAGCTGGTAGTTAAGTATCTAGACAATGGCTATTACTAATATATGACTGCATCATGTATCTATTAGGCACAAAAATCTTATTTTTCATTAGTAACTTGAAAAAAAATTATTTGGAAAAGAAGAGAAGCAGTTCCTTGTCAAAGGAGAAGTTTCTGGATTTAAAACTGGAAATACACGGAACTTCAAAATTTTGAAAAGAGGACTTTTATCAACATGGTAATTGAAGCTGCTCAGAAAGGCTGGGAGAACAAATTCGTGGAATGCAAGGTGGTGTTTGCCTCACGCATAAGGAGAAAAATCTTTTTAGCTTATGAGAAACAGCAACATAGCTACATTTCTGTCAAGTAAGATATTTATTTGCTTTAATTATGTTACTTCATGAGTTTTAATAAGGTCTCTGCTTCACTAAGGTTCCTGTTCCAAACTAATTTCATGAAGATATTGCCAAAAATCAGACAACCTCTGAAAAGTGCTGAAAAACAGAGTCAAGAAACTATTTCTAATGCTCAGTTAGAGGGCAAGTACATGCTCCAAACAAACTGCACTCCTTCCAAGATGCTCCAAATGAGACCAAGTGGTCCAGGTGGTGCTGGTCACAGTACTGAATTCTGCACTGGCAAGCAAGCACTGTATCAGTCTTTTGAGTGTTCTTACATTTGTGTACATTTCTGTCATACACTGTTCACATCAGCTCATTGGACTTCAGGGTGGACAGCCTTTAAAACATGTCTTAATAATACAACAGCATGCCTCCTAAACCCTTACATGACTTTTGGCAACAAAAGAGAGGGCATACCCAATTGCAGCATGACTAAATGCATTTTGCCTCCCTGAATTCTTCTGCTTTTAGCATGGTGTGGAATTTTCCCTCATCTGTTTCTCTAATTGGTCTGAGAAGCAGTGCTGCATGCTGTTGAAAATCTGTCATAGTCTATCCCAAAGGTGTGGAGAATTATCCTGGTATGTAGCTGGTACACAAAGGACTTTGCAAAGAAAGGCACAACAGGAACAGAAGACCCAGTGATCACATGTTACTGAAAGATTCATGGAGTCTTTCCAACACTTTACTCCTTGTATTTTAGGTCTCTGAAAATGACTACATTGGCTCCATTTTTGCTAAGTTTTAGTGTTCATGTTTTGCAGATGTAAACAATAATGGGAGGTCCAGAGGGAGGAAGAGTCAAGCCCTAGAGTGCATGCAATGACCCCAATACTTTATTTAGGCATGGGGACTTGGAAATTTCATTCCTTTAGCATGGAAAACTGCACAGTGAGAAAGACACCACACAGAACAACAGCCTGGTGTGCCAGAGAAGAACCCAGCTGCTGATTACTAGCTCTCCTTACACAGAAAGGCCAAAAATGCTACATGGTCCTAATATTAAGATTTAAATTCTCCAAGAACAACAAAATAACACAAAAGAGATTGCCAAGGGGGAAAAGCCAATGCTATAACTGTAGCTGAAACGAGTCATTCTTTGTACCAAGAGATACTATGACAATGGCATTAAAAAATAAATCACTGTGACTTGTTTTGCTCACCAGTGACATTCATCTGTGTTTAGCTCTTAATTCAAATTGGGCTGAAAAACAAGGCTCATCTATTTTCAATCCCAGATCTCATACAACAGTAAGGGAAAGTCACATAGCAACAGCCAAGCAGTAAAGAAAAAGGAACTTCATAAAGGTGGTACATTGCAGGCAAAAAGAGACCATTTTGCTGCTTTGGAATTTCAGCAATGCTGTGGGAAAGCTTGTATATTAAAACAAACAAACAAAATCCCCAAAACAACCATGATTACTGACTTTTGTTAAGACTTAGTTTTTTTGTTTTTCTTGTATACTTGTACCTATGTATCACAGTCTATAAAACACCTTATTCTGTTTCTCTGAAATGGTATAGGGTCAAAATAAGGGCACATCAGCTAATCTCCTGGCTTGTTATCCTTGTCTCTCCCCAGTCTCTTAAAGAAAAAAAAAAAAAACACCTTGCTGTGCGGTTCGGAAGAACTGGTTCATGCTTCAGACTTCTATCCATGGAATAAATTCAGCATTAGAAAAAAGTTCTGAGGTATCCTCCACATGTCAGATTTCTTCTGTGCATGCCCTTTCAGAGAAGAGACAGGAGCACCTAACATGCTGAATCTGTTCTGTCTTGGTTTACTAGCAAACTTTCCAAAAGAAGTGATAATCACTTCATCCATTGTAGAGAAGTGCAGAAAAATAGGTTCTAAAGAAGAGGGAAGTATCTGTTTGTTCAACAGGAAAAAAAAAAACCAACCAAACAAAACCATAAAACCCCCACAAAACAATAAAACAAAAAAGAAAACAGAAACAAACAAAACCCCAACAAACAAACAAAACCC
>JAWWMP010000165.1:42335429-42380089 GCA_035047865.1 Dendrocincla tyrannina | reverse complement strand
CAAACAAAACCCAACCACCTGGATTTCACCAGGATGCTAAAAGAACACACACTTTGGGACCACATCTACCCTGGAGTCCTTCCAATCCCTCAAGATGTTGCAGGTCTTTATTCTTCCTTTTACTTTCCTTTGCCCTTTTTCCTCAAGCTATGCCTTCAGCTTCCAAAAGGGAGAGAGGCTGAATAATCCTTCAGCAGCTGACAAAAACAAGATCTTCCCACAGGCTATAATTCAACCAGAATGTCATTTACTGTCTATCTTTTTTATAAAGTTTCAAAACCCTGAATGGCCTGGCAGCCCTTTATGCTTTTCCTTACCACACATATGAGAGATGTGTAAATGCTATTAGCTCTACTTCGCTAATATGGGCTACAAAAGAACAGTACAAAGGTGGGTTTAATCAACTAACTGAATGCATCATCCTATTTACAAAGGTGTTCATAAGTTTAGCTTACAGGAAATAGACAGTAACAAGATTAAAATATATCTATTTTAGAATGAGTTTAGGCCCTACAGAATTCTGCCATTCTTCGTTGACCATAATGGGAGCTTAACTAGTTCAAATATCCCTATGTGTCAGGTATCTATGTAACCCCCATAAGAGCAAGTCTACAGTGCAACCGAATCTGCCAAATTTCACCAAGGTTTGCTCACCAAGAAGCGACTCTGTCAGACCAGCCAGGCAGCACAAAGCACCTCTGAAAAGGATAGCAGCAGCTATCCTGCAGCTGCTCATGGAAATGCCAGGAGGAAAGGATGTACTCCAAGGCTTAGAAACAAGCCTTAATTTAGTCTTGTGCCAGCACTGCACAGCTATTACCATAATTATTTACCCCCATTTCCCAAGCATCAAAGAAGGTAAAACTTGCCAGAAAAACCAGCAGCATAATTTGGATAAGAGTCATACTTCTACACAATAACCAAACCAGTAAAAAAAGCAAAAACTTTTTGAAAAAGTCAGGACTGCATTTTCTGAATATGAATAAATGCCAATGCATGTACAATACTGGTCAAGAAAAAATAACTAAAATGGATGCAGAGAAAGGCTACCAGGGGACAGGCAAGCCTATCTGATAAAAACAATATTAAAACAGCTTGGCTTGTTCAGACCAGCTAAATAAATGTTGAGAGGAGATACATTTACTATGCACAAATACCCAGGGGTAGAAATAGCTGAGGAGTAGAAACGACTATTTAACTAAAGGACAATACTAGTACAAGAACAGATGGTTATAAATTGCCAAAGAATAAATTTAGACTGGAAATTAGACAAAGGTTTCTAATCAGCAGAGCAATGAAGCTTTTAAAGGGCCTTTAAAGGGAACAGGGGCAAAAAGCTGCTCTAATTGAGGGATAAAGCTTCACATATTTCTGAAAGGTATTATGAAATACGGTTCCCTACCAAAGCACAGTATTAGAGGCAAAGACTCCTGAGGTCTCTTGCAGCCTTGTGTTTCTCTGCATTTCATAGTAAAATCTAGTCATTGCAGCACCAACATATCAAAGTATAGTTCTGAAATACCTTGACCATCCAGAACAACTACGCAGGGAAACATTCTGGCTGGACACTGCTGAAGGGTGAAACAAGACAGCTGCTAAGGGAAGGTCTTCTGGAGCAGCCAAACCTGGGAAGAAGGCCTGAGCTGAATTTCTACATTATCTTATCATGAAAGCCACAGGCAGGGGGCAAGTGCAGACAGAACATGTCATCTCCTTTAGAACTCATAAAACAAAACTCTTGAAAAATCCCAGGGGCTTCTGGGTTCAGGAAAACTCAACACAATCCAGCATTCCAGACAATCCTTCTGATAATCACCAGTCATTGAAAGATGCACTTTTGCCTTCTAAAAATGCAATATCTTTATCAAAAGACCAATTATTTTTCTCCCTCATTGCTTATTTTTATTAAGGTTTTCCATAAAATTTCCATAAAATACAAGGATGGAACTCACGATTACCAGCATGGCTAAGAGTATTATCACTACAAATCAATTACAAATTGTCTTTGGTTTTTATGAGCAGGACGCAATCAAGTCTCTTGCAGGCCCATAGATGGTTGTAAATGTTTGATCTTTCCAATATGTGTATGTGACAAAAGTGTTACAGCACAGCAGGAAAGTAATTTTCATGGGCTCTGAGAAGTGCTGCAGAATTTCATGGCTTGACCTGTAATTCACTACTTAGTTATGGTTGCATCATGTTTACTGTATGGGGACATGACATATACAATATTTTATCATTATTGTAGGATCAAAAACACAAATAAACCAAACCAAAACAAAACCAAACCAAACCAAAATCAAACCAAAAAGGGGAATTTGCCACAAAGATTGTATCTCATCTAGCAACTCCCTCTTGTCAGCCATTCCTATAGCCCATATTATCAAGGCAGTTGAAGATATTCCAAACACTTCAGGCAAAAGTGTTTGGAAAGCCCTAGACCCTCAGCAGATGCTATCTGCGATACTCAGTCAATAACAGGCCATGGAGAAGTTATCTGGATAAGAGCATTCCTGAGAAAGTGAGGAAACATCAGGTACTTTTGTAGAACACAAACTGTACTGCTTCTTCAGAAAATCTTCAATCAACTGACATAAGACAGTGTATGTGGTTTCCAGTCGCAAGCTCGGTCCCACTGGGTAAATGACAAGAGCTCCTAAATTTGCACAAATAACCCTAAACTGAGTTATTATTTCATGCACAGTACATGCAGAGGTCATATCCATTACTACTAAACACCTCCTTACACAGACTAAGATCATGTTCACTGTGACCAAATCCTCTGGTGATGGGAGGTTTTCAGCTGCACGCCTGATTAAATGCTGCCTTCCAGAATTCTTGGATAACAGGAATTAAATTTTAATGCCCTTAATCTAGTCGACACTTTTTCATAAGCTCTTCCTCCCCTCCTTCTACTGTGTTATAAATGACCAATTACCTAATCTGAGGTAATGCAGGCTTTGGTCGAGGCTAATGAAGATGCGGTGGGTGAGATCCTGCTTGCAGCAGAGTCCCATTAGGAAAGGTTAATCACCTCCAAGCTTACAATCCCATGTTTTAGCTCCGAACAGTAAGGAGGCAGAGAAAGAGGCATCCATCACATTAACCAAATAATACAGCAAATGCCTGGCACTTGATCAGCAGTGCGCTCCTGACATGAAGAGGAAGACTGTGAAATGAAGACCAACAATGACTCTCCAAGGTTCCTCAGGGGCAGAGATTCCCACAGAAGAAGTAGAGAAGGGAAGTTCCTCCAGCTAACACTTTGGATTTGTACTTTAGAAGAGAGATCTGCATCAGCCCTGAGAAGGAAGTACATTGCACCATGTGTTATACTACCCTGTCAAGGAAGCAAAAATCTTGTGTCAGTGTAGTGTACCTAACCAGCTGAAGGAAACCACAGAGGAATAGTGTCAATGTATGTAGAAAGAAACAAACCTCCACCTACTTAATGTTATTGCATACTCAAAAAGCTTCAGGAAGAGTCTAGGCAATGGTGTAGTGCTGTCTTCTCTCTACACTCAGACACCATCCAGTCACTGTCCAGTGTTCATCACTAAAAACATTTATGTCCAGTGAAGTTAGAATGCATGTGCAACATAGAGCCAAAGAGCTTATTTGCTGCATCAACACACCCTAACCCTGAACGGCTACAGCTGCTTTTCAAGATGTCTAGAAGTAATCTTCGTGACAGGAGGCCACTGCATTTCTAAGTGCTTACTCAAAGAAAAATTTATTTTGTGAACTGATGAAAGGGATTGATGGTGTGAGAAACAGAGATATTCCTAGAACTTTTGCCTTCTGATTGACTACATACTAATACTAGAAAAACAGATAAAATATTTTGGGTTTGGGGTTTTTTTGGGGGGGAGTGTTTTGAGGGTTTTTTTTTTCTTTTGGGAGGTGCAGTTGGGTTTTTGGTTTAAGGGTGGGGTTTTTTATTATTTTGGTTTGGTTTGGTTTTTTGTAACTGCTGTGTTCTTTGAAGGGTTTCTTCTAGAATTGCCTTATTCGGGTTTCTTCTAGAATTGCCTTATTCATTACCACTGTCCATGACCATTACATTTCCTTCATTTAATCATTGAATATCCTTTCTTCTCATCCAGAGATGCTCCAAAACTTGAGAAACACTTCAGCTGTGAGATAAAGGGATTGCTCCTTTATCTTTTTTTATTTTTCTAACATATATATATATTTATATAAAAAATGGGTGTCTCTAAGTCCCCTTTCTTGCTGGATCTTCTCAGCTTTTAAGGTCCTTCAGCATTCTTGCCCAGATGATAAAAATGTTTTCCTGTTCCTCATGAGATATCTCAGAAGCTCTATTTATGCAATCAGGAATAGTTCCCATGATATAAAAAAAAAAAAAGCTGAACTAGGTTCCCCTGAAATTGGTTAACATGTATGGCAGCAGATAGAAAACAGGTTTTTTCAGCTATGTTTAATCAAACTTAGCCTCTTCACAGTTTTGGAGCAAGCTGACACTAGTGAGTGTTCCATTTAGTTTGCAAAGTAGGAGGATGTTTTCATGCAGTCTGAACTTAACCTTACTTAAACAATTTAGTGCTGTCTTTACCAGGCTTCTTTCTAGTGGTCATCAGTAAATATGCAAGTGAAACTTTTTAGGTTAAATTCTTCTGAACCAGAAAGGCAGACGAGTAGCAAAAGAATTCTCTACTTGGAATCTGAACAGTGAAGCAAACATTTAGATGGGGACCCTCCACAGCTGTCTTCTGAAGAAAATGCCTGCTTGAACTGCCAGCAGCTCTAGTAGCTAAGTGATATAGTGTGAAAAAATATGAAAGAAATCCATACAGACAGATAAAATGGCAGGCAGAGATTTAAAATTTGATCTGAGTGATCTCTTTGCAAATCTGCAGAGCGTGTGCAAGACCAGCATTAGGCACAAGAGAATAAGAAACCTAATTCAGGAATATGAAATTGCTTTTTCAAGAAGTTTTGGAAAAAGCTTAGAAACTAGTCTTTCAGAAGCTCCTGTCCAAAAATTGTTTTCAAATTCTTTTCTAAATACTTAACCCTTTATTATGGAATAAACTTTCTTTTTTTCTTGAAACCTATCTTAAAGCTTATTAATGAGCACGTCTTTAGATGAACTGACCAACACTGAGCATGCTTGTTTTAAGAACCAGTAATAAAATTGCACTTTTATGCCCATCTAACTTCAAATATTTATTTTCAGGTTCTCAAGCTGTGTCTAAAAAAAAAAAAACTTTTCCGAAAACAACCTAAGAGTATATCTACTTATGATAAAAACTAGTGTGGTTCAGTTGAGGTCATGAACAGATGAATGGATACAAAAAAGATACTAACACATGGATGGCAGCAGTCCAGGAGAAGGTCTCCACAACACCCCATGAGTGTTTTCCTAACAAGGAAAAATCTTGGTCAGAATTTGTTCCCTTCAAATTGCAGGGGACAGGGCTCTAGATCTTCCATAAAGAAAGGAAGCAGTTCAGTGAAGACCGGCACTAACATCACACTAAGGGACAAAACTTAGGTTTCATCAGAGTCCAGGAGAGCTCTGCAATGGGAAATTTCCTGCATCAAAAGGAAGCAGACAGATTTACTGCCCAGACCAGAAGGTTGAAGGCATAGGACGACTGTGGGCCTTGCTATGCCCTGCTTCTTCAGGCAGACACTCATTTGCCTTGAGACTGTTTTTCCTTTTCTCAGGTATGTGAAACAGAAGGTAATTCTCAGGTGGATTCATTGGAGTTACTCAGAAGTGTTCTCAGATATTACTGCAGCTGGTTGCTGTGCTTGCCAGTTTGTGTGGTACTGGTGAGTGATGGAAATATTAAGATTGTTGGTACCAAGGACTTTCCTATTGCAGTTAGGAAGAGGTACTTCCACTGTTTACAAGTTCAACAGGTTTCTGAGAGGAGCTGAGCTCACCCTTTGCTTTCTGAGAGGACTAGCATTACCAGAACTACCAGCATAAGTCAAAACTTGCAATGGGCAGTTGCAAGAGATGATGAGTAGCGGCTCAGTCAAAATTTCTTGGTGGATTTCCAATAAAAAGAAACTCCAGTTTTCAGCATTCATTGGAGAGCATTTACTTATCTGGACAACACAAATAAACACTTTCAGCCTTTGACCTCTCTTCTGTGACCAAAAGCCCTAGCTGTGGCAAAAAGCCGGAGAACTGGTCTGATGTTGAAGCTTTTCCTCAAGACCTTTCCAAATCTCCTTCCAGTTCTTGAAAACATCCCCCAAAACAAGCTATGTATTTGTCAAAGTGGAATGGCTGTTATTTTTCTCAGAGCCTGAGCCAGATTTGAACCAGAGGAAGATATGCAACTAATCCCAAACTAGCTCACCCTCCCTACCACCTTTCTACTGCCTTTTGAAGAGGTAGCTCCCCTTGACATGAAGTAGTCTCACTAGCTGCTGTAGTTAAGAGTTGCCAGATTGAAAAGTCATCTAGGACAGCAGCAACAAATCTCAAAAGAAACTTAGAGTCATCAAAATAAAATAAATAAATAAATAAGCAAGCAAACAAGAAACCACAAGCAAACAAGGAGCAAGGGAAACTTTCCTCCATGCTTAACAGTTTAAAAACTCTGTCCCTTGAGAATTCAAGCGCTTCTGCTCTGATGTTTCCTCCTGCTGTTTTACTGCAAGCTCTGTCAACTCACAGCTGCTACTCTGTGCAGGCCCTGGGCTGCCTTCAGAAAGAAACACATGGAAAAGACGGAGAACCCCTTCCCCCACTTAAATAGCAAACTGCAAGTCAGAAAGAAGACAACAGTACAGAAGGAAGTCTGCATTAAACCAGTGATGACAAGATAAGCCAGGGAAAAAAGCTGTACTTATCAATCTAACAAGAGTAGAATTGGCTATTTTCCATACAGAATAGACCCTGGTTTGTACTACTCTACCTCACCCATGGCCCTGTGCTTTCATATCCAAAATGCCTTCAAGTTCCTGGTGCATTGTGACCCAATCTGGTCTCCAAAGCTCAGCATAATATATATGTAGTAAACATGAGTCACTTAATTAGAATAGCGAGAAGAGTTCAGTTATTTGCTAACATGCATACTTTTGTGGAGGGTAAAGGAAATGTCACACTGCATGCAGAAAACACCCTCACAGTGTTATGCATAAAGTCTTGATCATACTTTTCAACCCCCTATGCCTTGAAAGCATAACTACTACACCAAGATAGACAACCCCAGATAAGGAGGACTTATAGAGAAAAATCTGTCAGTGTAAATTTTCATGGCAGCAGGGGAAGGACACTGACTGAGAACTGATGACAACCACCACCTCTGAGGTTAAAACACCCTCTGGTGTATATCCAATCAAACTCAGAAGGGTTTCTGAAGTTGTATCTGGGTATTAAAATTTGAGTAAGAAATCACAGATAAGCTTTGAGCATTGGAACAATTACTAACAACATCAAAAACGTGCTAAAGATGTCCAGATAGGAAGTTTCTCTTGCCCTGGAGAAGATGCATGACATGGCATTTACATTCCACAGCTCATGGGGATTAATGGCTGCTGGAAAAAACTGCTGCTCATATCCAGAATGTATCCTGAGCTGAGTAAGAAACAACCCTTATACAATGATGCCATCAACGTACTTAGGTCCTAAAGTTCCAAAGTGAAATGTGACAGTTATAAAAATTGTAAGAAGTGCATTAGGAGACCTGCTGAAACATATTTGGGTATTTGAAATGGAAAACTGTTACTGACCTGCCCTGGAGCTGCAGTTGTTCCACATTAATCTGGACCAGTTATAAGGAGTTAAAAAGTGGGGAGAGTCTCAGCCTCATTTAGACATGTAAGGATTTTGTACCTCTTCTCTACTAATCACCTACGCACCACTTATGGGGTTTTGAGACTAGAAATTATTAATCAGGAATCCACTCTCAGTCAGCATAAAACCAGGAAAGTGCAAGTTTGAGCTTCTGAAAAATGTTAAGAACAAAAGCAGGAGGTCAGACAGCAGGAGGAACAAAAACTGAGGTCAGACTGTTCTTTATGAAAGCATGAGGAAATGAGAGGCAGAGCTGTGAGGACGCTGAACACGCATCTACAACACACAGAGATATGAGTGATAATCAGGAAGCTAAAATGGCAGACTCCAGGGAAATGCAATGGATGAAGAAGCCTTTCACTCCAGACACCTGTTTCTGTCAAGAACCTGTTCTGCAGAACAAATGGAAGTTCTCCATCCATGACTTCCAACATAACTAATGAGCTCCTATTATTTTCCACACTGACACGAAACTCACTCTAGTGACCCAAGGCAGGCTAGTATTCTGGCCAGTTTGTTAAAACTGACTTTTCTTCTTTTTCTTTCCCCAGAAATCTTTCCACCTTGTGGCAGAAGCTCAGTGGACTTCAGCCTTTTCAAAGACCGGCTTCCAATCTTTCCTCCTTGCAAGGACAGCATCCCCAGTATTTCTCTACTCGAAAGCTACTTGAAAGCAGGAGGAAAAAAACACACTAGCTCCCAAAACCACAGATTCCACAAACAGGAAAGCATATGGTAGGAGAACGAGAAGAGCAGAACTGCTATTTATTTTAAATTACAAGATCAGATAATTTAAGTTTCCAGGGCTGAAGCCCTGGAACGTTTTGCACAGGAACTAAATGAATAAATAAATGTGGAACTAGGCAGACCCCTGCAACCTGCAGATGTCTTCCTGACTCAGCAGCCTATCAACAAGGAACTACCACAGACAACAAGACACAGTCTCAGCTCTTCTGTTTGCTATTCAGTATGGCTGCTCTGAAATTATGGCATCTTGAAGTAGCCTCCAGAATGTTTTCTAAACCCTCTTAAATGATGGCAAAGCCATAGGACTCAGTAAATATCAAGGAAGATGTTAACTGCAGAGGACTACACAAAATCACAGGTGATAGTGGAATTTTTGCAATTAATTTGGAGAGGAGAAAAGGACAACTGGAAGATAGAGATTATTTCTAACTTAATTTCAGATTTTCCTATTTCAAATACCCACCAAGGGCCTGGGAAAAGTCAAGCAAAAATATGCCTGGAGTCTGTGGGAACACAGCACCATCTTGTGGAGTGAATGGAAGAAGCGTAAGAAACAAGGGATAAGGATTTTAGCACTTCAGACATCTGCAGTTTGGCTTTTTGACAGGCTGCTCTTCTAGAAGGTTAACAAATCCCTCTACCGAATTCGTGCTTTATAAAAAAAGTTCACTGCAGATCTATAAAGAACAAATGAACAACAAACAACTCCCTATTTTTATCTCTCAAACTCATCACCATTAACACAAACACTGGGGGCCTCTTCATAAATAGAGTGTGGGCAGGCAACCATCTGTACTGAATATTATTTGCCAGCAGGCCTAGCACAGCTGTGAGCACCCTTTTCTCACAAGTCTGAATCTCCTGTGCTTAAGGTGGGCAAAGAAAACAAGTCTTTAAATATTAAACTTGCCAGGACTAACAACCTATACCTCATCTATTTAGCACTGGAAAAGAAAAAAGCCCTTCTATATTTAGAAAAAGAAGGAAACTCAGAAAAGCAGCTATTCCACTCTCTCCAATATTTTCTCCCAAATATGAAGGTATGTTTTCAAAGTGCCCAAGAAGGAGTAGCTTAAGTTACCCAGCTGGTTCACATCTTACTGGTCATAAATAAGGATTTCCAGGCACCACTGAAAGCATGAAGACCTGATTAGTTTCTATTTCACTGACAGGTAGAAATTCATCTCTGCAACAGAAAGCACTGAAGTGTCCTGGCTTCTAAAGGAGGTAGGCAAATACAGGGGTCTCGGTGCAGGAGGATGTAGTCAATCTTACCTTCAGCTCCATCTAAAGTATTGCACTATATCTAGCTCCACTTTAGTAAATACTTTGAAGTTTTTTCTTAGTTTACCCTGGTCTCCACGATGAAAGTTCTTTAAAACAGAAAGCACTATGACATATTGTCTATGCATTTTGAATAGCTCCCATACTGAATTTAGTACAGGTCTCTCAGGTATTATATTTGGGCTAAGGATGTTCTCTGGTGTGCCTGAATTACGTCCAAATTACTTGAACTATCAATATTCTGTGCACATGTGCTACCAGTAGCAATTCCACAGCCAAGCAGGGATCTCCCTGAGGATGCTTCCATCAAGACAAAGCACAAATCTGTGTTTCAAGTGTCCATCAGAAGTATCTCTATTTCAGTAGGATGAGGTAAGGGATTTAAGCCTCTAACCTCTTCCAGCAGGGGACAAGTGTAGAGTAAATTCACTACTGTAACAAATGCAAAACAGTGGAGAAAAAAAGAAGGAGAAAACAGACTGGTCATTTGGTTTTGTGGGGTCTGTTTGTTTACGGTTGTTTGGGTTTTTTTTTCTGACAGTGCAAACACTTAACTCCTACGTTTTGTGTTTAACATCAGCAAGCATAGACAATTCTGTCTAACCTCGGATCCCAGTATTCAAATAACTATAACAAGATGAATTCTCAGGATATTCTCCACGCTAAAGCACTATAATCTTCAGCATCACGTAGCATGGAGGATTAACATGGTGCCCTAACTAGTTTAAGATACCATGCAAATGTGCACAACTCAGCAATAGTTCAGATAGGTATTTCAGGTATCTGTGCATAGCAACTCATCTACTAGATACATATTTTGCATAGCTGACACTATGATTACAAGAGATCAAAATCATGCCCTATTGGGTAACTTTACATATTTTCTCAAGTCAAATATTTTGCCCATTGACCTCAAGATATATACTGGTATTTCTGTCTCTCTCACACACGTACACTCCCTTGACTAGACTATCTTTTGTCTCATATCACGTAGCTGGAGTGCCTATGACCATTTACCAGCAGGTAGATTCACAGTCACTGCTTCTGAGAACTTCTGGTCAGTCACACAGAGCAAAGGCATGAAAGCCAGGCCTGCTCAGTTCATTCTGCACTGGTTACAAACCAATCTGGTGTTACACAGCAAAGCAGAAAAATGAGTCTTTGCTGATGTCAGCAGTAGTATTGCCTTCTGTAACATGCAGAGGACCTGGATCCATAATCTAAACCCTGGTGTGCCAGCAATTGTCATGATGGTCTGCACTTCCAAGTGAGACACACCTGACTGCTGAAGTCTCCAGTAGTAAAAAGAAATACCAGTATCAGCTGTCTCTTCAGCAAAACTATCTGTGACAGATGAACTCTTTAAGATGCAGATATTTCTAAGGGATCTACAAACTGTATGATGGATGGCTTGTGATATTGTTATCTATCTTCATCATTTGCCTGAGATCGGAGGGCAGAAATGTAACAGACAGGAGGTCATTTAGTGAATCTGAAAAAGAAAGGAAAAAAAAAGAAAACAAATATGACAGATAGTTATGGGAAGCCAGCAAACTTGACACCAGCTTTGCTGTGGTCAAGCAATGCAATTAGGTTTCAGATCAGAGACAGGAGGAATAATAGAGCTCCAACCACACTTCCTTCAAAATAAACATACTAGAGTCTCTCTGGAAGAAAAATGTGCTTATATTTGGCAGTTGTATTATTAAAATAGAGAGTCTAGTCAAGACACTCTGGTCTAGAGGTCAGTTATGTTATCTGAGACAGTCACTCAACAGACATGAGCACAACTACTCTCAGGTTGCAGCTTAGAGACAGCTGAACAAAAGCACGGTACGAAGATCAAACTGTTTTCTTAGGGATGGAGTAATTTTCTACTCTTTTTCCCCATCCTGCTCAAGATCACCCTCTCAAGCACCCTGCTGGCAACAGAAACATCCTGAAAGGTATCTCCCAGGCCAGGGAGGCCACCAGTGGCACATGCTGCTTATGTCCAATACAAAGGTCTGGGAAGAGCCTCAGGAAATCACAGCACAGCAGCTGATTAAGACTAGGCAGAGGAGGATGAACTAGCTTAGGTCAACATTTTTAAACTAAGATTAGTTGTCTTCTTTCTCAGGTTTTTAAGTGTTCTCTGCTAATTTTCAAGATAAATTCATCCTTTTGATGCAGCAAACAAACCCTGAGCTTTGTTTTAAAAATAATGAAATCCACCACATCCTGCTTCTTTATTCCTCCTTTTTTCTTTTTTTCCTGCTAAGATTTCCATTGAAATAGGCAAAGTTTTACTTGCCCTAAATGTGCGGTTTTCACTGATTATACTATCATCCATGAAAAATGTTCACCAGCACTGTATTCACCCTGATCATATGCACTGAAATGACATTTGCAGATTTGGAAGGTTTTTTCTGCAGACAGCCATTAGCTAACTAGGGTTTCAGTCAACACTTACAACCCCAATGGAATTCATGTTATATGGCTATTCTTGGTGGGGTTCTACTGAAAACCCTATTTCCTTCCACCATCAGATAAATTCTTTTGTGGCCCAAAATCTCTAAGGATAGGAAAAGGTAACTGAGGCCACAGACTCCACTCCCGGTGTTTGTGCAGGCCTCAGATGCCAGCACACAACAAAACACCTCCACAAAGATAATGAAATCCATGAAAATATGCTTTCCTGCACAAAGCTTGTTTCACAGGTACCCAAGCAGCCAGTTTCAATCTGCTCCTCAGGGATCATTATTAAGATAACTTTAATCAACGTTCTTCATCTAATCCCCAATGTTCTACAGCTGAGATTATTATACCAGCTCCTGGGTAACAAGATTGCAACATAATAAAGGTATATACCTATACACAGCTAAACTCCAGTGGAGATCAATAGGTAGCCTTCTGCCAATGACAAGAAATAATTAGTACATTAGGCAGCCTGGAAAGTGAACAAAGAATCTCCTTCAGGACCTCTTGCTCCTCCTGCCTTTGTTTTTCTGTTAACAATTTCCATTGGAAAAACCAGAATAAGTGTGAAAGGTATGTCTCTCTCCCTACTGACCCCAGCCTTGTCCCTTAGCCCCAGACTTGAAGGTTCAAAAGCCAGCAAGAAGAAAAAAGTTTAAGAACTGTAGCACTGCCTGAATCTCTCTGCACGTTGGCATTCTCTCAGCTACCCACGGCCTGTAAATATTTTACGATGTAAATTTATCCATTGTCCATTTGTCCATAATGACTGTAATCTTGAAGGTAGCTTTAAGTCTAAGGTATAAAAACATATATGTGCATCTTAAATACAAAACAATTAGGCATATTTGATATGTGGACTCCAAGAATCCCACACCAGATTTCAATCCACCAATACCGGCATAAATCTCACATTACCACTTTGAAATTAAAATAATTACTTTGTACTTATAAATGTTACCACAAAGTCCATAAAATACAAAATATCAACTTCAATCTTCACCTCTTTGTTCTCACCCATTAATGTAGTCTCCTCTTTGCAAACTGTTTTCCATGTAGGCAGCCTGGGAAATAAACAATAATCACCTTGAGCACCCAACAGAAATAAGGAGGCAATATGGTGTGTACTGCTGCAGACAGCTCCATGCTGTCTGGGAAAGCACTAAGTGAACCCTATCCCATCTCATTACACTCCACTTATCACACATCAGACTCAGAGCAATGGCTTCAGACATCTAACTCATTTGGGTACTGCAAAGATGGGAGAGCATACAAATCCAGCTGGGGAAAAAAATGGATTAAAAATTATTGCAAGTCAGAGCATCCATGCAGGATAGTAGACCCAGCACGGGAATCACACTTTCATAATCTATACTGTCAGTTACAAGAGACGCATAGGGGATTGGAGGCAACAATCAAAGTCAGCTGTGCTTTCACCTGGACTGATGACTGGGGTATCCCATTGCAGAGCAACAGCTGCAAGACCAACTGAATTTTGCAAGGGTTTTTTTCCCTTCCCTGCAAAAGTACAGGTATTATCTGCATACCATGTTGCACTCAAAATATCTCATGCTGATAAAAACATAGTTGGTGAGAGGTTATTGAAAGTATTTGGACAACACAATTGAGGATAGAAGTTTCATAGCATTTTGTGAAAAAATAAAAAATAAAATTCCACTTGCAAGAAAGGTCCTCAAGTTCTGGATGACTTTTGCCCACAATATCTAAGTTTACATACATTTGTCATCATCTTCCAAATTCAGTACTGTAACCATCTTCTGTAGAGAAGATGTTCTAAGAAGAATAGAATATTTAAAGAGTAAAATTGATGGTTCAAGACTGCTTCAGGGTTTTTCTGAGTTTTTAGATTTACTGCTTCTTAAATCAAATATAAACATGCAGGTTATTACAAGGAAAAATAGAAATTTAAAATTAATTAAATCCTTGTTACACTTGATTATTTAGAATACTTGATTTATTATCTTACATTTAGTCCAAAGGTTTACTTAGAGATCATCATTGACTACTGGAGCTTGGGCTAACAGAACAGAGACTCCTATTCTGCTGTACAACATTTCTGCTACTGTTGTCAACTTACATCAATGTCTTACCAGTGCTTACACCCTGGGTGTGCCATTATGGAAGGAACAGTTTCAGAGGCCAGATCTTTCATGGGCAAAATACCCAGGACACAGTACTATTCACTCAGGTAGTTTTAAGATGAAAAGTGATAATTATTGCCATGACTACCAAAGAGTTTCAAATTAAAAAAAAAAAAAAATACTGTCAGAGAGAACAGAGATCACAAGCAACGAAATTATGGCAAGAGCCTTCTGTGACATGCCTATGAAAATGGCAGAGCTGCTGAGCAGAGTCAGAAAGAGAATGAACTGCTTGAACTGCTCAGAGGTTGATAACAGAAGCTGTAATCACTCCCACCTGTAAAACATCTCTCTCCTTCCATGCTACTGAAGTCTGTAGCATGGCTGGACCACAGCTTATGTGCTGACAGCAGCCAGGTGTGCACAGATATCAATGACTGATTGCAGTGCTCATTCTAAATGCTCCTTCTGCCAAGCTGTTGAAGGAATCAAAATGAAATTACTCACTAGAGACCTACCTGCATTTTGGGGATCACAAAAGGATAAAGTTGGCTAGCTTTCACAATTAAACACTTAAATGGCATTGGCTAGCTTGACATTAAACATTTTTATGTCAGGGCACCTTGAGAAGATGAAAGGGGCAGATGAAGCAATTGCAAGAAGCAGCTGTCACTCAAATTCCCTCTTTCTCACCCAAAACAGGGACACACAAATTTCTCTCTCTAATGTTGACAGTACTGCCCATTCCAGATGACTCCCAAAGAGAACAAGGGGCAAACAAGCTCTTTATCTGCCGTCTGATCTGATGTTTTACAGCTGTTACTCAGGGAACGGGAAATGCCTCACAGTACACTGTAAAAAGCAATGAGCTTTCTTAAACCACTGAAGTGCTAAGGCAATTACGTAGTGCGCTATTACTAAGCATCAGAAAAGTGTGTGGTGCTTTAATACGAAGTAGCACCAGATCCTTGCCCTAAAGATGTTGCAGTTCTTGGAGCTGCAGCACAAACAAAAGTAAACAGCGGTAAGGAGGGTGAAAGCAGGGTTTATAACCCAAATCACAGTGGTGCAATTACATCACGTACTAAAGCACACAGTTGCATTTCCCTTCCTTTTAATCCCAATTCTCAGAGGATAAGATCTTTCACAGTCAGAAGACTCCAAAGGCTTAGGTTAGGAACTGGAAATAAGCCATCCACCAGAAAACACTTGTTATAATATGCAAAAGGGCACTAGGTAAGCAAGAGCAAAGTGTGAGGAGGGAAGTAAGAAGTAGACAGTGCCTAACCTGCTGTAATGAAGTATGAATCACTCAAATCAGAGGTGACTTCTTGTAGGGTGGATGTCTCTGTAGTATCAAAGGCAAGTCCCTAAGCGCACTGATATTTAAACAGCTGACTGGTTTAGCCATGCATGACTAATGAAGTCTATGCAGATTTATTTTCTACACGCTAGCAACCTCTTGCTCTCTGACTCAGTAAGTGAGTAAGCTGGGCACATTAGAAACAAATGGGTGATAATTAAATATGAACAATGAAGAGGGTTTCACTAAGTAAATCAAATTGAGTATGCTGGTATTTACATTAAAGTAGGTCATGAAGTCTGGACAAAAATTGTCCCATACGATGAAGAACACAAAATACTAAGGCAGAGGGAATAGGATCAGTCTCCTGACTAGGGATCTGAATTCTGCCATGGAGAACATGAGCTGCAACTGCTCAGTGGCGCAAAGTTTGGGGTGCAAATGGCTCATGAACACATCAGAATAAAGCATAAAGTAAGGGTTACTCATTTAGCCATTTGCCCTGCTAGCAGTCTCTTCTAATGACTATTCAGCCATGGTATTTAAGCAGGCATGAGGAAAACTAGTTCTGCCACTGCCTTTTTGTAACCTAGTTTACAGAATATGCTCCAGAAGCATCAATACACTTAGGTACTCACTCATTTAGTAGGATACAGAAGGGAAAGGCATTAATGGAAAAGGAATAGGCGTGCTCTGACATTCTTGGCATCTCACCTAGAACACACATGTGGCAAAGAGGCCAGCTTCAGTCTTTCTCAATCAATCAAAAATACTTTGTGCGTTACTCTAAAGTATTGGTCTTAGATTTTTTGCTAATTTTGATATACTTCCTTTTAAGTCAGGAAAAAAAAAGATTTTGGCTAGAAAGCGTCACTCACTATAATTCAGAACTGAAGTTATCAAAAGCTATCTTCTTGTAACATTGCTAAATTAATGAACAAAGGAGCAAAATCACCGTGACTCCCTCTCCCTCTAATCCATCCCTCCTCCAAATGTGATTCCCAAAGAGACAATATAAGCGTATAGGTTATGCATCACATGGAAAGGGATCTGGGAAAAAAAATAAAACTTACTGCACAAAAGAAACCAAAAAGCTCTATATATTACCACTCCCCCCGACAAAAACCAAGCACCACTCAGTCAAGCAATCTCACTGGAAAGTTAGAGGACTTCTTTACTTATCAACAGGCACTTTGAAAAGCATGGAGTCTGGAAGCATATAAAGATACGTGCACAAGAGGACAGACAAACTTGGGCTGATTTTTCTCTTTACTAATCAAATGGAAAACTTGCTTTTAACCCAGGTGGCTATTACAACCCAGAGTTTATAAATAAATGAATAAATAACCCATCAAAAAATCCAATCAGTAGTCAGCAGATGGACTTAACAACTGTTTCAACAAAACAGCAACAAAAACAGTTTGAAAAGGCACTTTGTACTCTGCTCGCACTAGTCATTGCTGCAGGTCATTGATCTTTTACAGGCAAACAGCCTCCATTAATACATACTTGTTTTAGCCTGGCAATTTCTCCTGGAAAGCCTGACCCTCAGTGTTACTCATCTGCATGAGGCACTGAGTAAGGAAGTAGTGTTTTCTATGATCTAGTTTGACATACATTTACTATTACCATTAGCTAGGTTGCCAATGCCTCTTTTTACGCATTCTCTCTGTACAGAAAAAAAATGTCATTGTTTGACCAGATAGAGAAGAACATGAATAAGTTAAAGAATTTGTAAAGCTCTTCATAGAACAACAGTTTAAATGCAGGTCACATCTCAGGTAGGTTGGAGTGCCTAACTAACATATTTTCATCTTGTATCCAGGTTAAGAAGAGTAACAGGATGGAGTTCACCCCAGATGCAAGATACTTCATTAATGTTTTGGGTTAACTTCTGATTCTGCTACCTTACATGGTTAAAGCTACACATTTGAACCTTCATTCCTAAAATCAACTCCAGTATACTAATCCTGACTTCTTACAACTTAGAGAAATATGTAAATTCTGAAAACAGCTTGAAAGTCCATATTTATTCAATGTGCTGCTCAACTGATTAAAAGATTTCCAAAGATTGAAGAATGAGGAATGACTTCAAAAAACAAAGAAGAGATCTTAAATGGCAATGAGAATGGAATCACCATATCCCAAATAGTACCATCACTTCTATTTCTACCTTTCTTAGTACCAGCCAGTGTGCAGAGCAAACCTTTAAATTCACTCTTGTACAACAGACCTTCTCAAATAAATTTGAGGACTGAGGGTGTCTGGGGGCTTTTCCTATGTTTGGTGTTTGTTGGTGTGGGGTTTTTTTTTAACATTGGTACAATTGTACAATAAGAAATAAAGCATATTAAAACTGAATTTATGCCCCTGTATCTTCCATTAATTTCTTATTCTGAGAAATCTTGATTTCTAAACAGCTAAAATTAAAGGCTTCATGATCATTTTCACTAGGAATTTTAATCTTTGTCTTGTTAAGGAAGACCGGTGAATGTATAAACATGTCTATAGGTATACAACATGCATCTCTGGGCTTCCCCTTCATCTTTCAGAAACAGCAGTTCCAAACCAGTTGTATCTGAATTATGAAGCTTAACAGTCCAGTTATGGGACAAAAATTAAAAAGCAACAACTTATTGGTGCCCCAAGCTTTCCTGAGTATTGACTAGACTGAATATCTTTGCAAAAGTTTACCCTAGAAAATAATTTAAAAAACCCAAACATGATTCACACGTACTAATAATTCGTTTGGGATAATCTAAGGAGATCATCAAGAATAATTGAAGACAACACCATACATTCCATTTATCTCTCTCAGAGGCATTGAAATATTCTGAACCAAACACATGAAAATGAAGATTTTTCAGTGTGGACACTCAAGTTGATGAAGAGAAATGGAAAGGCACAATATATATATGGTATGTCATTCTTTTACTACTGTTTACATTGTGCAAAACTAGAACTGTTCTGTTTACTTCAATATCTCATATTTATATCAGTGGGATACCACAAATTGCTCTGAAGGTAGAAATGCCCATCTACTAAATTAACAGAACAAAATAACACTGTGGCAAAAAAAGAATTCTACCAAAGACCCTAACGGATTTCTAAATAAAAGGCTTCCAGTTACACAGAAGGTATATCCCCCTGCCATTATTTGCATTAAATTCCAGCCTAAAGACTATTTACTTCAATTAACATTGTACTGTACTTCCATTAGACTTGGGTACAACAGCAACCATATCTAAGAGACAGGAACAGGAATTAAGCCTTCTCCCTCTACACAACCCAAAACACTTCCTAACTGTATCAGGAAATCAGGAGTAGAACTCTGTTTCCAATGTCCTGATATATAACAAAGACAAAAAACACACATGCACAAAATAAACGAAAAAACCCCACCACAAAAACAAAACACAAAAGAATGTTATACGCACTTTCTTGAAGATCCTGGCTGAAGTCCTCTTGTGTTCCAGAAGTCCATATGACTTACCTTTCCAGATCATTTTGAAACCTCCTTCCTCCTGTGAACATTTCTAAATCACCAGCCAGGCCTGACACTGAGAGTGGCTGCTATGCTGCCCACATCACCCTCACTCATATCAAACTCCCTTCTCTGCTCTGCATGGTTTCCAGCTGACAGCTCTAAAAGCAGCAAGAAATCCCCAATTACAGACAGAGGAACCTGGCTTCCTGACACTTTGGAGCCTGCTCTAAGTCATTAGCAACAGCTTAACAAAGGCACTGCGACATTCTGGAGCTGTGAAGTCCAACACATTAGGAACAAACCCCACAGTATCAATACTATCAGAGATTTCCTGGATATGTATTTAAATGCAGCTCAACAGGATTCAAAGCAGTGAGTCTTTCACACAACAGGTTTGTGTGCTATGCTTAGCAAGTCTAAATTGAACAAGTAATTAGAGAATGGGAAAGCAGGTGTCCAATTGACAAAAGCAAACAAAAATGCAGAAAATTGGCACCAGATCTTGTGGCTCCAATATGAAACATTTTTTTTCTGGACTCGAAGCAGTCACTCTGAATTCCAAAGCAACCCAAAACACCAGACACGGCAGTACAGTCTATAGATCTGTGTCAGTAGTACCGTTTTTATACAGTCCCTGACAAAGTACGAACGCTGATAGGCCTTTCCAATATCTGTTTGGGAGAACTGTGCTGGGAGAAATGGGAGACCAACACAGACAACACTATATATTATGAATGGCTCAAAAAAGCAGGCTTTTTGGCCTTCAGCAGAAACAGACTGTCACCATGTGCTAAACAGCTTGTCATGTGTGCTGTCAATTCAGCCACATCTCAAAAATGCCATCAATTCAGCCACATCTCAGACTTCTAGAGGAAGGGTTGCGAATATGACAGTACTGTGACACCGATATGGAGTGAACTTTGCAGGTATCATTAATAAATTCTACTACAAATACCCTTAATGAAAAGCAGAAGCTTGTGAGATGCAGGTAGTCAGAATGGACTGCAAGTGTCTTTTCTGGTTTTAAAATTTACACACAAAACGAACCAAATTATTGAAGCCTACTATAGTGCTTACTACAGCACTCATAATGTGCTCCTTTGTTCCCTGCCTTGGAGCAGTGAGGGAGAAGGGGACTGTCACCCTAAATAACAGTAGGCAGACAATAAAGCTGAACTGATCTGCTCCCTCCAGGCAGGAGCAAAGGCCAAATCATGAAGAGTGGAGGGAATGTCAAAAAGCTGATTATCTGCCCCCTAAAGGAAGACTTAAGGGTTTTATTCAATTATTTTATCAGAGATCTTAATAGCAATTGGCCAAGAAGAACATCCAATGTTTTGAGATAAAGCAAATCAATATGCCAAGAAGCACAACAGTGCTGCTGATCGCTGGTTTTAACTGAACATTCTAGCAAAAAGGACCCAACACTTCATCTTAGCATACAGCTGGTATTCCAGTAGAAGACTATCTAGAACACTCCTCCTTTTACATGCATTCCATGTCTTTTTCACCAACATTTGAATGAAAACATCAAAGCATAATTAAGTACAGAAAACAGTCATTTTTTACCAATGTAAATATTACATACAATATCTGCAAGTCATTCCTGATTTTTCTAAACCAGGAATTTCATTAACATCAATTACCACCATTGACCTGGTCAACTTAGCTTTCAAAAAGACAAAAAAACCCAAACCAAACCAAAAAAACCAACACATACTGAATTGCATATTTACATTTTAATGAGAAAAGAAAATAACCTGCTGTATGCTTCATACAAACTTTTCAGGAAAAAAAAAGAGTTGGGCTTTGACAGTGATAAAGTTGTATTTCAATTGAAAAAACAACTGATTATGTGTTCTGTGTGCTCCATATGACATATCTCACAGCTCACTAATACAATGAAAAAATCTACTTACGGTCATTACACTGGCTCCCAGAATATGAAGTCATGGAGCAATCACATGTGTAGCCTTCCCACTGCTGATTACAGATGCCCTGATTCGCACAGGAATCTTCCTGGCAGGTAGTGCTTGGTCCTGGGGAAGGGATGAAAGAAAAGGGTGAAATAAAGCTGAGAGAATCGTTCTGGTAATGCCCACAAAAGCTTCAATTAATTGCTATAATTACCATCAGGATCCTCATGCAGAAGAGAAAAGCACTAACCAAACACTGTTCCAGTCCTGGACATGCAAGAAACTCAGGTAAAAAGAGCACAAAGACAACTGTACACTTCACAACAAAACAACAAACTGTAGCACAGGGCAAGAAGGAAGAGGGTACAGCAACATATTCCCTCTTAGGCAGGCCCAAGTCATGCGTTCTAAGCTTGCTCAAAGAAATTAACAGTAAAGTATGGTGTGATGCAAGGATAACGAACATGGTCAGGTTGTCCTGCTTCCCTGGAAGTTTGATCCCCTTGTAGAAATGAAGGCTAAGAAATGGGCCCATGAACAATGCTTCATCCTACCCAAAGAACCCTGACATTCAAACTGAATTCTTGAAACCTCAGTTTGCTACAACTTTTGCTTTATAGATTGACACAAAAAGCCAAACAAAGACTCTGACCAGTCCTATTACATACATTCCTCTGGAAACACATCACCAAAGTCCTCAGAAGGGCATGGCATTAGTCCACAGCACTTCTCTATTCTGGAGTTGTTTGATGCCTTTGGAGGAAGCAGAGAAGGAAGCAGCCACTACTACAGCCTTTCTTTGTTCTGTGATTTGCAGCTAACAGTTGCTATCCTACTCAGATAGGTCTTGCAAAGACAAAATCCAAGAAATAGGCAAAAAAGTGATCTTCAGATCAGAGGGAATCTGAATGACAGATAGTATGTCATCCACAAGGAGGTAGCTGGATTCTGAATCATCTGAGAACAGGCATCAAGCTGCAAGTCAGACTATGAGAACAGGAGTTTAGAAGTGACTTCCTGGAAAAGTGTTTTATCTTCAGCATTCTAGACAAAGGTATGCCACTCCTGTTGTGCAGTACTTCAAATAAAATGTACAAATACATTTGACGTGCCTACTATTCTGTATCCTGCACATGTTGGAAAAGAAGAAATAAAAGAAATAAAGTGGATACTAGAGGATGAACTGGATAGGCTGCCTGAGATCAGTTTATTAGCTACTTCCAGTCTAGGACAGTACCATAAAGACAAAGAAACCACTCTTCAATCCATTCCAGTATTTTTCATCAGTCTTTGGTAGCAACAACAACTTCATGAGACTCATCCTACTCTTCACCCTTACTTCTTCACCACATAAGCACCACCATCTGTATTATATAGATGAGAGAGGACAGACCAAAGTGGAGACAGCATTTTCAAATATTTTAACCTAAAATGAAACCCTTCAACCTCCATCTGACATAACCCATAGTGATTTCACTGAAGCATTCAGTATTTCTTTGGTATTCAGATTGTGCACCTGGGCACTTCCACTTTTACGAGCCTTTGCAGAATACACATCTAACTGGAAGCCTTATGTCAGAACATGTTCCTCCCAACAGTTCAAAGACCAAGCCAGGAATGGACCCTTTTAGCTTTGGCCCAAGGTTCCTGCCCTTCCCACCAGATCATCTTTCCCTACTGCAAGAGCAGAATGGGTGAATTTCAGTATCTTTTTAGCTATCTGTGTTTCTTTACATCTTTCCTGTAATGAGAAAGAATGTGTTAATTGGTAGGCAGAGTGTGACTGAATGGTAAAAAAACAGAGCTTCTTCCAAAATTTATTACACTATTAAAAAAAAAAATCCCACAAACCCCAAAACCTCTAGGTAGAAGCATATATTGGATAACAAAAGAAAACAACAAAATCTCTCAAAGAAAATTCACCTACTGAAAAGAGGCAGCAGCAGCAGCCACAGAAAGAAAACCCCATGTTGCCATAATGACAGAAAGTTGAGCAGAATTTTTCAACGCTTTTCTCCTGTCCTCTGCCTCTTCTTTCCACCCACCCCATTCTCATTTGCAGCCATATAAATCCCAGTGGTCTCAGCAGCACAGTGTGAAGTCAACAGATCACTTTTAGGTTTACACCAGAACTGACAGGTTTTCCAGTGTGGGCTGGTAGGCACATCCATGTACACACTTCCCTCCTGCCTTTACTCTTGTGAAAAACATGGATATAAATACATAGATACACATGCATCAGATTGAGGTCTGACACTTGCTTCAGACTTGCTCTGGTCCAGCAAAAGAAGGGATGACAGTTAACAACCTGAAATAGAATATTAGTTGTCATTTTGCCTAAAACATCCAAGTAATCTGAGGATAAGGAATTAGGAATGAGGTTGGAGGTTAGATAGTGGGATAGTGACGTACAACTAGCTAACCTCTAACCACAAACATGAATGCCAATACTCCTAGAGATATAAACAAGCAAGTTATATATATATATTTAAAAATAAAACCAGAAAGTAACTGTGACTCTATGAAAACTTGATACAGCCTGAACTGTAAACACCATTACATAGAGCCTAACAGCATTTTCAATGACAATGTTTCTCCACTCTTCCTACACTCTTCTGAGAAAGCTTTAGCCAGTAACTGGACTTCACAATGGGCATATCCTTTATCTAGGAGCCACAAGGACCTTACTCAATGAATAAGGCTGCATGAGGACTAGTACTTGTGAATTGAGGTGTAAATAGTGAAATAGTCCAGAGAACCAAAGTACTTGAATTCATGGCCAGTATTACGGTTTCCGAATTGTATTTTACAGAAATCAACTGTGAATATGGGAACAGCGTTTTCACAGAAGCCAGAGGGGGGAAACAAATTAAAAATAAAAAGCCACAATGATGAGGAATTTTGAAAGCCTGACAATACCACAAGGAAGCTTGAAGCCTGATCTGTCATTATTAAGAGTCAGTTGCGATGGCACAGCATAGATGCTGGGTATTATGCTTTGCCTCACTCCTTAGTACTATGGGCCATTTGCATCATAAAAGGTTCTTTGTCTCAGAGAAGTCATCTACTCCTGCTGCTAACAGTCCTTTCCTGATGTCATAATCCTCTATCTGTGGCAACAGAATTTTGTTCAGAGCAACTAATAGGGATGTCACAGGAGATTAGGATTTTGGATTAGGGAGCAAAGCAACAGAAGCACAGGAAGGCTTATAAAACATGAAGACTGCGTTAGCACGCACATGCCCTTTAGTGCTAACGAACAAGGAAAGAAGATGACAAACAACTTATATATATATAAAGCAGTAGAATTGTTTCTAAATTACCAATACCATCAGGGCTCAGGTCTATTTTTAATCTCATTCCTTTGGCAACACTTACAGCAGTCAAAGTATTTAAAAGCAAAGTTTCAGAACCAGTCTTCACAGGATAATCTGAAATACCTCTGATTTTGTTGTCTGTTTGTAGCTGGGATTGGTGCATTGCCTTCTTCATGCCACAGGCACAGTGGAGAGAGGAATAAGTGATACAGATGAGTAGATACAGAATCAAAGTGAAAAAGTCCTCAGTGCAGGAAATCATCCCCACTAAAAGGATGTGTCTTGCCCTGTCCAGACAAGGCCTACCAATAGAGGCAGCAAAGCAGAATTCTTCAACAACGTCCTTTTGATCTTACATCTCATCTCTAATTTTTACTGGAACAGCTCAGTATCCAAGGACTTGCAGGATCTGAAATTTTTCCCATCTCCCTACCTGCGAAGGAGTCCATCCAGTACTGCACTTTTCTTCAAAGTTACCTATCCAGAAGTATTGTTTCTTTATTTTACTACTAAGTATTTGAAGAAAATCAACTTAGAAGACTATAAGAGCCAGATTTCTTATGCATATTCTGCTTGGATAAGTTACTTCATCTATCCTAACTCTTTCCTATAATTTCAGCTGTATTGTAGGTTTCTCTTTGCCCTGAAGCTAAAAAAAAAATTAATTCTACTGGTGCATGTTGCTAAAACTGCTATGTTTCATCCCACAAGAAGGCATGTTTCACTTGCAAGAAAAGCCATTCCTTCTGTATTGTTTAAATGCTCTTTGCAGAAAAAGGAACAAAAGACAGTAATGTGTTGATTGTTCTTTCCAGTTACATGAGGAATCTGTTTCTTTATACTGCAGCTACAGGATTATAACACAACTTCCTCATTAGCTTCCTCAGTAGCTTTGATCAAAACTACCAATAAGCATGAACATAAGCAAACCATTATTGGTCTCATACATAACACTTTTCTTCACACATCAAAAATTCACTCCTATTGAAAGGAACTGACCATTTGTGTTAACATTATTTTTTTCAGTAAGATGAAGATCTGCAACAGGCAAGGTACCTGTTCAGCTCAGAGAGGCATCAGGTCTTGGAAACAGTATGCACCAGGCAGAAAATAAACATGTTCCAGGACTCAGGACTAAGAAGTGAAGGTTAAGTAAGAAATTAAGTGAATCTCAATAAGTTTTCAAAATTTAGAATAGTTTGAATGAAAAGGATTTTTTTTTCTGTGTAAAAAGTGAGAAAAATTGAGTCTGAATCTCAGGGAACTATCACTTCACCAGATGGACCATATCATATACATTGTCAAATACATATTAGTGGTATGTCAACATTTACTTTGCACAGTAAACTAAAGTATATTCAAGGTTCAGTGCATGATTCAGAAAGTTAAATCCTGTACTTTGAATCACAGGTAGCATAAAGCAGGACTATCACAGTCTAACTAAGCAAACCAGAACCCAAAACCCAAAGAGATTTTCAAGGACTGCAAGGCCAGCTCTTCAAGCTCTCAGTTTCATATTTTGTCGAGAACTCATCATTCCTTTCATCACCTATATATGGTTAGACATCTGTCAGGTTCCAAATATAAAATCACTGATTTTCAGAAATAACTCAAAAGTCAGCATTCTTCAGTCCTCTGAAAATGCAGCCATTTATTTCAGTGCCTTAACAGAACTTGAACACTTCATTCACCTGATGTCAGTTTTGAGCACGAATCCTTCTGTTCCAAGTAAGTGGCTGGTCTGAAAACTTCAGGAACTGGGAATAGTTAAAATAACACATATGCACAAATGTGCTTTCTCCCACAGAAAGCACATTTATCTCAAGGTGACAGGAGAAGGGAATCAGCAGCAATGGCAATTCACGGAGAATGGATCTTCAAGGCAGTGGGATTTTTTTTCCTCTCCATGAAACCTGGTATATACTTATCTTCCTCCCTCTCGTCATCTTTCTACTCTTCATTTCTGAGCAACCTGAAAGGTCTTGAAAAACACACTCATATGCTAGTGAGGGAAGAACTAACAAAACCCCAAACCAATAAAACTCCCAAGAATACAACCAGAAATCAACTGCACAAAAGGGAGTATGCCTGCACCCAAGATGCAGCAAGGGACAGGGAGATGCAAATGAAGTTGAGAAAGTAAATGGCATTCAGACATTCAAACACAGAAACTAAAAGCAGAAAGGAAAAACTGAAAGGGCTGTATGTGAACAAGAAAAATACAGCCAGCTGAAAAAAACAACCGTTCCTACTGCAAATCACAGCAGTACAAAAGTACCAAGCCTCATGGCCTATTCTGAAATAGCCAAACCTGTTTAGCAAAGGTTGGTGTCCTGAAAAGCCAATATTACACATTATGCACTCAAGACAAATGCTTCCCTTTAGGCTTCAATCTGACCAGGTGTCTTCATCTGAAGGGTAAAAATTCCTATAGGGTTAAGACCTCTGTAACAATTTGAGCTTGAGCTGGAATAATCTTCACAGCTGTGAAAAGGCTTCCGATTCTGAGAAGTTTGGAAAAATGAAAACAACAAAGTCTGTTTGTTGCACAACCTGTTGCATCCACTTCAATGGACATCAGAAATCGAGCAGGAAATCCTGTGCATGCATTCTGAATTCTGATGGGGGCATAGGTGACTAGCCAGAACAACAGTGACTGCAGCCAGAGAGATTTGATACTTGCTGATGTCTAAACCAAATTCCAAATTCACTGCCACAGTTTAAATGGATGGCACAGTACACCCCAGTGTCCTTCCAGGATACATTTTTTTCATCACATCAGTCACAGCCTGCATGTATTTCCTATTCTTTCAAATCTCATCTTTTACCCCTTTCATTGATACTAACTTCTGAATTTCCCCAGGGGCAGCACCTAATAGTCTCTAAATCCCTAACCTCTGTAAGACAGTAATTCAACTTTTTATAGCTGGGAATAGCTCAGAGATGCCAACAAAACACAGCTGCAGTCAGACGCTCCACATGCACAAAACGAAATACATCACACTAACTTCTGCCTACTGCTAGGCTGTCAGATCTTTCAGATTCAATGTTTCGTATGCATCCAGTTGCTAAAATTATCTCAGACTGTCAGTATCGTTATCTGTTGGGCGAGAGGGTGCTTCTTAATATGCTCCTGTCTATTAACAACTGCTACAGCAATAAGCTGTTTACCCATTAAAATATCCTTATTCCCCTAAAGTAATTTTTAGCCTTTTCTATTGAGCCATAGAATGCCAAACCCTACCTAAACACACAGATGACATCCTGAAGCAAAGGTAATTGCTACCTGCCTATACCTGGAATAGAGAACAGGAATATTTTAATTTGAAAATGGCATCAATTATATCAGATCAAGTCAACAATATCACCGGGTCTTCAAAGGAAACAGTGAATAGAAAGCAAGTTTATGAAGCACAAGGTTGCAGCCACAAAAACTTAATTCTGGTGACACATAAAAGGTTGGGAAGTCTCTATATCATAGAGTGCAACAGGAACATTTCACATGCTTTCTCTCACAATTAAACCTTTGGCTTAGACATAATATTTCAAGGTGACTAAGCTGATACCATAACAGATGCCATTTGTGGCTTCAGGACAGTTAAACAGAGATACTGCACAATGCCTCTGACTCCCCCTTATACCTGAGACCATTGCCTCTTTTTCCATTAAAAATGAGGTGCGTTTTTTACAACTTTCATAACATTCAGGAATAAATTAATTTGCTCTCTATATTGCAGTATCTTCAAATGAGTTGGGAAGTATACTTTCATTATCATATTTTAAAGGATACATTTTTAATGCCATAGAACACATCTCTTTGGTTATACTAGTATCAAAGACCTATTAATTTCTAATAGGCATTTTTCCTCACTTAAATTCCAGGGAAATAGTCTGAAGGGTCTCTTGAGAATATTCTATTTCTTTCTTATTCTCAAGAATGCCTGACAACCTATTGACTTCCTCACATAACTCCTTGACCTGGTGACATAGTTCCTCAACAAGGACACACCTTCTGCAGAGGAGATGACTCTCAGCCCCAGCTTCTTGGACAAGCACCAGGCACTCTTTGCAACCAGAGGCCTGCAGAGCTGCGTCTGCTGTCAGAAGGTCTGTTTTGGTGGAAGTCTCTGACACCACTGGTGCAGCAACAGCCGCTGGGGAATGAGTTCTGTGGCACATAATAAGGATAATTTTGGCAGCTCAGACTACTAAGACTGGGGAGAAGGGGCCTCCTCATTCCCCTCAGTATTAATGGCTGCTCCTGTATGCTGCTCTCTGGTTCTGCTACTGTGTTGGCCCTCCTATGGAGAGGAGCCCTTCCTGCCCAGATTATGGCTTGTAAAATGCAATTTTAAATATTAAGGGAGTTTGCAGTTTAGAAATTTTTTTCCTTTAAATTGAAATTCCAGGAAGTTATTTCTGGTTTGTTTTTTTTTTCAAGGTCTAAATTAAAAAAAAAAAAAAAAAAATAACCAGCTTTTATCTCCTGCTCTCACTCCTGAAAAAAAAGTCAGCTTTTTGTTTTGTAAAGCTCCAAGGCTCTTCTATGTCTCTACATACAGGAGCTCTTTGCCTGAACAATCATGAGGCTTTTCAGGATATCAACCAGTTCTCTTACAGCTATTCAGAGATTGATACAGTCAAACCCCCCAGGTAAACTGAAGTAGCTCCATTGTTTGCTGTGTCCTTCTTCAACCCAGATATCCCCCTCCACAGAGGGTAGGGTTTTGTCATGTTGTCATTCTGGTCCTGTCTTAGAGGTGTGACTGCATCCAGTAGAAGGCACCGAAAGTTACATAAAAGCATCTTTCAGTTCAAACCAGTAATTGGGAAGAACAACCTTCTCTACCTTGCAGGTCAGCTTTGGTCAACTCAACTTTGTTAGCAAAAAGGAAAAAAAAAAAAAAAAAAGCAAAAATGCCAATAAACAACAGGTTAGTATAAAGGCAGATAAACCAGAATGACAATACTTTGAATAAATAAAAGCAATTGGCATAACCATCACAGCCAACATGCATAATCAATACATGCAGGCATTACAACGTAAGCAACAGGGCACAGAGGGACAATGACTACCTTAATACAAAAACCAACCGACAGATAACAAAACCAAATAAAAAGAGAGGAAATGCACTTCATTCACGCACACACAAAATCACAGAAATTACAGACAGTACACAGGGAAGGAAAAAATATGACCTTCTTAAACCCATCTCTCAGCATTTATCAATAATTTAAGAGATTTTGTCTCATTTGAGAAATACTTAGAATTAAAAAAAAATCTATTTGACTTTCAGTACATGAATCAAGCATATTTTAATTTTGTTTCTATATCCAGACTCTGGATCTGAATTTAAATTCTCTGTCTCCCATAAAAGCACAGATTGCTCCAGCTTTTTGTCCAAAGTGCATTTATTGCCAGAAAACCATAGGGGACTGATAACTCTGCAAGACAACAATCTCTGTTTATCCCAAGAACTGAACTTGACACTGGATAGAAAGTGACAGTAAAACCTTGCCCCCTCACAAGCTGTCACTTGCTCATGGATTTCAACACATCCTTAAGAAAAGTCAGATCAACAGGAGTACAGATAGCTCAGGCTTTTGACCAATATAGTCTTCGTCAATGTCATCAGAGCAATCAACAAAAATGTTGTGCCAGCTCATTCTTTCACCTAGGTAGGAATGATCTTGTTATCTGTGGTCAAATTATAGTCCACATGCCAAAAGAGAATCATAAATCTACTAAGTCTGACTGTCTAAGGATCCAAATACGCTTTCTGAAAATTGAGGAACATTAAAAAGCAAAACAATACTACTGATTCTCTTCCATGTAAGCAAAAGATTTCTTTTTTTTTTTTTTTTCCAAAGCAAAATGTCAGTTTACACAGACACCACATAGAGTTTTTGATGTGTTATACAGACACATAAGATTCTAAGTTTTTTCTTTCAGCATGGAAAAAGCAGAAGACAAAGATGGGAGCACAGGCAGCAGTTCCTGAATCCCTTGCCACTGAAGGTTACATATTTCTATTACACAGCACAATGGAAACAAGAAAATGCCGAATCTATGACCTCATTGCTCTAAAGATGGGTATTTAAGAACTATACACTTACCTCCTTAACCTTCTGTTCTTAAAAAATTCTAATGTCACAGCTGATATTGAAGAGCTATTGATAGGTCTCCCCTTCACAGTTGCTACCCAATAAATTAGAACTGACATGCACAGATGCAATTTCCTGTGGCTCCTAAGAATTTTTCCATTTTGAATCTTTGTTATTGTTTCACAGCTCACCAATGACTCAAGATAACAATTACCTTCCCTTTTGAGATAGTCAGATTTTTCTTCATTTGGAACTTCTTTACTACATAGAGCTATAAAATCCCTTTTTCTTTGAACAAAATTCCAAAGAAAGGGCGGAGAAGTAGAAAGAGGAGAAGGATGCATTACTTCATGCATCATCCTCAACACTTATTCTAACAAAGTAATTTCTCTATAACAAACTTTTCCTACTGCTCCACTCCTCATCTTTGTAGGTCAGCTGAAGCAAAGCTTGTATTTGTTCCATTATTCCAGTAGCATTATGAGAATGGAATACAAAAGCATAAAGAACAGGAGAGATGTCAAACTATCATGGAGTAAATTAATGCTCCACTCCTCAATGGGCAAACTTTGATTCCAGAGAGAAAGTGAAGTATGACCAGATTTGAAGTTTCTCTACTGAGCTGATGAAGGGTGAAATCCTTTCTGACATTATCCTGCTGTGAGATTTTAAGCATGAGATTAGATTTTCTGTTTTCCATATACTGCTTAGTATGCAAAATGTGTTTCTGATTATCCAGCCTGTATGTGTCATTCATGCTTTTCATGCACCAGCGAATTTCAAAGGTTAACTATCCTAGTTTATGGAAAGTTGCAAAAGATTATGATTTTACTGCAGGATCTGGAAAGGAGATTAAACTAGGACACAAAAAAAAAAAAATCCCAAAACATCTGGAGCAGTGTCAGCCAGTTTAATAATAATCACACTCCTTTGTGAGAAGCTGTTATCAGTGGAACAGGTGAGGAAGGAGCAACATCTCTAATGCACATAAAAAATACCTTGTAGAAGAATTAAGATGCTCTTTAATCAGTGCTGTTAGGTTTGTTTAGTTGGGGGCAGGATGGGGTGAACACATTTAGAATGTGCACCTAAATTACAGATAGCTCTGGCACCCATGGTAAGCAACATAAGGATGTCCAAATAAAGGGAAGGAAAACATGGGAGAACATATGGCAAATTAATAAAGAGGTGAAAAAACACCTGAAATGCAAGAAGTACTCATTAATACTGAGGGCATCCTCCTTAAACTCCACATCTGGCCATCTGCTTAACTTCTTCCAGGACCAGTGAGGAAAACGCAGTGAGTCACTCAGTTTAGACTTCTGTGGATGGAATAAAGTGATCTATTCATCTAGTAGTAATATCAGGAATTAAGAGTACAGAATAAAGAACTGGTTTTAAAAGTCCAGAAGAGAGAATGAGCTGATCTGAAGTTTAAACTGTTTACTTTCAAGGGGGGAAAGAAGGTGACCTGGAACAACTTCTTCCATTTACCAACTCTTGCATGCAGACCATAATGCAGACATCCTTTCCCTCAAACTGTGTATGTCTGATGCAGAAATAGCTTGTATTACTCAAACTCATGAGTATAAAAATTTCCAGGCATCCCCCACATGCTGTTGAGATGGAGACTGAAGAAAACCAGGTCCTGACAGAAGACTTCTTTTCCTCAGTTTCTAATGCTTTCCTAATCCCTAGGAGTCTCCACTCACTGTTTTAAAGTGGTCTGCAAGACATAGTTGAATTTCATACTTTCATCACAAAGAGATCAATACCTTGCAGATGAATTTTATGGGTGGGGACAGCAAGGCCCAAAGTAGGTGGCAGACTTGCCTGCAAGCTTCCACTAAAAGAGTCCCCACACTTGAAGTCTTTCTGAGAAGTGATTTTATCTCTTCAGAGTTTTCAGTTGCCTGATCCAACACTGACAAAAGGACCATTAAATCTTAAGCACTTCACTACCTTCAGCAGCTTTTCTCTTAGGCCCTCTTGGGTAGGGGGTAGGGCCCTCTTGTTACATAAAAGATAGGGATGAAAGCTTCAGTTAGCACAAGAGCTTGAGATATTCTGTAAAAATGAACAAATATGTTGGCATCCTGCCATTGTCCCCAAACTCTCTTCTCCTCACAGCTGTGTGTAGCACCCCAGAATACACCAGGCAGCAAGGTGGTTTCTGGCTTTGCCAAATACCTTCCAGGGAAGCACAAGTTGCCAGCTACAGATCTGAACAGACCTTCAAGATCTCTGAACAGCTGCCTGTTGTTCCTGAAAAATCAGAAATGTAGCAATTCAAAAGAGCAATGAAATAAACCATGATGCAAAAGGAAGCTGGTACATCACCTAGCAAACAGGATGAAGAGGTTATTTAATTGTGCTAGCCTAAACGAATATCACTGTAGATAAAGAAATTATAGGAATGGAACAAATAGGTCATCAGAGAAAAAGTAATTTTCACCTTAGGTCTTGAACTACCCTTTTTTAGCACAACTATACACGTTAAAGGCCAGCCAATTTCAGTTCCAGGAATGTCTGCCTTCAAGAATGGATGTATATATATATATATGACTAAGAATGTTGTGGGGTTCTTCAGATTCCAAAGAAGATGATCTGCTATAAAAACCATTTACTGAAAGTGCTTTCTGCTCAAGTTGAAGCACTGCCTTACCTATCACTGGAACACAGATAACTGTTTAACATGGTAGATTTGTGCTTTAGTGCACAGCAAGGCTGAATTATGCTGAAGCACATGAGACAAACAATGTGGCCAAGGAAATTCAATGGCTTGCTCAAACTGAATAAAATGAGGTAGCAGTAGAACAAAGACAATAAGGAATATCACTTTCCTATTAAAACCTGTGAATTTAGTGGTACGGAGTAGGTATGTGAACATAGATAACAAACATGAACAGGATGCTGGTGCACCTTAGGTGGTATAGTTCTGTCTCCTGACCTACATCTCACATTCCACTATTCTCAAGGCTTCATTCCTCTATGCATTCTTTGATTCTGTCCTGAGATCAAACTGACAGTTTCTGAGAAAACAGCTGCCACCTTGTAATCTCCTCTGCTTCTGAAAGCAAAGCCGTGACAAGAGACAAGCATTAGCAGATATCTTTCTCATACCACATTTGAAAGGCAAGAGTCCTACGTGGGGATGGAATGACACTTCTTTAAGCATGTATGTTCTCATCATGGATATGGTCCCACTGCCCTTCATGATGAAATAAGGACGTGTCTGGCAAATCAACACACAGCACAACTATCCACACAAAGGCCTGCAATTGTTTATTAAAAATATATTTAAACATCATGAGGCATCAAGGACTGCTTGGGACTTCAGCTCTTGAAAACATTGTCAAGATTGCACCCAAGATCACTTTAGATGAAAGCAAACTAGGGAGACATAAATTAGGACTGAACTTTCTTAGTGTTTTTCTTTCCTTAGAGAAATGGGAGCTAGGTGTGACTTTCACCAGCAACTGTAAGAATAGACACCAGCAGGCAACAGCCAAGATCTGAAATGAAGCCTTTGGAATTGCTGTGATTCAAAAAAACCCAAACAAACCAAAAAAAACCACAAAAAAACCCAAAAAAAACAACCCAACAAATTAAATACCTTTCTGGTGACCAAATTCTCAGGTTTTTTACTAATCCCAAACATGTTCGCAAAAAGAACATGTTCCTATTTAGCAGTTCCTTTCGTACTCAGGGACCATCGGGGAAGATAGCACAGGCACTGCTTTGCAAGATCAGTTCTTCCAAAGGCAGAACAAGGCCAATCACTGACCCTACGCCCCTTTTTTTAGGCCTCTTTCCAATTTTGAATCTGCTTTGAAGGAATTCAGAAGAGAAGGCAAATGCACATTCTGGACATTTCTAAAAGTGAACCAATCTCCACACTGAGGAAGCAGCTGTACTGGTACCATATTGGCACAAAGTAAGTGACAAACTGCATTTTGGGAGTGGCATTGACATTATGCAACCTCAGTAATAGGACACTAAATCAAAGAATTACACTGGGTATAGGAGAAGGAAACACCATAGCTCTAGTAATGGTGCAGAGTCTTCTGGAAAAAGCATCATGACTCGGCTCCTGAGCCACGCACAGAACAACAGGTTAGTTTAATGAGACGTCCTCTTAAGACAGAGATCACATGCTGGCTAAATAGCATAAGATAATTTTAAAGAGAAGAATCATCAAAAAATCACTAATGTTAAAGAAGAGCTTTCAGGGTACCAAGGATAAATAGAATAGACATTTTCAAAAACCTCAAATGCATTTTTTTTCTTGTAAACAATGATACAGAAAAGGTGCACTTCTTTTGGCATGTTGGGTCTGCCACAAATGGACAAAGACACAAGTTCTGCTACAATGTGCTGATTTCCGTAAGCAGCATGTAGTCAGCAGACACTATTAAGAAAAAAGAGAGAAAGAAAAAGAACCAGCCTATAGCTGTGTGACACTTGTCAATGCTGTGAAAAGGCAGTTGACACTGAGTGAGCTCTTGTGACAGAACACAAAATTCTCACAGAGTATTATTGTGGGAGTGTGGAAGGAGGGCTGGGGCACAGGAGCTCCCAGCCAACCAGAACACTGAGACACAAGCAGAGGATCAGATCTAATCAGACTGTCAATTTGGTGTTTCATGAATACTTGGAGGTATCACTAAGATGATACTTTCAATCCTAAGAAGGGACAGTCTTGACAAGTGGTAAGGCTTCATCATAACGTAACCTGTAATCTTGACACAGTAGGGAAAGACAATCAAGGAGTAATTTAACTTTATGAAATTTTTGAAGGATCAGTTAAGGACATACAGTTTTTCTTAGCAAACATGTATACCAATGTTACAGACAAAACGATCTTCCTCTAGTGACTGGTAGCCAACACAGCAGACTGGTATTGAGTGGAACTAGACATAATGGTGATTGTCATTTAACCCAGACAACAAAACCTTGGGGTTTTTGATGCTAACTACCCCAAGTGCTTTGGGAATTGAAGCCATATGCATTTTACCGAGTCAATGCTGCAGATCTCAATATCCTTTTAATTAATGGGAGCTTAGTAGGAACAGTAAATTCTTTGAAGAAGCTTCAAGAAATCACTACTATTTATATGCTATGAAAAGTAACTTATCACATTTAGTTCTAAATTGGCTAAAAAAGAGAAACTATAGAAGAGAAATATTTTCCAGACAGAAGGCAATGGCCCCAGTGCTTTCACTGGAGGTCCACTTCCTCAAAAATGAACTCTTTTGGTCCAATCTTTACCCTTCATCTCCTTCTACCTTCCATTTCCTGTCTCTACTTGTTCTTCAAAATACCTGCTGCGGATCCCAAAACAGGGTGCTCTGAAGCACAAATTAATTGAATGTCCAGAACATCTTTCAAAGTATTTTAAAGGTACTGTAATGTTAATAAACCACTCTGAGAAAACTACTAGTAAATAGCAGTGCATTCCAGTACCATCCTTCTCCACTACTAAAGGTACCAACTCATAGAGGATGGAGCATACAAGAAAAGAGCTACTAAGCCACTCACAGAAACTAACAATCCTTAAGTGGCACTTGGAAGACATAAGGAAGGATATCTCACTGAAAGCAACCTAATGAACTGGATAGTAAGGTGGAAAAGATGCACAGAGGACAGCAATGAAATAAGAATTGAGTGCTTGAGAATGGAACTTCTCTGAAATCAATTTTACCTTCGCATCCACGCTCAATCTGCCCACTGCGGTGCAGAGCATCATTGATAAGATCAGGCAGACGCCCATTCAAGTCCACAGATGCCAGACAGCCCTGAAATCCATCACGTGAGGCCACAAGCTTCGGAAGGTTGCTATACATGCCTTGAGCTAGGCCAGCAATGTAGAGATCACCTAGAGGAGAGAGAGTGACATGTGCATGAAGGAGAAAGTTACATACCTTCTAGAGTGACTTTCCTTGCCACCAAGCGTGAATACAGCCAAGCGAACAGATGTTCAGGAAAAGTTAAAGGCAGGGCGAGATATTTTGTAAGAAGTCATTTCTGCCTTCTTTACTACAAAAAATCCTAAAGCAAAACAACCAAGAAAAACAAAAAAAAAAAAAAAAAGGGGAAGGGGAAAGGGAAAGCGAAACCACAAAACCCGACAAACCCCACCAATAATCCCAGTTGTAATTGCTACCTGGCTAGGAAAAACTGTAAGATGACAACTTCTGAGAAAGCAAAATATGACAAACTGCACCGGTACAGCAAGTTGCCAGGCCAGAAAGAGAAAAATGAAAGCCAAAATGAGCAAAGTCTAGATTTAGTGTTCTGTAAGGCATGGTTATTGTAAGTTTTCCCTTGTTTACCAGGGGAGCCCTGCAAGAATAAAGGCGGAACTGTCAGTCTTGTAGAGCTTACCTTTAAGATCGAGATTTTTGGCACCATTGATAACCTGAGTGACCACCTTAGTGTCCACTTTTAGGCTGTGTGTGTTACTGTTATCTCTGGTAATGACGACGTTGTGCCACTGGTTGTCATTAAGAGGACGATCACTGTTGCCTTTGATAACGTTAGGTCCATTTCCGAGGTCAAACACATAGTGTATATACCTGTAAATACAGCAAGAACTAGTTAAAATTGTGTCAGGACTCCAGCTGTACTGACCCTTATTCTATCCAGAGCTCAGAAAATAGTCACAAAGGGAAGTATCTCTGGGTCACAAAGTTCTAGTAACCCAAAATATTAGCCACTACTTTGAAAAGATATAGTTGTTTCCTTTCCACCAAAGTGTGAGGATTATTGAGATTACAATATTTGAATTTGTTGTATTTTGAGATTACAACATTTGAAGTAATCATATCTTAAGCATAAAGCATTCCTCTTCTTCCCCAAAGTTCTGCTGTCTGTGCATATAATTATTTTTAAAAATTGGTAATATCAATGAATGTACTGGGGAGCAACACTAGATATACTTATCTTCCCCATGTATTCCCCGGGTTCATTCCGAGTTTTGAATAACTCTCTTGAGAAGTGGATCAGGAAACTCACTTGAAATATTTTACTAAAATTCACGTTAGTCTCATTCAAAGAGATGGAAAACAATTAGCAATGTTTTCGGCAAAAAATAAAGACCCTAACAAAGACTGAAGTCATGGGAGTTTACCCTGAATTATTTATATAGTTCAAACACAAATCCACTTGAGGATAGAAAAGAAGTATTCTACTTGGAAAGGAAAAAAAAAAAAAAGAAATTAAAAAAAAGAAAACAAAACTCAACTCTCAACAGAGCACCAGGAGCTTGTGACTGCTGCTTTTTCTATTACTCAATGTCCCACTTACAGAAGTCTGTGCAAAGTTAAAAATTAAACAGATTGAACAGAAATAAACAGGACTGGCAAACTGTATTTGTGGAAAACATGTCCACCATGACTAAATCATAAGAGATCAAAATTTGTTCAGCTAACAAAGGATTTTCTTTATACACTATTGGTCTTTTGAAAAGAATATAGCAGCTCAAAAGGAAGCTGAGTTTGCTTTTTCCTTAACTATCACCAGCAGAAATATGGATTCAGCAGCCCATATGCCTTTTTTCCCCCCCCACTTTGGTGAAGGTAGCAGAAGAATGAGTATTACAGGGGGGAAAAAAGGGAGGCAGGCAGACAAGAGAGGCACAGAGCTCTCAGCACATTTCTTCCTCCTCTGTGCTAATCTGTGAGGTTAACAGGACAAAACATTAGTCTAACTACATCCAAATGACTTAAAATATTAACGTTGCACACTGTAAAAGTGTTTTTGCCTCAGCCACAGAAGGAAGTCAGTGATAAAATCTCCAGTCTTAAGCTCGAGTGTTTATGTTTAAGTGCTTTATCTTACACTTCACCAAACAGAGAAAATTTTAGTATGAGCTGAATTTCTCTTTAACAAATATTTTAAGCTAATGTATAAATAACATGTTAGAATACAACAGTCACTTACCCCTTGACTAGTTCAACTGCGATAAAGTCATTGCCATCACCGCTGTTAAAGAGGATGAAACCATCAGCTGAGGTGGTCTTGAACTGAAAGAAGAGGTGCATGGATGTATAAGCCTGCAAGGTGGCCAAGCTCAGGTAGCTGCTCTTTGTCTTGAATGTCACAGGGTCAGCTATAATGTTGCGGAGACCAAAGCGTGCCTTCAACTCACAATAGTCAATGTCACCATTCTTGCACAGGTCAATGTAGAGCATCCCATTGAACATGAGGCTCTGGAGATGGCCAATGAAGCTGGAGGGGATAACAGAGATGTACCGTTTCTCTGTCATGATCCCTGTCTCAATGTTGTGGAACTCCAAGCGGGTATGATCACCAACCATTGTGCCTGAAGGAGAGAAACAAGGAAGAATGTCAGGGATAAATAGTGAGTTATATGAAGTTCTTCACACTCCAGTTTCCAGACTAACAGCAGTACTGACTTAATTCTATCTGATCACTATGCAGTAGCTTGCATAAGAAATAATACAGAATGTTGGTGGAGACACTTTAGTCTAGCAGTTAACAAAACCTGGCTAAAAAGACAGGCCTAAAGGGCCACAGGCTCACTATTTTCCCTGTGCTTCACAGACTTTCTTGTTTTTGAACAAGACCAAGTCTCTCTGTTAAAGCCCACAGAGATCTATTTGATCCAACAGTTCATCAGCTAAACAACTCAGACATTTCTGAAACAACTCTTACAGATGCGCTTCCTGAAAACATTTGATAAACACAGATTAATATAAATAGAGCAGTGAGAGAAGTGAGAACAATCACTAAACTGCAAATATTTATTCTGTTGTTCTCTCCAGGTGCTTATGTTATTTCTTTTGTTTTAAGAACACAGCAGGAGGGAAACACACAAGAATGCAACAGGCAAAAAGCCCTCTGTATATTTAAATCATCAACCAACTACTTGGGCTATTTGCTGCATCATGACAGATTTTAACCTCTCAGTTAAAATATCCAAGCTATTCAGTATGCCAAATATGTCAGATTACTCTTCTGGGGTATTTAAATATTTCAGTGTCTATGCGCCAGTGCAGACACAGAACCCGCACAGACAGATGTAATACAACAGTATGCTATAAATACAATCTGAGGAACATCAGAAAGAAAACCCTTTTGGCCAACCTTTAGTCCTCTATAGCTCTTCATTCAGGTAGTTTTAACTATTTAGTCACACATGCAAAGTATGAGGAAGAAGGAACAACAGAGAGGAGCTGTTACAGACTGACTGCAGCCACCATTCCCCAATCCTGTGCTCTGCTGAATGGGAGCAGGGAGGAGAGTAAGGAATGAAGGAACCAATCCAATCAAAGAGAGGGGTTGAAGATGGTGTTTTGCTTTTGCCTTTGTTTCTCCCCATTGAACTCTATTTTTAATTGGCAGTAAATTAAATTAATTTTTCCCGAGTCAAGTCTGTTTTGCCCATGATCATAATCACCGCACAGGTAAAGTCCTCCCTTTTAGAAGGTTTTCAAAAGCAAATAGCCACAGTATCTGTTGGTCCCCCTGCCTCTAATGACACTGTAACATGCTGGTCAAATTCACCAGGTTTAAAAAACAGACGGGACAAAAATATTTAAATTCACATTGGTTTTGTGAAATTTGACAACTAGATAAAGACCTGAATACATGTTTCCAGTGTGCTGTAGACGGACAAAATTTAGCAACAGTATCCTACTTGATTGCATCTTCTGGTCAGTAAACATATATACACAACTCTGGACTAGTCACTGCAAGAGATATTTCTGAGTCATTGGAAAAATACCCGGGAATCACACCAGTCACCATAGCTGAATCTAGGACATAGAGCATAGAGCCCCTGGAAATACTGAAGCATTTCTACCTCACCCCTCATGATCATGAAATTTTTCAGTTTATACTTTTACCCAAATGTGATCAAGTTTTATGCAAAGACAACAAACAAGCACAGCTATTAGAAAAGATGTTTTCAAGTATCTACTTCAAATATGAAGAAAAAAATATTACACATACCAATTTATTTTTTCACTTATTCCCAATTTCAGCAGTGGATCTAAATTTAAAGGCAATTATAAAAAGACCGTGGAAAGCTTCAATCCAAGCAGATACAGCTGATCAAACTTAGAAGCAGCTGAAGCCAGTCACATATTTCTGACTATTCAGAAATTCAAGTGTCAGGACAAATGCAAATGTTTTTAAATCCTGAAACAGTTCTTTACCAGAAATAATAATAATATTTTAGTTTGAAAAAGGCCAATTCCCAGAAACTGAAACAGTATATAGTGAAGTTTGTTTAGACAGACTTTCTGACTTCTACTACTGTCAGTTTTACAAGTTGTTTCAACTTCAGTGTTATAAAATGAAAATTTATAATTTTTCCAAACTAGAAGTGTACTTTCTTAAAAATAAAATCAGAAAAATCACTTATAAAAAGTCCTGCTTCTTTACCTCAAAAAATTAGAAAAATAAAATTAAGAGATGTCAAGGACCAAAAGCAAGAAAATTCTTCTTCTTTGTTCCTCCATACTTAGATAAATGCAAAGAGGTAGCAGTGGCCTGAGTCAGAGAGAAAAGCCAGGACTGAGAAATCCCAGATTACACTGGAGTACACTGGGACAGGGAACATAAGCATAGGGAACATTAAAAATGGAGTGAGGGACGTTAGAAGAGGTGAGATCAGAATCTTAGAAAAGGTGAAAAAAGAGAAAACCAGGGCTTGTTTAAGAAAAGAAAAAGATAATGTTAGAGGCAGTAGTACAGCAAGCTAGGAGTATTTCAGTGAAAAGCTGTAAAGGACATAGCAATACAAGAGCAAAATCAGGACAGATATGTAATTTCCTAGGAAATCATGGAGTGAAATCCAGTATTTTCCGTTCTCATTAGCTGTCAGCCCCACCTGCAGAGCTCCTCTCTAAGTCGTCCACTGTGCTCTATAGAGAGTAACTACTACAGCAATCAGAAGCTCTTTCGTTCAAGTGGTAGCAGTCAGAAAAAAATTCAGCCTCCACTCTGGTATTTGGGTGCTAGCGAGATGTTATAGGGTGGAATATATCTTCTATATTTGCATCTCATTTATCACTAATGTTCTGTGGTGGAGTGGAATGTGGGGCGAAGGTTTTGTGATTAAACAGCAAAATGCTGTCCAGAGGAACTGGATTCTGTTTCTGCCTTAGATGTCCTACAGGAAGCCAAGTTAGACACTTCATTACAAATTTTTCATCAGTGGTCATTATTTGTCTAGACCTAATTCTCCAAGTAACAGGACTGAAATAATTAACAGGATCTAATTCAGACATGCTGAATCTTTCTGGTGAAAATGACTGAAAAATCATGCCAAATTGGTACCAAATACATCCAGCTTTAATCTGATGCCTTGCTTCCAAACTTGGAAAATGGGAAAAAGATGCCCACTCATTTCACATAACAGACAAGGGAATAAATCCAGTTATGGCTTCTTAGTTCCATACAAATATTTTGATAAGTAGCACAAAACATACACATATACGAAACAATATAAACTGTTTAAAAAAACAGCTCTATATTAAGGTCCAAACTTAGCTGATATGCATTGTTCCAAGCAAGCAGTAAGAAGACGGAAATAAAACAGGGTGTTTATTTTTACTGGAGGCCCAATTTAGACTTCTGATCTATGCCTGAGACAGCAAGAATCCTGTGGAAAAATCTATGTGACCACATCACTCAACACTGTTATCATCTGCCCAAGGAAGTGGGATGTAGATTGCACAGAAAATCTTATCTCTGGCTGTTCTGACTTTTGACTTTGACATGATGGCATTCTTTTAACAGATATTTTTAGCTGTAATGCATCTTTAATTATGTAATTCATATACATGTACATATGCGTATCCTATTTTGGTATAGGATTGTATCATTATTATTTATAAACTCAGTTCCATGAAAATGACTTCAAAAACAGATGGCTTTTGAGGCTCGATTCGGTAATGCAAAGAGTGCCACCTCGTGGGGCTTCCTAAAATAGCAGATCCAGACGAATTGTTCTCAAATGCCGAAGTAATCAGGATAAAATGTTTGCCCGTACGTGTCATTAACTCAGAAAATTCCCTCTTAAATAAAATCTATTTTTCGTATAAGCTAATTTTGACCAAGCCACCCTCAAGGTTGTCTTCCAACAACAAGAGGGAAAGATTTTTCTTGCATATATTTCTTGTTCTCTCTTGCAAACTGAGAGCCCATACAGCACAGCACATATTTACTTCAGAAAGAAAACATACCTCAAATCATTTTACTGACAACCCCTTTCCTTGGGCGTATTTCAAATTTCTGACTCATGGTTTTCCAAATAATCTAAATTACCACAATACTTAAAATTAATCACGTTCATACAGAATAAAAATAACTTTTTGCAGAGATAGGATATAGTATCCTGACACTGGATACAGCTGCCATTACTTCTAGTTGCCTTCTGAGTAGAAGCTACCTAGAAGAGAGAACTTCAGCTTTTGGCAAAACATCATGGGTCACAACTAAACAAACATATCCCCATCGGTGTTGAATCCAGGGTTCCTGTTCTTTCTGATTCTATTACCAGCCTTCAGGCTGCTGATGTTTTCTTCAAAGCCCCAGCTCATACAGTTATTTACAACTATGAGAATTTTAGACCTTCAAAAAAGAGAATGATAAGTTTCTGGTTCTTGCAGTAATGGAGAAACGGACCAGAAAAGTATCACCTCTAAAACTTTGTAATGAAAAAGATCACTCTAAAGTACCTTAATCATTTCAATGTAAATCTCATCCTGAGAGACACCAGCTTTTCTGAGTGACTGACCTTTTTCTTTCCTCCCTTCAACTACATTTCTCTGTGAAAACAAGTAGGAGCTCAAAAAAAGCTATCTGAAAAGAGGACTGACATACTCCATGTGATCTGGTGAGTGAGGATCCTCCCTAACTGCTAAAACAAAGTTGAGAACAAACTACTTGGTTTACTTTTTCTTCTGGATGGCTCTGAACCATGAGCACAAGAAGTTGGGGGGAAAAAGAACAACCTCTCCCAACTAGAAAAAAAAAAAAATAACAACTACACCCACACAATGAACAGTGGAGACATAAATCCATGCTCTCTAACATGTGTACTGAATGCAGGTTTAACATCAAGAAAAAGTTTGTGCAGAGGAAAGGTTTAGAGAGCCTTAGCTTTGATTCCACAGCATTGGAAACCACATTTCCAGCTCAGGAATGGGTTATACTCACAGTCTATCCCAAACAGAGCTTGAATCAAGAGAGTGCTGCTTAACACTTCTGAAGTCTCAGGTATGTGTAAGCTTATCTGTCCCCTAAAGTTCATATTTCATAACTTTATAGTTGTCACATAAGTCTCTGGTGCTGGCTAAGAAGTTAGTCTGAGAGAGCATTTGTTTTCAATATAGCAATACTAAATAATACCCAAGTAGTAACAGAAAGAGGGGGAAAAAAGATACACAAAAGAACAGGGAGAAGGGGCATAATGGCAGAGAAAAGTCTGAGAATAGGGATAGAAAGATAACAACCAAAAATACTCATACATCACACTTACCCTCAGCAACATCATCATCCACAATCAGCTTGAGGCTCTTTCCTCGCCGAACCACCCGGACAGTGTGCCATTCGTTGTCATTGAGTTTCTGCCCAGCATAAAGGGTTTCAGGTCCCTTGCCTGGGGATGGTGACAGGTACAGCAGTTAAAGCCAGACCTCCAACAGTTTAGTACTTGCTCAATAGGAAACATCACCAAAATCAACCTGGTGTGATACAGACCAGTAGACTGTACAGGTATATTACAACCTGTAAACAACATTCACACCTACACCTTCCCAGCTTAGAGGAGTCAGAGTCACAAACCCTTCCACTCTGTCAAGTACCTTCCTCCACAGAGCCCAGAAGCCACATGCATTTAAAATAGGGGTAGAATTCTCTCTTGTGCTGTGGTACTAACTTCTAAACATCACAATATACAACATACTGGGGTACTAGGAAAAAAACCAGACAACTGAAATGTTTCTGGAGTGGAGCCATTACAGCAGAATTGTGCTCTCCTAAGAATCTGGATTTGCAACGTCCCTAAGGTATTTGGGATTCTTTTCAAAGTTAATCACACTGGTCTCTCAACACTTTGGTATCAAACACCAGGTTGATTTCAGTTTCAAAAAAAAAAATAGAAAAAATAAACAGCCCCTCCC
>JAWWMP010000165.1:42323022-42335329 GCA_035047865.1 Dendrocincla tyrannina | reverse complement strand
CTCTTCCGATCTAAAAAAACAACAACAAAAAAACTCCCCATGTATCTTCAAACCCAAACCATCAAAACAATAATTTTTTAAAAAATTAATCACAGAAAGAAAACCACTCACCAGCCTGATTGCTTTAAGGTTCTTTGGCAAAGTAGCCTAGCTTTGAGGTGCTTACTTCACCCCTTGAATTACAGGTCAAAAGGGAAAGAGGAGCCACGTCTTCTCCAAAAGGCTATACTACAGTTGCCCTTGCAAACAATGCTCCTGGGAAAATAGCATTAGTGCTACCCATATTTGTTCAGTTTTGCTGCTCAGCCATCACAGTTGACAGGCAATTACTTAAAAAATTAATTGTTCAGATTACACGACTGGAACACCTCACTCATGTCAAATGATAAGTGAAATTGAATAATGGTGTGTGCTAAATTAAAAGCATCTAGCCTCATTTCAGTACAAATACTAAAGTGGTGGGGGTTGATCCAGGTATATCAGAGAAATGCAGAATGAGTACAGCAGAACTTGTTGCCTAGTGGATCTGGACCCACTGCCCCAACTGGCAAAAAGGGAACCCAAGAAAGAAAAAAAAAAACACACTGAACTTAGTAAAAGAGAAGGACAGGGACAACTAGGCATTGCAACTAGTGCAACATACTGCTCTGGTAAAAACACGTCAGATAGTCCACAGAATGCACACTGCCTAATTAGCAACATTACTGTAACTGCTTCTCACCAAAGGAGGAACACAGGCAAAGAAGGTGGTGTCTCACTCAGCTAGGATATAATAGGTACTAGAGGAATTCTACAGGAGACCAAAGCCAAATGAAAATTCTGTTATTCTCCTTAAAGTATCATGCAAGTCACGCTAGTACAAAAAAGGAGTCAAATACCTTTTCAAAAAAAGGCATTGCTAGCCAATTTTAAAATAAAAGAAGCAGAAAAAAAATTTCTAGGAACATGAAAAATAAGAATCATTCTTGGATTAAAAGTGTGGGGTGTCATATATTGCAGTTACAGAGAGCAACTCCTTAACAGGAGAAACCCATAACCTCTGCAGCTCCTAATCCACATGTCAAAGTCACATTGTACCACACATGTAAATACAATTGCACTGGGCAGCCAGATCATGGCCAGAAAATTTAAGTTCCTTGGAACTAGACAAGAAAAACTCTAACAGAGTCCAAGAAAGTTAAGCTGGATTTACATCATCAAGTACATTTTATCCTAGAGCAAAAGTCACAAAACGGTATCTCTGGATGACCAGCAAAATTATTGTCTGCATCAAAATATACTGCATCAGTTACTGTAGTTCCATGCAGACACTTTCCAGGTAGGAAGATAAAGGAGTTCACCTGGACCTGTGTGTTTTTATAATGCCACCTGAAAGCAGGGAAATGTGGGGAAGGGCAGAAAATGCTTTCTTAAAAACCAATCTTTTCCACGTATCTATTAGAACTCTGGAGGGCTCAGCCAAGAGAAATAATCAGGTGTGCTGGAGACCACTCAGCTGACAATGCAACAACACTTTCTATGCAGCAGCATTGTGTTCAGCATGTTAAGTCAGTTTTGACCTCCTAGCTCCCATTTTTCAACCCTACCCTGACAAAACAGTGGTCAAACAAAATGATCTGGTTTGGCTTGTCTTGCCCACTGTACCACTTTCTAAAAAAAACTGTGACACCAACAGAAGTTATATAACTAGATTCTCACAAAATGCAGCTTAACCAATTCACAAATAAGTGAGTAGAAAGTTTCATCATTCCCACTTCTTTTTTTAAAAATAAATAAGGTTGTCTACAAATGAGATTGTTATTTAGAATAACTGGTTAATAGCTTGGGCTAATACATTTGAAAACTAAGCATTCCATATACAAATTATTTTATTTAAGTCCATGTCTTGATCAGCTAATTTTATATTTGATCAGTAGAAACAAAAAATAAGGTTTTAATAGTTTTATTCACTCACAATCCTACATTTTGCATGCAACAATGGGCATTGGTTTCTTTTAGCAGGGTTACCCAAATACCATTACATGCAAAAATTCAATACATGAGCATGATAAGGGCATTCAGATAGTTTCTCAAACCAGACATATCTGAGCTTGAAAATCATCATTAAACAAACACTACTTTGCTCTGTTCAAACTGTTTTCTTTTCAAATGCTTTCAAGACATTTACGCAGCAAGTGGATTGACCTGAAAGGCAGAAAAATTGTGCCCCCATTTTTCAACTGAGAATGGGCAAATGAATTGCTCCCTTTGTAAGCTCCCACTGAATTCTGAGTGGTTCCAAGAACTGTGTATAGAGGAACTCTCACATCAGGATGCCAAATTTTATTTCACTGAGCATGATTACTACATGTGCTGTTACTATACAGACCTTTATCACAGAATCTTCTCAGTAGGAAGGGACCCACAAGGACCATGACGTGTAGCTCTTAAGTAAATGGCCCATACAGGCATCAAACCCACAACCTTGGTGTTGTTAGCACTGTGCTCTCTAACCAACTAAACTAATCTCAGAGATATGTGTGATCAATTTTTAAAAGATGACTTGAAGATTCCTAATCCAACAGTTGCTGATGCTGGGGAAAATGGAAAGGAAACGGGCCATGTGTACCAGCACTATAATGCTCTCCCTAAGTACCACCTCCTACCTGGTAAGGCATTTCTGTGGTCTTACAGCTAAACACACAGAACTAAAGGTATAGACCAAGGTTGGTGGGGCTTTTTCTCCTTTCAAGCTATCCGCACCTAAATCACCCTTCAACAAGGATAAGACAGACGTAGGAGGAATCAAAGCAGAAGATTAAATGGACAGAGGAAAAATAAGGCAAATATTTTTATCTTCCCTTTATGCAACAATCTTTTATGATAAAAGACAAGGAAAGACAAGGAACTCTTGTTGCAATGTTACCAGTGGCACACCTGGAAACACTTTATAATACTTTAGGCAGTTGGGCATTTTGTAACTTCTGCAATTTTTTTAATTTTATGCATAAGAAAAGTAAAGAACAAAATAAAAAAGTAAAAAAGAATAAGAGAGTTTTTACTGTAGCAATAACTTAATTGTTAAGCTGACAGAGCATCACTTCTATTGGTGTTTCTGGCCTTCTTGGTCATTCCATCCCCCTTCCTAATGTAGTCTGAGGAACTGTGTATCATACAGAATTGATCACTACTTTCATTTCCCAACTCAAATGAGGCAGACTACTGCTCATTCCTTTTATGCTGTGCAGTGACAAACACTTCTTAATCAGAAGCAAAAATGTGTCTCTTAGGCATCCCCCAATTCTGGACATTAGTTCAGCTGTAGTTCAGGCTTCTTGAGAAATATTACTTGATTCAGCCACAGTGACTCCTCCTCATGCTCCCATGAATCCTCTGACATCTACTCAAACTTGTGTGCATATTGTTCAAAAAACCCAATTAATATGCAGTTTCAAACACGGAAGAGCTCCGTCCAATATGCCCAGGGTGTCTCAATCATTGTATCAAAGGTGTACTGCTGCTAATTAATAGCTTGGCTTAAATAGACTACATAAAAGTGCCATAAATAATCATGCCAAAGTATAAAGAACGATAAAGGAGATCATGCCTTCTGAAAAAGCCAAGTTGCTTTCCACGTGACCCGTAAGAACTCGCTTGTTTAGAACAAACAACTGATAAGAGGGAAGCAGTTCTGACAATACCTCCGACAACATATGGTATTATCCCCCCTCAGTGGCTAACAGCACACAGAATTTCCCTCCTATGAAAGGCAAAGGACAAAGAGGGTTAATCCCCCCTGCAGTTCCTCATGAGTGGATCAAAAGGTGTTCTTTTACCCTTGGTGAAGACTGTCATGATCTGAGCCATTTATAAGATTAAAATTACCCTCATGAAACCAGGCTATCTTTGTTAGTGCATATCTTATCCAACATTACAGAAGAGGTCAAATATTTAAGTGCACACAACACCAGAAGAGACAGCCAGAAAGGACATTGCCATACTGATGAGAACAGAAAAGGAGCTTAGCTCATTACAGTTACAGTGATAAATAATTCTACAGTAATACTAATACTTTCTAGGGAAGACCCTAGATAAAAAGGTTTTATCTGCTTTTACTTTTTTTTTAAAATACACAGCTACCATCTCAGCTTTTTTCAGTGGCAAGACACACTTTTGTGTCTCTTTTACAGGGCAACATCCCTCCAAAATGCCATGAGGATCCTAAGGCAGGGAGGGGCTGGGAAAGGGAAGGTTCTTTGGCTCCCTATTTTTTTTTTCCATTTTTTTTTTCATTTATGTTGGAGGAGGAACATTGATTGTTTTTACTTACACTTTTATATGACCAGAGAAGATGTGGTTTGCTGTGTAAAATGTGTGCACACAGATTTGTGAAACATGAGAATGAATCATGAGACCCAAAAAAAGAAAGAAATGGGCGTAAGGACAAAGATGCCGGCAATTTTTCACACACCTTTAGGGCTTCCTGATATGTAGCAAGATCTTGCAAAGGACAGGTCAAATACCAAAGCACAAGAATGGCTCAAAAGCAGAGCTGGCAGCTGCTCTGAAAACCTTCATTACCTTTCAGTCTTGGTTTCAGTAGTGTAAATTTTGCCCTTTTTTCAGGCAGAACTGGTATGGACAAAGTGTTTTAGAATGTCTTTTTCTTGGCCAGGATCTGCTGTTCAACTCCAGGAGCATTGTTAAGTGCTAGGAAACAACTGGCAACCCCAGACTCTCCATGTATTGCAGACATTTATGTAGATATCCCAGTCAAATCAACACATATTCTTATACATACACACTTGTTTTGCTCATATACAGGCTTTAGAATACCTCTTTTCAAGAAAGCTTTTGCTGCCAACAAGGAATAAGTAGTTGGACTTTCCTATATATAGTCAATGACTTCACTGGGGACCTTACCTGTACCAGTCTTTTCATTTCCTCATGGAATGGGCTCATCTCCATGTACTACCCCACACATTAAACAAAACACAGCATGGACTTAAGAAACAACTTTTCCGTAAGCTGCATAAAAACATTTATGCTTACAGCTTAAACAGTGGCTTTATTGTGAAAAATCAATAAAGTTGAAATGATTTACATCAGCCTACCCAGAAGCAAATTTTAATTATTTACATTCATACAGCCATAAAAAGTGCATACAAAAAATCCTTTAAACACCCACAGAGAAAATTATCTTCACAAGGGCAAATAAGAATTCCTCCAACAGCTAGACTAATAAAGTGCATGGACTTAGCTCAGCAAATAACTGAAAAGTAGCAGGACCACCTTACTAGTTCTCTCAGACATTCCCCAGTCTCCATATAAACTTGACAAAAATAAGTTATGCTGGGTTTAACTGTTTTGGATAGAATCTATTTTAAAATGCTTTTTAAAAAGGCCCTTATTAAAAAAAAGCAAACAAATAAGGCAAAACAAAAAAGCCCACAACACTGTTCCTTGCTTTTGCTATAAATAGATGTAGCACCATATTGAATGACTGTTACTTTCACTTGCAGACACCCCGACCAATAGCTGTAATAAGATTCAACATAGGTTCAGGCTGAATTCAACATGATTGCAGCTTTTTCATATGACTGAAACGAAACTTAGTGTAGAAATTCAGTTTTAATTCTTTCAGTTGACATGAATATAATCTGCGATTAAGAACAAGAAGGGAGATAATTTGATTGCATATACGGTACAGGTCACACAGGGCACAAACTGTGTTTATGTCAGGGTTTTTCCATCACAGGCAGTGGGTTATGCTCCTTGTTTATCTCAATTTCACTGCTGCTGCATTTTTACACGTTTAGAAACTACATAACTACTGTGTATCTAGAGCAGAATAATCTTCAACAGGGAAATATTTGTGTTAACAGGAACTTGATGCCCTCAATAGGGTTTAAACAGTAAATTTCAATTTCAATGAACGGATGTTTCAATTCTTCCAAAAATAATGTTATTCTGACTTCAAAAATGTTTAAAATGTTTCAACTTTAAGATAAATTAAAAAGTTTTCAGTGTTTAAAAATAAAACGACGTGTTTCTTATTATGTATTCAAGATACTATTAATTTTTAATGGTAATAGATGGTCTCCCATGTTTATTGACTATCCACTTTTAAGGAAAGGGATTTTATTTGATATTCACAATTAGTAGGGAGGTCAAAAAGGACATGGAAGTATGTAAAAAAAATAAAATCAAGTATTCATGCTTTTAAAATTAAAATTTACAAGAGTTTAATTAAAATAACTTCCAAGTGATTTCCGTCAGACTGGCTCTACCTTTGTTTTCAAATAAGGTTGTTATACAAACCATTTCATGTTTGCCAAATGCCTTATATTTCTGTTCCTAACAGATCAGAACAACAAAAGCTTCAGCATAGGTATAAAGAATTCAGAAGCTGATATGTTGTGACTTATCTACAATTTGCCCAAGGAAATATTTGTACACACATGATTTTCAGAGAGCAAAGCTCAAGAGAGCACTTAGTGTAAGAAAGCGGAGCAGCCAGGCAGTCACAGGAGCACCACCAGAGGGAAACCACATTTACTGCAGCTGCTGCTTAGGCAGTCCTATGCGAGTACAAAGGTATTACAGCACTCAGATTTACTTTTCAGAGTCTCACCCACTATTTTGCTATGAAGATGACTACCCCTCAGTAATTAATAAAATAATTCTAGAACTTCAACCCAGCTTCACACCCATAGTAGCAAATACCCTGTTGACTTTGGATACGTGCATTTAATGGATGCAATTTGCCATGCAAAAAATGAGTCTATGGCTCAAGAAATATGCAGAAACACCCAAGATTTTGCCACAAGACAGACTTTAAAGCAAATATTACAGGAACAATTATGCACACACTGCAGTACACCACAACAGTAATCAAGAGGAAAAGAGATTCTATTTTAAAAGAGCTTTATATTTTGTTAGTTTTCCAGTAATGCAGTGCCAATCAAAGCAAGATGGAGGGACGACAAAGCTAGTGACTTAATTCTTCTGTTTATTCCCATGTAGATACAATAATACAGATCACAAAACCAAACAGCTTCTCAGTAATCCCATTGATATACCTTACTTGAAGCATAGATAGACTGCTACCAACAGTAAGACAACTGAAGTTTTTCTTTCTGTTTAGTTTAAAATCTCCTCATAAATGCTACAAAACAAGTGAATTAATCATGATGGTAGTGAGAAAAAGATGCTGGAGATGAGGCTGAGACAACTGGAGTGAGTTGTATCATGTATCACGCAGACACACACATAACAGCAATTAAATAATTTGACTGCTAACTGCCTGGATGAGATTCAAACTACCTAGAAGAGAAAAAATATGAATCAAATGTATGAGCCTTGAAACCAAGAACAGCCCCCTCACACACACACACCACTACCACCCCTCTCCCATCAAAAGCTCTTTGCTTTTGCTATGTTAGTAAGGAACTATAATACAGCAGACTGGAAAAGCTCCTATCATCCCATTTAGCAAGTGTTCTCATGCACTAATTGCCTCTATTACTTCATTTGAAAGAATTATTTGCATTTTGGAATGATCTGATAATTGTTTTAGAGGTGGGGTTGTGCTATTTTCTTTTTTAAAGTATTATAGGAACAGCTTCTCATCTGAATCTGAAACGCAAGGAGATCAGAAAGCAGGCTAAATCAGCTGGTAGCAATACAGCGCCTTACAGTAACTGCACATATGTGTCTTTCAAGAAAGGATCAGAGACCCCTTTCTAACAGTAGCATAGCACCTTTGTCCCCCTCTTTCAGAACACAGAAAATAATGCCAAATAAAGAGACTCCTCAACCCCACTTCAATTTGGCAGTTGAACAGACAGTCGAGTTGGAGAAAAAAAACAAGTCCTTGAAGCTCCATTCCCAAACCTTGCATTAAAGTGTTGTGGGTTTTTGTTGTGGTTTTTTTTTTTTTTTTTTAAATGCTCTTTAGGGCACACTGCACAGTCCTCACTAACAGCACAGTACAAAAACAGAAGACAGTCCTGTTACCAAGACTTCCTTATTCAGGTATCAAGGGCAAAGAACAGCAGCATCACATGTTTGGAGGACCTAAATTTCTCTGTCAATTAAGGTACCTCCCCATGGCACCTGAGCGCTTGAGGTGTTATAAATGCACACACAGTTATCTTCATGGTTGCTAGGACTTTGACGTGAACTGGCTTCAACCTGCCTCTAAAAGCATAACAATCGGTATCACAGAAATTACCTCTAACTGATTAAAAAATCAGCAGGATTCCAGTTTTCTGCAGAGGGTGCAAAACACTGCTTACACTCTTGAGGTTTAGCATTCTTTTTGCAATGCTGCCGCCATTCTGAAGGTGGCCACTGTTTTTTATGATCTGTGGAGTTTTGAAATTCTCCATTACATATTATCCAGTGTTTATAAGTCTACTGAGAACCCCAGGTATACTGGGAGGGAGAACATCATAATGCTTATAAATCATATTATTAACAAGTATAAACAGCAACTGAAATTTGCAAGTGGAGATCTTGTGTTTTCAGATGTTACTACTGAACTATGTGTGCATAACCAGTAATGCACTTTGGTCCTCTCTGCCTGAAGTGAGAAACTATTGAGAGAAGAATGGTAAGTAGTACTTGGACCTAACATGGAAGAGTTTTTGGGTTTTTTTTTTTGTTTTGCTTAAGGAGCTACTGAGGAAGGATCAAATGCTTCCGGAAAGCTGAGGGATCAGTAGTGCAGAGTGGAGTGTTTAATGTTAAAGGCATTTAAAAGCTTACCCATCTCAATGAGGTGTCTTTCACTGGAAACAGAGTAGAGACTTCAGCTGCTGTTACATTTTTAAGAATCATTGACTGTTCTCCCATAAATAAGAATGGTTAGCACGAGATAGTGACCACATATCAACACAGATGATACTGCTGCGACAGAAATTCTTCCTGATATTTGATTGTATTGGCATATATTTCACCTATTGAAGGCACATTTCAATAAAGCCTATATACATGTGTTACACACCACAAAACAAGAACTACCCAATAAAAACACTTCATGGGTAAGTTCTACTGAATTGACCTATACGAGTAGAGACATAGAAGAGTCATTCCTAATGTCCCCCGGTCCTTTCTTTTCTTGAGCTACAAATTAAATACTTATCTTTAGTGCCGTTCTCTAAGCCTTTCATTTTCATCTTACTATTTGCAGAATTCCTCATTTTTGCAGGACACTACAATGCTAATGCAACCTTAAAATAAAGCTGGGGGATACTGCTGACCACATTTTATGAGGCAGATAGCAAGACAAAGTTGTGTTGCCCAAAGCATCACAACAAAAGCTTGGACTCTCTTGAATATTTTCCTTTCCCTTTAGCAAGTGTTGCAAAAATAGATAAAATCTTATTGGAATTCAGAAGCCAGACCTACAACGACCACTGACTTTAAAGATTAAGACACACACACCTAGCAGCCAAGAGGCTGGTTAGAAGTCTAGCTGCAAATAGTTTATTTAAGGACACTTTAACCCTTCTATCTCCAAAAACCTCTCAGCAGTAGTCACAATGCATACTCCCAGAAGACCTGAGACCCTGCCACAAGAAACACACCTGATTCCTACAAGATCTGCATCCATTGATGAAAATCCTCCTCAGGTGCTCTACAGACACTACAAATTTCCAGTCTACTGGTAGCACATACTGGTTCCTTTCTATCTGAACTAAGAAACTCAGATGAGAAAGACAAGTGGTATGCAGGCCTACAGGCAAGAGATTCCTTATTTAGCTTAAGGAGCTATCAAGGAAGGATCACAGGCTTCTGGAAAGCTGAGAGATCAAAAGTCCAGACTTTTTGAAGGATAGTTGAGGATTTACAGATAAAGATGACATCTGAGGCAAACATTGAGAACTCCTTTGAAATTCAGATCTTAAAAAAAGTCACAGCTTTCATGTCAGCTAAGGAGCATGTAAAGGAAAAAATGCCCTGGGAGAAGAAGAGAGAATGATAAAGTTAAGCACATAGCTTTAAACATATACGCATCTCTCTGTCCTCAGAGCTCCCAATAGCAAACAGTGTCTAAGATCCAAGATGATTCCATCCCTCTTCTCAAACATAACTCTCAAGTCACTCAATTTCATATGTATACATTCGTACAAACCCTCTATGCTTCTATCAATGTGTAATTCTAATACTGCTAAAATCAGAGAGTAATATACCAGACAATTAATTGGAAGGAGTCATCCTAAAACACCAACAGACCAGGAGAAAGAGAAAAGCAAAAGCAAGCAGATCTCTTCCCACAGGAAGTAGACTTACTCCTGGAAGGTTTTGGCATTTGGGAGTCTCCTTTTCTTGCCCAACACACAGAAAAGTTAATTCTCACTTTCAGAAGAGCAGAGCTCTAACAGAAACATCAGCATACGAATCATGAATTGAACACAAGAAAGGATAGTAGTGACTTTATAGCTCCTGAGATCAACTGATGCCTGTGCATCTTCATCAGCCATCTTGGTTACGCTACCAACCCTTGTGCATGACAGTTAAGTTAGTAGTAAGTAGCCAGCATTATAAAGCTCTTAAAGAAATAATAAGAGCTAGTGGCATCAGGATTACATATTAGTTCAAGCTGTTTCAAAGACATTTAAGCAATAAGGTTGTTTGACTCTCAAACAATAGTATACATGTTGGCCTCTGGCTAAACTGTAGTAACAGTAGAATTTGATTAATGGCATAAGCTGGTCACAAACATCTCTCCACAATATCTGTTTCTTTCCACTTCCCATGGTAAGGTTAGTGACAAGTATACTTTGTTTTCCATTGCAAGTTTGGAAATGCATCCTCTTTCTCTGAGGAAAGGTTATTTCTGTGCTGCCTGTTTGAAGACACACAAAAAAACACGCCAAACCCACAAAATTCCCACAGCCTCTTTATTTCCTTCTCCAGTTGTCTGTTAGAAAAGGAGGCAGCGATTATTGTAGGGATGGGTAAATTATACACACCTCTCTCCCTATGTATTGTTCCCCATGATGTCTTTATTTCTAGCTGGTGAACAGCTGGTGTGCTGCAATATTTAGCAAACCAGTATGTCTCTAATTTCTATCATTCACAAGAGCCCTGTGAGAATTAATCCACGCATGTTTAGAAAGCATTCAGATCCTATGCTGAACAAATGCTGTAACACTACTAACATTTATATAGTCCATACCATCAGCAAATACATAATCTGAAGATGATCACAGTAGCAGAACATTTCAATTCTCTTTAAAATGTGAATCTACATATTCTACAAGCAGTGCAAGATAAACATCACAGTAACTAGAAGACACCATCAAATCTCAAGTGTCAATCAGCCAAGGAAAGTCAATTCCCTGGACAGCCCAGCGTGCTAACCCAGCCCATGATACAGATGATTAGCACAACTATACAGGGCAAGAGGTTTAAGCTCTCTATAGTTCCTTTGATTTCAAGGGGAATAAGCACTTCTCTCAAGAAGGGGTTTTGGATGGGGATAGGTGTTGGGTTTTTCTGTTTTGTTTTGTTCTGCTTTTTCATTTTTTAACCTTTATTGCTAATGGATGCTTTAGATCACTAGTTGTAAACTACTCCCGCTTGCTGCTTTGTGAGCTTTTATCAAGTGAAGCATTTCCAACCAGCAGTCTGGGAAGGAGCTGGATGGCTTGTGTGAAACTTGAATTGCTTGAGTGACAAGCAATTTCCTCCAGTAACCAGCTTGGGGTTTATCACTGAATGGTTAAAGAAACTTTTTAATACAGAAGAACACTTAGAAAAACACTAATTTGGATGCTCCAGGTCTGTGAGTTTTTCCTCACAACTTGAGCCTTAACATCTAATTCTCTCCCATTCCCTCAGTGGTGATAGGCTATGAAATCACTGCAGCATCTAGAGGACAAGCAGTGACTTTGATGTGTGCCCTGTCACCCAAGTAGCCTATATCATAAAGTGAAAGGTAAAGATGACAAAAAGAAGGAAACAAGCTTGAAACCAAGCTTGCCTAGCAGCTCTTCAAACAACCAACCACCAAGCCCAAATGAGTACATGGCCTGGCTCAAGCCTTCAGAGCACTTCAGACCTTGGGATAAAAACCCAGTCACTTCGCACCATCCTGCCCAGATCTGCCCAGCTCCAGTGCTGTGTCGCACATCAGTGGTGCTGTCGTGGAGCAGTCGCCGTGGGCCCTTTGCACAGACTATGGCCACATCTCCCTGACCCCCACAGCCAGACCAGACCCACTCTTTGCTAGGACGAGATTTCAGGGTTTCTCTCTCACTTGCCTTTTTTTTTTTTTTTTTTTTTTTTAAGGACAAGAAGGAAAGGAAATTAGTTC
>JAWWMP010000165.1:42238346-42313834 GCA_035047865.1 Dendrocincla tyrannina | reverse complement strand
GGAAATACAAACACAAAAAGGTAGGAAATTGGGGTTTTAAAGCACAAAGCTGAGAAATAACAACAAACTGCAGGCCTTCATGCTGGAAATAGCATTTGCAAATAACCTCCAGCTCTTCTTCAGAAGAAAATAACATTTCAGGGTGCCAAACAACAAAGAAAAGTATGGCAAGCAGCATCCTGAGCATTTCTAGGCAGCTTCACAAAGCACAGCTGAATGTTCTATCAGGTCTCAGATGCAAATACTGCCCTCCCTTTCACATAACACATATAAGCATAGCCAAGTCACTGTAACATCCTCTCATGTACAAGAACAGCCAAAAAATGCCTAAATAATCAGAAATGTGTACTACTGCAAACACGTACATTTTACTGGAGTGATGAATGAAAGTTTGTAGTGACAACACTAACTGCTAACTGCTAAATGCTGAATTTAACAATTTGTGCAGGGATTTATATACTTGGATATTTGTGTGAAAATTTTACACAGGCCTACTTGTGTTCCTAGGTACACACTTAAAATCAACAAATGTAAAGCAACTTCAGTTTTTGCTGGAATGTAACTTCTTTTTACCCCTTTCAGTCATAAAAGTGCCAGTAAAAAACCACAGTTAAATTACCAAGAAATCCAGTTCTTTTTCCACAACCTAGCCAGTCATGAATCCATCCTCCACACTCCATATGCAGAATAAGCCATTTTACTGAACCGTACTGAACCCTCCTGAAACACTGTAGGCCTCTTCACAACAGGCTAAGGTGAAAATACCTCAGTGGACTTGGAATCAAACTTCAAGTAATTTCAGTGAAGTTGCATTCAGGATTAATTTGGCTCATTATCCCTCTTGTAAAGATGAACTGACACAGCAACTACAGTCACTATAGCACAGCACCCCAGAAAAGGATGCAGGAAATACCTTGCTCAGAACTTCTCATCTGATCTGTTACTGATGTTCATTGCAGATTCTATGGGCTTCTCTAACAGAAATGTAGTTGTGCTGATTTCTCAGGCCACAATGATCTGTGCAACAAAAATAATTGTGACAAAATAGCAATGAATTTTTCATAACCCACTATTGCTATTTTTTATATTTGTCACATGGAAACCACTTTGAGTGCAGCTGCAGAAGGTGAGTAAGACCTGCCATGACACAGATAACTTATGAAGAACAGACAGAAAACTTGCTTAATTTACTTCACTGAGAAACCATGGAGAGGCTTCCTTTAGAATATTGAGTTATTATACATAGAGCTAAAATAATAACAATGTAAATTAGATGGCACTTTAGGAGACACAAACAAATCAGAAGTCATGCTGCGGGACCACTGCAAAATTAACATAAAACTAAGAATATTCAGACAAATTAAGTGTTGGACTGCTACCATATTATTGAAGAGGAATCATAAAAAAATGGTGATTAAAATTTAACAAAGAAGGTGACTTTAATTCAGAAGATTGTTCAACGTTCAAAACTTTCAGGTCAGACAAATGCCTTGGGAGTGCCATGAAGCTGACTGAAAGCGACTGGTGCCATTGTTCTTGCATTTTTAGATGTTAAGTAGGGACTATTTAAGATTTTCTGTGAAGCTTTTCAAGTCCTCTCTTTTATATCAATCTTTCCAGACACCTGTTCAACATTGACTCTTCTAGGTCTTGCATCTTATCATCTCTCTGGTACAAAACTGCACCCAGAATAGACTACAGAATTGTATAACAGATGACAAAATGGTCAAAAAAAGTGGCAAAAAGAATTATTGCCTCTCCACACTGCAACAGAATAGCTCCACATGAAGCTCCAAATCCAAAAGAACAGCCACACTATAATGGAAACAAACTGGACATTTTTGACATTCACATGACAGCATCCCTTTCAGAACTTGAAGGGAACTGTCTCCTTTCCAAAGAAAATTACTAGCACAAAGAGTCGTCTCTGAAGAGAGGGACTAATAATGAAGAAAAAGTAATTAAAAAAAAAAAAAAAAGAAAAAATTGTTTAGCAAAAGAAGCTGCTTCATACTCACATCTTTGAACACAAGAGTCCTTCACAGCAGGTGCTTTATTACATACACTGCCTCACAAGTCAATAGAATTGCAGAGCGTGAGCAACACAGATCTCTGGGCTTTACACAACTCTCCATGCAAGTCGCACGTTCGCTCTTTGAGAGCTCTTCAGCTCCTCATCCTGCAAGCTCATTTACCTGTCAGCCTCCCTATCCCTGGAATTCTCATGAGGTCTCTCTAACAAAGTGCAACACATTGAACTGCACATGAAGCAAGTATCCAGTCCTCAGGGGCGTCGAATGCATCCCAAGCTTCATAAGCAGATATAAGACCCCTCTCCCTAGTACCTAGTAACAGTACACGTTTGGTACCAAGTGTATCTTTTTTTGGAGCAACAACAGGCTAGTTTAAGCTATATCAATGGTGCAGTTAAAAAAACCCCACAGACAGAAAACACCACCCCAACATGTCCACCCTCCCTCGCCCTCAAAAAAAACCCAAACAAACAAAAAAAAAACCAAACCCAAACCCAAGAACGTTGAACTGGTAGGAAATAGGTGTTCCTGGGTTTGATAGATTTGTTTGTTTCTATAGCATTTATTCCACACAATGGATGGGAAACATTTTTAGGCCTTCTAAACACTTCGTGAGGAATGGAGAGGTTCTGAAAACCCACCATACCCTTACAAACAGAGAAATAAGCAAAGAACTGTGTGTCAATAAGTCTCCACTATCAGAAAGAGACAGGTGTAGTTCATAACATAACTGCTAATCTGGGGCTGTCTTGAGCAATCCAAAGAATCACCTGCAAGGTGAAAAACTGATGAAAGGATAATTAAATGAAGCATTATGGGGACACTGAAGAGCAGCTATTTCTAAATGCCTTTGAAACATAGTCAGTGAATGCTATGTACTTACTACTCTTAAGAAATTTAACAGCTTCAAGTTACAACTGTAAGTAATAATAGCTTTGAGAAAATAAGTACAACAGAAATGTATCTCTCAGCTTCATCAGAAAATGAGAATCAATGCAACCATCCTAAAGCACTTACAAACAAAAGCAAATAATGATAAAGTAGTATCCCTTACCTACATATGAAGAAATGAGAGTCCCAGGGAAAAGCCCCTGGGGAAGAAGGATAACCAGGGCCACTTCCAGTTTCTCTTTATTAAAACAGAAGAAGTTACTACGTAAATAAGTATATTATATAACATACAAGGTGAAGGAATGAAGTTTAACAACCCTATACTTATGCTGTGTTTTTCTTTGGGTTTTTTATGGGCATATTTTTTAAAATTTTCTTATAGCAACAAAGCCAGAAATGCCTTATGCAGGTTCCTCTAATAAAGCATCAGTAAGCCTTTATATGATGTATCAATACTCTTAGCATTTCACGTTGGAGAAGTTACAAGTAAGTTTCAAAACCCTTACCATACTTCCCTTTGGGAAAAAAGAAATAAAGTCTTTATTTCTATCAATTTTAATGTTTGCCTGGTAATGAGAGATCGTCAATTTAATCATTGGAGATAGACCTCAGGAATTTATGTGTGCATTTACACACAAACCCACCAATCCCTGGGTGGTCATTCTTTGAACAGTCTATTTTGACATTCATTCACCATATATAAACTCTTTGAGGAGAAAGAAGACAGAAGGGACATGTCAAAACTGTTTTAGTTTGGGAAAGGAAGAATGGCAGCAAAGAAATAAATCCTTGAAGAAACATGGGTTGGCTTACGGTGCTTTCCTGTATGAATAACTAATAAAATCTCTTTTGCTTGCCTGTAAATTAACTTGGTTCTAAGCGACCAGGGAAAGAGATGCCACATTATATTACACGGACCTTATTTTAATACAGCAGAGCATATAATGGCTACATTAACTCTCCAATGCATAACAATGAAGAGGGCATTAAAATAAGCCTCTTGTTGGTACACTAATCCCAGTACTGCTTTCATTGAAGCCACATCAGGGAATCCTCTTGGCTGGATTCTTGGATTGATTTCTATCACCTCTTAATGCAATCTGCCAGGCATAGCTTGAGCAGTGACATCCACAAAGAGAGGGAGGTCCTCTGGCCCTCTGTGATCTGTCTTTAATTACAGCCTTATACTGCTTTACCTGGAGAGCTGCTGCAAGAACTATCCAGTTACCTTCACTTCACTTCCTAGATATGTGAAAACAGTGAGTTTTTAACAAGAACCTACTGAGCAGCTTCCCAACCCTGTCTAGTCTCTTAAGTGGCTTTGAAGAAAAGCCACTAATTCCAGCTCAGAGTTCCATGATAATGAAAAACAGCACATTTCACATAGATCTCCCTTAACAGTACTGCTTTTGCCCTATGTTTTACTATATGGTGAAAGAAGGTACACATAAACTCACAGTTTAAATGCCTTTTTTTTTTTTTTTTACATCTAACCCACTGTGGTAGCATTACATCAAAGATGAGAATTGAAATAACTACAGTGAACAATAACTACAGCAAATGCCCTCTAGAGGTTTTACACAAAATCATTGTGCTTTTAACTGGCAGCAGTGTCCGAGCTGTAAACTCTTCAGAGTGGGTAGAATCATAATAGGAATCAGTAGCAAATAGCAAGTATATTGTTTTAATTGCTCCAGAGACAAGAGTATCACACAGGAAGCTTAGAAACCTAGTGAAAAAGAAAGAAAGAGGCATTGCATAGATAGGAGGAGGCTTTGACCTAAAAGACAACTACCCTTTGCATCCTGAGCCACACTTCTCTTTAAAAAAGTCTAGCAGAATGCAAAGAGGTAGCAGACAATGCAGCTCTCCAAAGCATTCCCCAACTGTGTGTCAACATTTCATCTAAACAGAGAAGAAAAACTAAACACATCTTTAAACTGTTGGAATTCCTAGAGGCAGGAAAATTCTGATGCCTACATCTGCTCTAATTTAGAGAATGTACAGCTTCATTAGAGACTTCTACAGCCTCAAAAAAAAAAAAAAAATCCATGTTTTACAGGAAGAACAGGAAAAATCCCAATGATATTAGCCAGTTTTGTACCATGGAGAGAAGAGTAATTTTCTTTCAGTCATTCTTCAGGTTACTTTCAAGTGTCTCAGATGACAGAGCAACTCCCTAGTTCACCACTATGCTGTGACACTGGAGACACTATTCACAAAGAGTCTAACAACCTTTAATACTGGAGTAGACCAAGTTAATCAGCATTATTGTCTCTTTGATTAATTTTCTGCTGCTCACAGAGTTGCAACAATAGTAGTAATAATAGAATGTAGTATTAGCAAAATTACTATTGTGCTGCTTCAGGACCCCAAAGAAGTTAACATCTACTTGTATGCCACAACTGAAAGGAGGTAAGATTACTAATAGATTTTATTTAAATTGAAAAACATAAGAAGCAGCAAAATTTCTTTAAAAATTACATTTTGACTTCATGCTTAACAGTTGCTGTCTTTGGGCTCTTCTGTAAATGATGATATATACTTACAAATTTAAGGTACTTGCAATGTGATTCGAACAAAACATGATAATGTAATCAGTATTTTGTTCAAATAAGAAAGATTATTACTATTATTGAAGTTTTGGTATAGTTATAATAATTACTATTCGTAATTCAAGACTTGTTTCAGTAACACTATGAAACAATAACTTAAAAAAAAAATCTGTATTTGCAGTAAGTTTCCTATCTAATAGTATACCAATGGCAACATCCTCAACACATACAAGATAGTCAATTGTTACAGTCAAAGTCACAGGAGACCTGGGATCAGCTCCTGTTCTCTTTGAAGGCTGTTTATTCAGTTCTACTTCTTACGTTTAAAACTTTGGTCTTACGGCAGCAATCTGGAAAAAAACAACCCACCTTGGACTGAGGCACTCAGAAATTAGTGCTGAAGGATATTACTTCTGTGAAATAAGAAAGGAAATGGACAGATTCTGGTAAAAAGCCATTCTTTCTGGTAAAGCTTTGCCCTTCCTTACTATCTGCTGTCATCATCTTCAAAGGCTGACTAGGAAGTATTGCAGGCAACACAGAACTGACTGAAAGAACACTGAGGCAAATTGCACCAATAAAAGCAGTCTGTGCACCTCCCTAGATGTGATCTCTATTTCTGGAATAAATTTCAGATACTATATCTCTGGTGCCTGGAGACTAAACCCACCTACATTTCTGAAAACAGACATCATCGCAAATAAGTCAGTTTCTCCTCTGCTGTAGGACCAGGGCATGACCAGTTCAGCCCTCTTCCAGGCTAATTGCAGCTGCAACATCAGGTTACAAATCATTCTTCATCCACAGCTAAGATGCTTAGTCCAGTTGAGGCATTCAGGATACATTATCCTTTCAGTCCATAGTCTTCAAGGAACATACTGAAAACTTCAGAAAACAAATGTATGTAGGAAAAAAAAATGCAGCCTCAAAGAATCTTTATTTCATTATCCTTTAGATGTTTTACTTCTGAAGAGACAGGTTCATCAATGTCAAAAAACTCTCAACTATTAATAGCCTACTTAGTTCTGTACATTTACATCAGGGAATTTATTAGTCAATTATGGCAATGGATAGCATCTGTTAATTTGGGGAGTACTCTCCCTGCAGTTTGTTCCTCTTATTAAAACAAGAAGATAGTTGCATACATATGACAAGTAAATTGCATAAACATCAACCACTATAAAATCTTGTATCAAATATCCTTAAACTTCAAGTCCAGGGACTGAGGCTACAGCTTTCCCTAAAATGCATTGAATTTATCTCTCCATATTCCTCAAACAGAGCCCAGAGCCCACAAGATCCTTTCACAGCTATGTAAGGTGGACCAAAGTACGATGCTAACTTCTTTCACAATCTAGGCCAAATTAGATTAAATCAAATCACCATAAATCCACATTTACTATGGTCACCACATTTGAAAATCTAAACCAAGATAAGATGTAGGCTTCCTTTATCGAGCAGGTTCTTCAGTAAGACATCAGTGGGCACATCAAAGGTTGGGAAGCAAACTTGTATTGAAGTATGCTCACAACACAATGGCTGTTGGGCACCTAGTCTAGTGTGCCTTCAGTTCAACTACTGTCACTTAATCTTCCACATAATCTAGGATTATTTGAGGCATCAACTGTGACACATCTGATACGGTGATACAATACCATTCCGTGATTTTTCTTCTCAAAGTTACTGTGGTCTAGTGCTTCTAATTTGACAGCTCACATTGACATTTGATATGCTGGGTGGAAATACCTGAAATACAGTTTTTCACAACAGGAAGTTTTCAAATGTCAGCTCACAAAAGTGATATGCCTGAGGTTGAATGTTTTGTTTGAAACATGTTTAAAAGTTCATTTCATTAAGCTGAGTTATAGCAAAAGGTAGCAATGTGCATTCCTATCAATAAATTAGCATGATTGACTTTCAAACAAAACAAGCCAGAATTTGTTGCCATTGGCTGCACATTTTGTTTAAAAAACTATGTAATTAGAGGGAGAGGAGTTGTAGGCAATTATCACAAATGTTCACCACTCCATGACTCTGCTTTAAAAAGATCAACATAGATTCACTTCTACACTTAACTCCTGTCTGCCAGTGTAATATATAAGGACAGAAAAAAAGGAAAAGCAACTTTCTATTAACAGCTAACAATTTTCCTTACTCATGGTGTAAAGCAGATAGGTCTTAATAACTTGGCGGTCTAACTGAACTGTTAAGAAAATGTCAAGTTGGTCACTACCCACTCATAACTGAAAGGGTTTGTAACATTTTTCTTAATGAAATTGGCTTCCACATAAGTTTCTGGTTTAAATTGGTACTTTAACAGGGAAAAATCTTCCTAATTCCTGATAGGGAACAAGCTAACACACTTTTGAATCCTCATATCATTCTTCCTTGAGAGCGACAACTTCTGCTATCACTAAATATTAGATATTTTGAGTTGCCTTTGGAAGAGTACTAGGTAGTCCTACTACTTCTTTCTTCCTACTTTATAAATACAGTTTCCAGCTAGATTTAACCATTTCCTCATTGAGCTAACATCACCTCTACAAACTGGAACTCAACACTATCCCATGACCCACTTCAGTGCTCTATGCTTTCTCCCACCTTGCCTATTCTAAGTTCTGAGGTGGGATTACAGGTCTCAACACTGACTGGTTTCCTGCAGCAAGGTCGGTGGGCAGAAGAGGCCAGGCATCACACACAAAAGCGACACAGCTTGCACACGTTGCTTAAAGGGGGAATCGCTAGAAAGGAAAAAACAACAACAACAAAAAACAGCACCCAAGCAACAAATGGGGGATAGTATTTAGTATCACTGGTTACTGCCAACGACATCCCAACAGGAGGATATTTAAAAGCATTTATAATGATCTTATGAAAGACTGAACAAGGAACTGTCCCAGAATAGTTTTTGTGCTTTTCAGGGAAATATTTTATCCTAGCACTGCTCTAGTATTACACAGTAACATTGTTTGAATGAAAAGACATTCTGTTCCTCTCTCTATATAATGAGTAGTGATGGATTATGCCTAACTGTTACAAAATACAGACACCAATGTCTACTTTGTGACCAAAGCTGACTTCAGTGTTAACCTGTATTCAAGTACATAATAATCTTCAAAACCAGTATATAATCCATTCTGCATAATCTTGCCACCACTATCTATAAACTTCACATATCTGCATATCAGGTAAAAGAATATCGCATTTACTTGGGAATAGTCACCAACATACAACCAAAACACAAAAATCTAGCCCTTTCAAGATGTTCTCATCACTCAAAAGAAGTTAATTAGATGAGGATAACACAAAAAGATCTCTTGGTAAATAAAGCAACCACCCGGATGGGTTAAATCAAGAGAGAACAGTCAGTCACACTGCAGACTACATCCTTGTTCTTATTTACAGCTGATTTCCTCACTGTCATTCTCAATAGACCTACAGATAATGCTTCTGATGTGCAAATCACCAAAATAAACAAACAAAAAAAACAACAAAATAAAAAAACAACACAGCAATTTGCCTAAACAGCCCAAAGGCAAAACTTCATCTGCCTCTCTCTGCAGAACTTAACACCATACCCAGCATCTCAGGTCTGTTGGAAGCTCCTCACTCCCTCCCTTTAGATGGTATATTCTGAGTAGAAGTGCAGTGAGCACAGTGTGTACGTGTGCACACACATACACACATTTAAACTGCCGTTTTGTATTCTTATTGCAATTTCAACAGACATCTTGCTATTGCCAAAAGCATATAGTAGCAGCATTGACATCAGCTTCTGAAAATATCAGATGATCTGAAACTGTGTCTCATGATTTGAGTAGGATGCAATCACAGTGGGTTCACAAACACTTTGAAGATGAATCTGTACTTCCTCAGTTTTTCCAGGAGTGGAACCTTTTATCCATGTGGATACTTTTTATGGGCTAGTACCTGCTTTAAACATTGATAAAAATAAACCTCCAGCAGATTAGTCATCACAAGCTCTTGCAGTAAGTTTTGAAGCTGTATAAACATTCACAGTAGTTTCCAAAATATATTATCTCAGCATAGATTGATCAGATTGTTTGCACTAGCATTTCTGCTACTCACATTTCTTTTAAAGATCACTTTGTAAGTAACATCTGTGTTTAGAAACTTCTGAGAGCTTTACCTCATTTTACACTACCTCCTTAAGCTTCCAGAAGGATTTCTAACATTTTCTAGGAGCTGCTGCTGCCTCAGAAATGTGAGAAAAGTACCTAGAAGACATCAACATATGGTGTATTAACTGTTTTATTGTTTCACTTGCCAACAGAGAACTTCTGGAAAAATAAACACGATGCACACTGGGCAAGGCGTCATATATATATGGCTCATATGCATGGAGGAATGTGAGTGTATTTCTACACACACATTCATGCACACTTAACCTGGCTGAAGAATTTTCACTAGTATGAATTATTACAGGTCTCAGTTATGAAAAGTACTGCAGAAAGCTTGCAGAGATTTCATCTTGCCTTTTTCCCACCAACTTCAGGAGTGAAATTACACTGAGTGGTTGTACAGTCCGTTTCTCAACAACCACCCATATATAGTGCACTTTAGAAGAATACAGAAAAACCGGAATATCACCAAACAACCTAATATAATGATATGGCAGACACAAAAAACAAGCAATGTTGAGACTCAAGCTTTATTACTGTCAAAATCAACTGATTTCAGTAGTTACAAGTGAAAATTGTTCTCTAATTGACCATCTGTGCAACTACTCTCTCCTTCACTCTAGTGCCACAAAGATGCATTTCATTCTGACAGACAGTAGCTCTTAATAAGCATTTTGTTACCTTCTGCTCTCAGGCCTCAATTGTTTCCTTCAGGAGTATTTTAGAAAAGCCCTGGTCTAAGAATTCATGACAGCTTTCTTTCTAAATCTCTAAACTATTCAAACACAGTTATTCCTTGCAATTGCCTGAGTAGTCTACAGAGTTAAATTCAGTCAAATATTGGAGTATCACCAACAACAGGAGCAACACCACTGCTTACAGATGAGAAAGTAATATTAGTCAAAGTTTTAGTATCCTGTTGAATGAAGTCCTTAACACCAGTGACAGGTTTCATTACTTTGAACAAATCACAACCTTTATACTATAGGTCAAATCAAGTAAAACACTGCAACAAAAAAAAAAAAAAAGCCATCAGATCAAAAGCACACAAATTAAAGAATAAAAGTAGAATTTTGATGGGTGAGGAGAGGGAAGTAAACAAATATTTCACCTGATACAAGCTATCCAGTGCAAATAAAAGACTCATCAGAGCACAAACACAAAACCAGTATTCTCTTTCCCTCTACAAACCTGCAAGCTGTTCACATTTTCATATAGACTACAAAATGTCTTCCCTACATACCAATATTACTTAATTTATCTAACGCAAAAAAATATCATTCCCTAGGTCAGCACCTGAAAAGTCTGCATAGGCCTCCTTTTCAGGATTTGAGTTCCTTTGTCCAAAAATTGCACTCACTTTCCTTTGTTTAGTCCAACCCAAACATATTCTTTCAATTTGCCCGTTCAGACAGCAGAAAAAAAGGCATAGATTCCTTAAAAGTGGTGAATATTAAAGGAAAAAAAAATAGCCCCAACTCTTTATCAGCCCATTTCTCTTACAAGTGCCTCAATTATTGCAGTCTACAGTCAGTTTGAATCCATTCCCACTGTTTCATATTTGAAATCCTCTTTGAATGGTCATGAACCTATATGTACAGGCAATTACTTTTTTCCTTTTCAGCCTTCCAAAGCAAATATTTATATAAGCTGTCTATTCATCCATGTATAAAAATGAAACTTGCAGAACAGTACTTGCTATCCAGTCCTTTAGTCTGCTTTTCCACAACCTGCATACATGATCTTCTTCAGACTATTCAGATTCTGGAAAATTTCTGATTGCTTTCAACAATTCCAGTTTATTATTATGCCAGCACACAACAAGACTTGTTGCCTCTGCTTTTACTCTCAATGCACTTATCTACTCATACATCTACAAAGCAAAATTAAGTTAGCAAGACATTAGAACATTAAAAAAAATAGGCAGAGACTAGTCCAAGCCACATCACATTAAACTGAGATCAGTCTGCATGAGTAAAATGCCTGTCACTGTTCTTTCAGGTATGAGGAAAACAAAATATTGGGGTAAAAAAGGTCTGCAAAACAAAAAATAGATAATGAAATAATCTTTCATACCTAAACTCCCATTTTGCTTTCTCTCCCACTGCTAATCCATTTTTACCATACATATAAAAAAACAGCAAATACAAAACGTACAATCAATTTAGTGTATTTTTTTTTAAGAATTTAGATATATTAGTGGCTTATTGCTCTCAGCATTTGTTTTGTTTCCATTACCATAGTATATTTGCACTGAAGTTCTGATCTTAAGAAGCTGCAATCCTGAAGTATGTCTCCACCAGCAAAAGTGTTTCTAGCTCTTCCCCAAGGATCAATCTCATTTTATTTGTTAGAAAGTGCACTGTGGGAGGAAAAAGATGGCCCTGGAAGGCTTGCACACCTTTAATTTTTAAAGAATGCATATTCCACAGCTTTTCTTTTCAAATTCCAAAAATGGCTTAGCAAGGAACTCTGCAATAAACAAACTGTAATCAGAGACTGATTAAGTATATTAAGATAACAAAAAAGTTAATAGCCTTAAAACTACACAAGAGTAAATTTAGATAAGATCAAAAGAAACAGCTTCTTAAAACTAAATGTAATTTTGAAGAGAAAGTACTAATTTAAAAAGTTATGATAGGACAAAATAGGAATGCCAAAAGCCAGATTAAATAATACTTTCAGTGAAGCAGCACAGTAAAAAGAGTCTGCTGCAGTTCCAGGACAAGTTTGGCTCCTACCAACCATAACCCCTCAGATTTACAGATGGGGAAGTGACAGCACTGGGAAGGAGCACTAGCTTATCCATTGGTACCCATTTTTATAGAATGCCTTTTCACAGAAACATTTAGATCAGAAAGAACCTCTTGATCTAATCTAGTCCAATAGCTGAGCTTGAAGGAGGGTGACCTACAGCAGGTTGCTCAGGAGGATGTCCAGACAAATTTTTGGTATCTCTAACTGTGGAGACTCCAAAATCTCTCCAGGCAACCAGTTTCCATGTTTGAACAGAGTAATAAAAACCAAGCCAAAACAAAACACACACAAAATAATCTTTTATCTAGTATTCACATAAAAGATTTGTACTTTATAAATCTCTGGGCACTGCTGAGAAAAGCCTGACATCTTTCCTCCCTCCTAATTCCTGAATCCATCGTATGTGTTCTTCCTTTCCCCCACTACTCCCTCAAATCGTGTCTTAGACCACTTAGGAGATCTTTGCCAATCTGTGCAAGCCTCCTGCTTATTTTTGCTCAGTTTCTGACTTATTGGAACAGATCATTCTTGAGCCTTGAGGAGGTGACCTTAGAATATCCACGAGCTCTCCTACACCCCTTTTCTTTCCAGGGATGTATCCCATGGGATAAATCACTGAAGTGGGGGAAGTCTGCTCTCCTCAAGTACAGGGTTGTGGTCCTGCTTATTGTTCTGGTCCCGCCACTCCGGATCCTGAACTGCATCATTTCATGGTCAGTGCAGCCAAGTCTGCCTCCAGCTTTCACATCCCAAACCAATTCTGCTTTGATTGAAAGTATCAGGTCCAGCAGAGCAGGTTCCCTGTTGTCTCTCTGATCATCTGCATCAGGAAATTGTCATGAACACACTCAAGACATCATTTTGAGGAGCTGTCTTTCCAAAAGATACTGTGGTTAATGTTCCCCAAGAACCAGGACTGGTGAATGCAAGCCTTCTTCCAGTTGTTTTAATGCAGTCGAATCTCTATCTTCCTCATCAGGAAATCAGTAACAAATATCCACTCCAACATCACCCATGTCAGTCTGCACACTAGTCTTCACCCATAAACTCTTAACTGAGTCCTCACTGGTCCCAAGAAAGCACCTCATGCACACAGCTGCTCTCACATCAAGGGCAACTCCCTCTAGTAGCCTTCCCAGCCTTTCTTAAAAACGTTGGATGTCTTCATTATACCCTTCCATGAGGAAAGCCATCACATCATGCCTCCACAACCCCAGGGAGGTCATAGCCCTGTTACTGCACACAGACTTTTAACTCCTCCTTTTGGTCTCAAGCAAATGGGCTGCATAACTGAAGCTCTCCACACCTCCACAGGAAGCTGCAAGACACTGCCCCATATACCATCAATGAGCATGCTATTACTCAATTACTTCAGCAGAATTACACAAGAAATACTCCCTTTCACAAGGTACTAGCTCAGTCAGAAACATACCAACAAAGACAAGTAGCACATTGTATTACTGAGGGTTGCTAGTATCTATAAATAGAGGGATCTGACACATTCAGAATGGGAAAAAAAGAGGTAATAAGAAAAAATGATGAAGTGAAGAAAGTTGAGACCTAAAGCTTAGCAAAAATGTGATAATATAAAATAGTCAAAAAGTCAAATATTCAAATATGTGTGAAAGAAAACAGATAAAATATTTGGTTTATGCAAGAGATATAACAAGATTTTAAGATAGTTTAGGAAAGTATTCTTCTTCCAACAGACAAAAAAAAAAATTGTACACATTTGGATGGGTGTTTGCACATGCTCCCTTTTAAAGTGAGTCAGTAAAACATAGCACGCAAGAGGACTTTCTGTTGCCCTGCAAGAGCAGACCTCTGGTTTCTCCTACAAGGAACATTGAAGACAATGGATTAAAAGAGAACATAAAAATTGTCAACTTGAACAGGATAGCTGGATTCTTCTCTTATAGCAGAGGGTATGTGGGGTATAAATAAACACTTTCCTACACACAATTTTAATTAAATTTGAAGGAAAAAGAGAGAGAGAGACAGACAGACAGAGAGGGAGGAAATGTTTTGTTTGATTGATATATTCTCCAGAATTATTTAACTGTACCCTCCTACTGTTCAATCTCTGATGTCAGCTGCACACAGATTTCCTAGAGAATGGCTATTGCACTGCATGGAGGGCTGTACATCAGAAAACTTTTCTTAAAGCAGAAAGTTTAGTTTACCTTATCAAAATTTTTCCCCTTTCACTCCTGAGGTTACATTTAGACTGCAGTTTGTGCTCTCATCATCACATCAGTGTCATGACTATTGCCACAAGTACTGGCAATAATCTGGCATCAGCAGAAGGCTGTTCACTATAGATCAACCACACGTGGGTCTCTGCCTTGCACCTCAGGACCATTCTAGAGCTGATACTAAGTCCCTGCTGCTGTAGAAACACCCCACCACCATGCCTATCCATATTGGAATGCCAGCATATCCAACTTGAAATGAGGGAGTCTAAAGCTAGCTTGGGAACCGCAGAAAATGCATATCCACAGGGGCAGAGAAGGTCTTTGCCCCTCAGCAGCTACTGAGCTTTGTGACTGCTACAAAGGGAGCACCTTGGCAGTACAGCACCACAGCTTCTCCTACTAATCTGGAAGGCTTTTTCTGTGCAGTCTATGTGCTTCTCCAGATGATCTTCAAGGCTATGAGATGCAGAAAGGCATCCTGCTGCAGAACACAGTTTTCCACAGTTTTCCTCTGTCTGCCAGACCAGAGTCTGAATGCTCAGCACTGTGGCACCCCAGCTTCTTCCCTGGAAAAGGAGCAGCACTGTCTTCCTAGCTTAGTTTCTAACATGAACAGCATGCAGAAACATTTTTGTAGATCAACCTGGAGTTGCGTATTCCTACTAAGAGGCAGACTGAATTCAGCCCTCATTACTCTCAGGTAATAAGCTTCCTCTTTGTATGAGCAGCAGCCAGCACCAACCTCATATTTCTGCTCTGCAAGTACAGGTTTCAGTTAATGAGCTAAAAGATACGCTCTATTAATTATGAATAATATACAGCCAAGGACTTGCAGTAGAGCTGTACAAGAGCAGCATGCACATGAACGCACTAGACCTCTGCTATTTACACACTGTGGTGCTTATAGCCTTGCAATAGTAAAACCCCTGGATTGCTACCATCAAAGACCAATTTCAGTTTCTGTTTCAGATCACTACAGCAGGAATACAATGGTACAGCAAACTGGAGGGAAAGGCTTCGACTGTTTCTGAATTTTCAAGCGATCATCAGCATTAGTGTTTCTATAAATGCCATACACATACATATGGAGTTCAATTATTACTCAATATAGATTCTCTCTTAAGAATTTTTTTTTAGGTGCACACAATCTATAAGAGAAATAAATGCAATTATATGATTAATGCCTTCAGAGAACCCCTTCAATTTTATCTATATTTTTCCCCTGCGAGATGCCATGGCACTGCCCATTACACGTGTTTTAAATCCACAGCTGCCGTGCACCAGGCTCGCTGCCCTCACCAGAAGCGCCCACAGGCCTCGTGTCACTAGATGGAGCTCGTCACCTACCAAAGCTACAACACAGCACAAAATCATAAGAAAGCAGGAGTTGAAGAAACAATGTAAATCAACCAAATTTATATTCAGGAGAGATATTTAGGTGGTTTGCATCTTTGTTTCATTTTTTAAAATGGTTCCATACGTTCTTAACCATAAATCTCAGCAGATTGATAGGACACAGAGAGGAAATGGAGGCACAACATAAGCCTCATTTCTCTGCTCGTTCTAGTTTATGCATATAAACTCCACACTTGACTGACGCTCGTGCATAGGAATTTATGACTTAACGGTTTGTTTCTGGGAATAATCCTTTTCACTTAGGTAAATCCAAATTATAATCCTCCTTTATTACATGAGAGAACTGAAGTTTAGAAAGCTTGTGCTAAACATCAAAATTTGAATCAATTTTGAGATCAAATCTATAGTTGCTGTATATACTTAATACATTCCAAGCTTGAGCTGGAATTACAAAATTTTCAGGTTCTACAAAGGAATTAAAACTCAAAAGGCCGAATATTCAAATAAATTTACAAACTTCCATCAATTTCACTGGCAACCAAATGCAAATAACCCTTGACGATTCATGCCTAAATACTCTGCCTGAATTTCACAGGTTTTTTATCTTGCAAAAAGATCTAGGTTTCCAGTCCTTTGCCTAAATCATAAAAAGACCTTTTCTAAATATTGACAATGATAAATGTCTTCAGAAAGAATTCCTACTCTTAAAAGATCAGGATGCAGTGTAGTAAGACTTATGAAAACCAGAGACTCACCTCCCCTCAATCTGTTCTTTATCAGTGGGTGGTTGGAGAAAAAGACACAGCTGAAAAAGGGCTTTGGTGCTATTCTAAACTGCAAGGAAACAGAAATGCCAAGAGTAGAAAGGTTTCTAAAATAAGACGACTTTGCTTAACAAGTTGATGCTGTCAAAAAGATTTGTGAACAGCATTCTTTGGTTAATGGACAGATTTGCAAATGCTCATGTGGTCTCACTTGCAGTTTGCACATACAAAGTGTCTTTCAGTAGCTTATAGAGCAGCAGGAAGGACACACATTGTGAGAAGGCAGCAATGTCTTTATTCCACATGCACTGTTTTCATATCAAAACATTCCCCAAACTGCAAAACATGTAATCAACGGCACTTGAAACATAGGTGACTCTCCTCAAAATCTGACAATCAGATCAGGATATTTCAGACAGAACTGGCTTTGAGTGGTTAGAAGAAACGTGAACAAAACTCAAAAAAGCGTTCAGTAGCGGACCCCTCACTTGATCCAGTGCATCTGCTCATGGTACTCTGTTCCTAAGAACAGCCAAAACAGAGTCCCAGTGCAGGTATAAAGGAAAGTAGCTGCAAGCAATCACAGAGGAGTCTGAGCAACAAGAGAAGAACCTCTCAAGAGAGGAGATACGTGAGAAGCATCTTCCAAGACCCTGGGATGGAAAGACTGAGAAAAAAAATTAAATGACTGCAAGTATGATACGTCCCCTATGTATATTCTACTCTATTAAAAGAAAATTATAACCTAATCCTAGATGCACTTTTATCCAGATGAATTTTCTATTAAAGAGCTGCAGTTAAGCTCTTTGCCTTGATGCTATCTTGTGGTAATGAGTTTCACCGCTTAGTTAGGAAACATGACAAAAGCATGTTATTTTATCAACTACTGTTGGATCTGCTGCCTTTCAGTTTTAGTTCCATGTTTTGGGTTCTTCTATTACTTCAAAAGAAAAAGAGTATTCCATGCATCTCATCACCATTCATGACTGAGTAGTTCAGTCATTGCCTGCCACTCACACGCTATCTAATTGATATAGTCTTGATCCCTCACAGGAGTGTGACTTTGTTGCCAGACTTCTACTATCACTTGTTTCTGAAAAAAAGACAAGATTATACTGTCAAAGGGAATTTTCCTATTAAATGGGTAAATACATTTAGAAGCACGGAATACTAAAGACAAAAAAGAAGTCTTGTTGCACTGAATAGTAGGAAATGCCTCACTGGGATGTATGTAAACAGCAAATAACAAATTACAATCAAGTGTTAAGTAAGGTGAGAATCTATAAGTTACAGTGAACTTGCAGTGAATAAACAAACAAGCTCTAATCCTCTTAATCCACTATCCTATTTTTAACCGTGGCTGTTGCCAGAGGCAATGGCATAGCTACACGGAAGATGAAGAGTGGTACACTGTTCTCTACATCAGGTTTCTTTCCCAACTTTTGTTGTCAGAGATTGACTATGAAATACGAGCCATAATATTCCCATCAAATCTCTGTGATAAACAGTGGAATAGAATCCAGTCATCTATAAAAATAACTGAGAAATTGTTGGGGTTTGAAAGCAACAATCTGAATTATTACAACAGTATAATAATTTGAAAAGGATTTTCTTGTATTAATTTTGCATTTTCTATCCTTCCATTTTTACCAGGATTTTTTTAGGGACTTATTGGTTTCATAAAACTATATTTCCTCTATCATTCGTTACTTTAAATATTTTGATCCTTCCTTACTTTCTGCTGAAAAATAGGTAGTTTTACATTTTGAAAATCTTTTTCACATCTTACCTTTACACAGTTCCACAATATGAAATGTCTTTTTTTTTATCTAGAAACACAACCTCAGATTTTTTCAGAAACTGAAAACTAAGTATTTGTAGAAGCAATTCACACAGCTCTAAAATTAGAGAATCCTTTGCTCATGAACTAAGGGTTCGAAGCAGTTGGAAATTTGCTCTTCTGCGAATAAATAGATCAAAGAAGCTAACCCTAAAAAAATTAAAAAGGAATAATGTCTTTTAAATGCCTTGTATCTCCCAAACCCTGCAAGTTTAAAAATCAAAGCCTGAATATTGCTGTGCATATCTATACCTAATAACTAGCTGCAGTCTTGAAGTGTCTTTTCTCCTAGTCTAAACTCAAACTTGTAAAGCTTTTCCAAAGAACAATTTTGATTACTCCAGTCCCAGTGGATTTTTTTCTTATATTTTCTTATCCTCAAGGGAAATAAAGGGCAGAGAATAAAGCAACCTTTCTTGGCCTTTGTTTCAACTAAAAAAAAAATATTAATAAAAGACCCTAGAGTGCTGTGAAATGGAGGGGAAAATAAATAAGAATTGAAGAGAGGCAGCAAAAAACCCCTACACTCCTGTAGGAAATAGGAAATTTAAATATTATGTAATATTTTAATATTACTGCTTTTCAGTTTATTGTTCAGTTTCCTTTCACAAGCAACCTGTCTCACTTTATGTCAGAGGCACAAGAGGAAAAAGACCATTCTGTAAATCACAAGATAATTTCTAGACTAAATTCTCAGTCCTCAGCCTGCACTCAGGGTTGCAAGTGACAGCTTGCCATGGCTAGACATAAGAATCTCCAGCAGCGGAGTGCAGGGAGCACTTCCTGACCAGCTCCTCCTGCAGCATGTTACTTCTCTTCTAGAAAAGGGTCCTTTTAGATGAGGTCACTATAAACTCAATTACTTGAAACCTAAACCACAAGTCTAAGTAAAAGCTTTATTTTGATAAAAATAAACAGCTATATTAACCCTGAACAGATATTACTAATCATCTTAATGAATTTCAAAATACTTATACTCCAATGGTTAAATACACAAATTGTTTCAGATATGCCAAACTGCTTTAAAGTCCTAAGTGAAGCATAAAGCAACACCACAGTGCAACACAACAAGTAAAAGACTGCCACTGCTCAGAGTAGATGAAGACAGAAAAATTGAAAATTTGGAGATGTGTGATACCACTTAATGTTCCTGACAATTGCCAATGAACAGAGCCAGGTTTGCTTTCTCAAGCCACACAGGTAGCTATCGAATCAGAGGACAGTCACATGGTATATCAGCATTGTTGTTTCAAGCATACGCTTTATCAAATAATAATAAAAACATAATTAAAAATATGAGGTGCTCTTACTACCTAGATTTCTGCAGTATCCTCAACAATCACACACTTTTCTCAGCAACAGCTAGTCTTACTATATGTCTATCTGCTCTCTGAGCTAGTCTTGCCAGGTTCATTAAATTTTAGTTACCACAACACACTGCTGTCTAAGCACGTGTGTCTTGCAGCACTTAAAACATGCTAGTGTTATCCAAGACACCTACACTGGACTGGCAAATAGGACAAAGAAAGATATGCCTTTCTGGAATGCCAACTACAGGCCAGGCAAGCTACCAAAGAATACTTAAAATTACACCATCCTACAGTCAGGTGAATCCCATCCCTATTCAGCTATCCCAACTCAATAGTTTGGAGAGACTGGAGGCAGCCCACATTCCTCCTCTGCTCTTCCAGCCAGCAGCACTTCTTCCAGTGAAACACCAGTGAGAAAAATTGCTGCTGAATGAGTGAGATGACTGGGCTTTGGACAAGCATCTCATGTGGTGGACAATCCAAGATAGCTGATGTTGACTGTAGCTTTTCAGAGGGGAAACCCTGGGAGAGACAAACAGGGTCCTCTCATCCATACTTCATTCCGGGAAAGAAGTACTCCAGAAACAGGTTTCCAACATATGAAACCCACTGGCGTGCAGGAGGTCTGGCTGATGACTGAAAGACAACACTTCTTATCTGGACCAGCACTCCAGATTCTGGCGATGTAATTAACTTGATGACAATACAATGTGTTTTAGCATTGGTAGTATGAAACAATAAAAACACATGGCTCCACAGACAAATGGAAAGCCGTCAGCCACAGCATCACCAACAGCTTTCACCAGCAGACCTGCAACTTACAACAAATGCAAATTTTGAATCACTTCAGCCGTGCTCACAGACTACCCCATGTGACAAGATCACAGCTCCAGTAGGAAGAGCTGTGAACAATTTACAGGATAAAAATAAGCAGGTTCCCACTCTGAATAACCAGCTTGGAAGGAATCACAGTGAATTTCAGTATCACTACACCTACACACCAGGAATAGGGTGAGAAAGACTTATAAAATCACAGGCCAAATTAGTCAATCCAGTCCAATCCACTTCTTAGCTATCCTAGTGGAACACACAGTATTTTTAGGGAAATTCCAATATTTGTTTATCAAGAGTTGATTTTTTTTTTTTGGTTTAATGTAATTCCTTTTGTCAGTCAAAATGCAAATTAAAGTCTAGCTTTTGCCAACTCCAGTCTGGAAACAAGTACAAACCTATTGCATTTCAGTCCTTCCACTTTTGTCTTCACTTCCCCATCTCCTCTTTGAAGTCTAATCTAACACTGGGACCAGTCATGTTCAACATCTGCATTGATGACCCAGGTGATGGTACAAAGAACACCCTCAGCAAGGTCACATGACACAGAAGAAGGACTGGCTTGTACACCAGATGCTGCAGTTTGGAGGGACTTCGAAACTGTGAAGAACTAGGCTAACAGGAATATTGTGAAGTTCAACAGTCGGAAATACACTCTGCACCTAAGGAGGAATAACCTCAGTGGCTGCTTTTCAGCTGGTTGGTCCCAGCAGCTTGTCTGAAAAGGACCAGGGGGTCCTGGAGGGCTCCAAGCGGAGCATTAGCCAACAACATGCTTTGGTTACATAGAAGGCCTCCCGTGCTGCATGAGAATGTTATCAGCAGGTCAAGAGAGGTGATCCTTCCCCTCTACTGAGGAAGCCACACCTGCAATGGTGTGTGTAATTCTGGGCTTGCCAGTACTGGGAAGATATAGACTTACAGGAACAAGCCTAGCACAAGGCCATGAATATGATTTATAGAATGAAGCGCCTTTCATGTGATGAGAGGCTGAGGGAACTGAGACTGTGCAAGCTGGAGAAGAGAGGACTCCGGGAGGGGGCAGGGGCAATCTTATTATGTGTATAAACATCTGATGGGAGGGAGTAAAGAAGACTGAGCAGTGCCCAAGAGAGAGATGAGATGCAATGGGCACAAACAAATTCAATCCGAAAAAAAAAACCAAAACAAAACCAACCAACCAAAAAAACCCCAAACAAAGAAAGGAAAAAACAAAGGTGACCAAGCCATGTGTATTTTCCCGCACTTCGGTGGAAATGAGGTGAGGTATAATAGATGTCTCTCCAACAAAGTGCATGCTCCTACTAGCATATTTCTTTTTCAGAGATACAGATAAAGATAATATATTAAAATTGGTGTCTCTAAAAAACCAAACCAAAACACTGCTTACAAAAGATATTTTGAAGGTACCCTGTGTCTGGGAGAACAGCTTGTTTTTTGCAGTCACTGGTTTAACAGCTACTTGTTGCCCAGTAGATCTATAACTTTCATCTTCCTCCCCAGAATATGTTATTGTCATTATTAAGGCCACTCTTAGTGAAAACCCTGTTTTTCTAATGATTAGCTACCAAACACCACATTCTCACCAATGCACTATCCTATGCATACAAACCAAATACTTTCACTTTCTGTCTTTACATTTTCACAAATTTTGGAGTGTTGAGTTCTGTTTGTTTGGATTTTGGTTTTGGCTGTTTGGGTTTTGGTTTTGTTTTGTTTTGTTTTGTTTGTTTGTTTGTTTTAAATAGAAATAAAGCATTCAGAATCATATATGAAAAGGCAGTGACCAATCGCGCTCAAAACATTCCGCTTTTCTAGTCTCTGATTAACTAGCAAGGAATGAAACAGAGATCAGTAATTTTTGAATGAAATACATATGTGGCTTACAGGTTTTACAGGATGCAACTAAATCTTTCAAGGCTTACATTCACCTGTAAGCACTGTCAAGTCCACAGGCAAATTACACGGAATACATTCTCCTTGCTTTCAGATGTTGGGAATGAGAATGCAGGCAGGAGAGCAATTCACCTTACCTTTTCAAGGAGCAGGGGAGGAATTCGCCTTACCTTTTCCAGAAGTACTATTTGATGATGCTTTTAAAAAGTATTTTATACAGAGTTAAGTTTTTGCCATGGAATATTACTGAACACATACTTACTTTTGGTGTGTACATCCATTTCTCCATATGCATACCACAGATACACTTCATGAATAAAAGGCACCAGGCATAGGACTTCTAACCAAAGTAGAGAAAGTACCTGAAAGCTCCTTCAACAGGAATGTACAGGAACCAGCATAAAATAAGATTTTATTGGGAGGCCATGCCCACAAATACCCACAGCAAAACATCTTTCTCTTGAAGGACACATTCTCCCTCATCATAAACTTCCAATTTCTCCAAGCATGGCTTACCAAAACAACCTCAGATGCTGGGAGCCTTCTTGCTTTTTTACTTAATTTTCTTTTCTTTAAAGAAGTGAAAACAAAAGAAATCCAAGCTATGTAGACATGCAAGACAAACCAATTCACAGCAGCACAAGTTGTATCACTTAGTCAAAGGAATGTTCTAAACACCTGTTTATGAGCAAAACCAGTCATAAAAACAGCTGTTAACAGCAAAGACAAGCTAACAACAACAATTTCCCGTCTTTTTCCAGACACATAATGACATTTAAATCACATAGCATCACAGAAGTATTGTATAGAGCTGATGGTAATTGACGTAATTACTTGTATGCATTTCTCCACTACATAGTGTTATGCTGCAAACCCAGGAATGTAAAAAGTAAACAGAGCTCTTGAAATCCTAAAACAAGCATATTGCAATCCCTGCTGGATCTTTTCAACCTGTAGGTAGAAAGAAAATGACTACTTGAAAGTTTTAAAACTTCAAAATACATAATTTATACCTCAGGCAGACACTGACACAATTAAAACTTCACAAGTTCTTTTTGGCTAAATGGGTTCAGATCAGAGTGGAGATGATATATAAACAAGTAATGATTTTTTATGTGATTAAAGATGAATTTAAAAAAAAAAAAAAAGAAGAAGAAAAAGAAACCACTGGGGAAAATATGCATAGTCATATTTTTCTCTTTCTTTCAAAAAAAGTACAGTCTTTCACCGGCAGATCTTTGATGAATCAGAGTAGGGAAAAACACTTCAATGAATCTGAATCACAGAAAACTCTTTCCATGAGTATGTATTAGCATTGGCAAAAACATAAGGGAAGCAATGAATAACAACATGCTGAAGGTTTTCTCTAAGAGGGGACTGTTGTTTAGGAGGACTCCAAAGAACCCTGACAACAGATTTCAGTAATAAATCTCTGAACCCTACATATCAGCCACATACAAGGACCTTGAACTTCTGTTACAATTCGGGAAGAGCAAAGTAGCTCTGTAGTCAAGTGTGTCTCTAGTTACATACAGATCTGCAGGTAAACTGTAACACCATGTGAAAAAAATCTCTTATAAACACAGTTAAAAACAATGTCTAACTAGAACTTCAGGGAGAAAAAGCCACCTGTCTTGTACATAAATAATAAATACCTAACCCTAGATAATGAAACTGGGAAGGTTAAGTGATGAGCCTAGTTGGAGGATAGTTATCAAAGGAATATTCTATATTAATCATGGAAGAATGTACAGAAGGCACAGCATTGGCCATACACAAAGAATGAAAGTTCCAAAGCTATAACTTCTTCCATACACCTAAGCTTTGCAACAAACAGTGCTCAAAAGATTTCTTTTTGACTCTCCATTTGAAAACTTTTTAATTCAAAATAAAATAAATAAGTGACAGCAGGAAAAAGCCTACTGGCCCATAGTGTAATAAAAAAAAACTCTAAAAAATGCAATCCTCCCCACAGAACACATTTCATTTGGCACAGCCTTCACCAAGAATCTTGACAAGTGGGTAAGATGCCATGGCTACTTCCAGAGCCATGAATGTTGACAGATGGGAGTTGTCTCATAAGAACTTTTTCAAGGTTAAGACAAGTGTGTATTTTATTGCTCTACATAGCTCAAGCCAAGCTACTTAATGCATCTTGCTACCTTTTACAAATTAATCCTTCGTCTTGGTTCTCTATGTTAGCAATTTATTGGGATGACACAAAGACTGAGATAACATTTGCATACCAGATAATATGTCAACAGGTAATCAAATAACATTCTCTCTTCATTTGTAAAAACAGTCTTTCTATTAAGCACAAATAGGAAGCCCAAGTGACACTCCAGCTGCACTAATGGGGCACTGATTTTTTCTCCCCAAGCACAGCACCTGGTCTTCAGAAAGAAGGGAGAGAGGCCACATGCCTCTAAAAGCCTTTGCAGGTTCTGCTCCCATGTTATGTGCATGTGGCTACAGAAATAACTTTAAGAAAATGAGGAAAGGCTGTAAACCAGTGGAGTATGAGGAATCAAGGTGGGGAATGGGGAACATACAGAATTGATATGCTTAAACACTTACCTTAAATTGCACCTTAATGTACCTGTTATAGTTCCCCAGAATAAATTCAGCATACACTGCAAGATAAGCTACTTAGAAATGACAAAACAATGTGTGTTTGTTTAAACTACACCTTCCTCCAAAACCAGCTACACTTTCCTCCAAAAAGAGTCAGAAAAGCATACTTTCCTATGCAGGAGGGTCCTAACAATGAGCATGGGTTTCCCCGGGTTAAAAATCTCTAAGATAACCTCGTGATCTACCTCCTAGACAAAGTATTTTTAACCCTATAGTGAAAGGATAGTTCATGTTTCCTACTTTCTATTCAACCTAAGATACATGTCAGACCTCTTCTAATGTAATGTAACTTGGTGAAAATCAACTTTATCTATCCAGTACTGGAGCAGGTGAATCCTGTTGTGGTTTTCTCCCACCCAACAACCAAGTATCACATAGCTACTCTCTCACTCCCCTCTTCACCTCTTGAGATGAGGAGGAGAGTCAGAAAAGAGTAAAACCCATGGGTTGAGGTAAGAACAGTTTAATAATTGAATTAAGTAAAATACTCTAATAAAAGGAAAAAGAGGGAGAGAAATAAAATGCCAAAACCCCCAAGTTATTCACAATTGCTCACCACCCACTGACCGATGCCAAGACCCCAGCAGTGACTGGCCCCTCCCTGCCACGCCTCCCCAGTTCATATACTGACCATGACATTCTAAGGTATGGAATATCCCTTTGGGTCAGCTGTCCTGGACATGCTCCTTTATAGCTTCTTGTGCACTTGCTCACTGTCAGAGCATGGGAAACTGAAACGTCCTTGACTTAGGATAAGCACTACTGAGCAAGAACTAAAAATGTCAGGGTGTTATTAACTCTACTCTCATACTGAATCCAAAATACAGCTCTGTGCCAGTAACTAGAAAGAAAATTGAGTCTATCCCAGCTAAAACCAGGACAATCCTAAAACTCAAACCCAATGCTTTGCCTACCTCTGTCTTACCTTCTCCTGACAGCTCTTGCACTAGTGAAACAAGTTAATCTCCATGCATTACAGCCTTGGTTATCAAATGCATATTTACAGGGTAGAAGCTGTTCATTTTAACAGAGTCAGTTTGCATATGCGTTGCATCTTCTGTTCAAGAATATTAGGAAGAGATACATCAACTACTCCAAAAATCCATTGTTCCACAGCCAGGAAAAGTAAGACAAAGATGAATTAACTTTCCAATGCTTTGTCAAGTTTCTCATTACTTTTTTTTAAGGGCTTTGACCAAGATCTTCCCAGTGTTCAGCAGTGCCAAGCAAACAATTACTTCACAGAAGAAGTCCACATCCTTAGCAACTCTTAATGCTTTGCATGAAAGAATTGTGACATTCAAACTCATAGATCAGTTTTTACCATTTTTAAATCAAATTTTGGTTCCAAGCAGGACACAGACAGAGTGAAATAAAACTGGGAAACTATGGTTCACGTTTATATGCTCTTTTAGCAGCATACATACTAACAAAGTTAACTTTGTAGCAGCATACATACAAATGTAAGAAAAATATGGGAGAACTAACTCCTACATTTTCCTCAAGTAAAAAGAAAAAAAAAAAAAGAAAAAACTTTCAGGATTTTTTTTAAGCTTTCAAAAAACATGCTGGGTAGTGAGGCAGAGAGATGCTGCCCACAAACTTCAACTACCAGAAGATCTCCTATACATTCAACATTACAGTCGTACACTGTGACACTGAGATAACAGAAATGGGCAAGGACCCCAGAAGCAGGACTATACAGGGTCTCTACAATTACAGTATACTACTGTGGAAAAGCGTGTTGCCAAAGCTGACTGCTGTCTAATACAAAAGCAGTATAATTTGAAAGAAATCCAGTGAAGGAAATGAATCTACCCTGCATAAGCCTGCTGCTGTCTTCTGTTACTAAGTAGAGACTTGGCTGGCCTCAGACAAAATCATAAAAACACTACAAGCAGCATTTACAAACTTCCTCCAGTAAAAGCATCACACAAGTTCAGGAAATCCTAACTCAAAATTTCTAGGCTACACGTACGTAGATGTTCATAATTTAAAACTTTTCCTAGAATTTCATGATACAGAGGAAACAGAAAGGCCATCAGAAAAAGTAGTAAGACCCTAAGTAAAAGTACAGCAGACACAGATAGCCTGTTCTTCTATCACTAGTTATGACTGAATATACACAAAGGTGTGTAACACGCTCCATTTAGACTGCAAATTAACTGACTGAAGCAGGAACCTTTAATTTCATGCTTTTTTCTCCAAAGCAATCCAAAACATCATAAAGATAATAATCTCAAATCCCCAGGCTTTTTCTACTTCAGTGTTACAAAGTTTTCCTAAGTAACTAACTCTCTTAAAGTTCCTAGCTTACAATCAACTTCAGAGCACATGTTGACCAACAAAGTAGTACCTCTTGCTTTCTGCATGACAAACACAACCTGACTGAATCCCTAAGCCTACAGAAGCACTTGAACTCTTTCTCGGCAAGATGATACATGATACTCTTCTATGCTGTTAAGAACCCATGTTGGTGTTTATATGTCTTCACACAACCAACCAAAAATCCAGTGTCCAGCAGGGAAGCATGCCTAGGGTTTCTACAGGAATAGGATGATCCTTTGTATCATCTGTCTTCACTAGGAAGTTACGCTGCTGTAAAGGTAATCAATCCACAAAAATACACAGTAATATTCATCACAGAGTACATCAATCATGTGTTACTGAAACACTTCAGGGAGGACTGCATAAAAGAAAAATCAAAGTGCTTTGAAGAGAACTCTCTCCTCCCCTCCACCATGAAACCTCACATCAGTAGCATTCACCTCAGTTTCAAAATTATAAATATGTTTAGACGCAAAGATTGGTTTCAGTTAATTTCCACTCTCACTTATTTACCAACACTCTAAACATATCAAGAATTATTTTGTAATTCTATAAATCCTTCTTTTTAGAAAAATTCAAATAAACACTAAAAGAATATCACCATCTTCAGTTTACAGAACAGGAAACTGGAGTCTTAAGGTGCATACAAATTATAAAATACTGCCTGAGCTGAACTGTACTCAGCTGTTTTGTTTTCTGACCTTTTTCCCCAACTATCCATGTGTGTATTCCTCTGAGAATGTAATTCTTGGAGGTCTCCCATAAAAACAAGGATGTATTTATGCATCTAGGAAACAGGTTCAAGAAACAAGTGTTATTTGTGGATTGTTTAGCAGCAATGAGAATTGGTGAATTACCCGAATGTTTAGAATACACAGCACAATGCGAAAGTTGTGCTCAGTCTCTAGAAGCAATTCAAAATACCACGCACATCAGACTGCTGAGCAAAATCAACAGCTCTTCATAGGAATATACCTTGAAGAAAAGGGTCTAAGCAGGAACAAAGGAAAAATAGCAATTATCAAGTGTGAGACTATTGCTGAAGACTGAAACCATACCCAAAAATACTTTCAGCTATAGGAAGATATATTAATTTGAATTAGAATGAAGAATTAGACAAAAGGACAGAAATTCATCAATCTCAGAAAAGTGTCAGCTGAGATTAATTTTATCAATTAAAAAAAGGCAGGGAGGGGCAGATAAGAGTGCTGCATGTGACATTACAGCAAAAGCTGCCACATGTTCTGTGGCACACAGGCAGTGGGTGGCGGTAAGAGAAGAACAGTATCTAATTAATTGTGTCAGCATTGCTCATCAGCTGAGTTCTCTGCACGCTCAGAAGAGCCAAGTAGTGGCTAGCAACTATTAAAAAAAGGAAGAATCAAACCTTGAATATGAACACTGCAAAACAGTCATGAGAATTACTGAGCATGAATCACTTTTACAAAGAAGCTCTGAACGCCAGAAGAGGTTGTACCACAGGATAATGTAACCCCCCCTTGGAGGAGACTGATGGAAAAAGAAGAAGACAAAAACTGAAAATAACTAAAGCATAGATGAAAAGGCCAATTACTTGGCATCACTTGAGTTTCAAATTCAGACGGTCCCCGTCAAGATTGTTCCTCAACCACACTTGCTGAAGTCAATACCTTAGAAAATGTTCATTCTCACTAGCACTAGTGTTCAAAAGGAAACAGACTTCAAGTATATAAAGTATCATCTAGAACACTGAATAAAAGTATTACAGGATGGCAGTGAAATAGCATCCAGTAGATCTTCTATTGAATCTCTACTGAAACAGCAAACATTCCAGAAAAATAGAAATGTGAGTGTATTGAACACCTGTTTATAAAGGGGAAGTTGAGAGTTTTTACCCTCTAATAGTTTTTATTCATCAGAAACGCAGTTTCAACATCTGTAACATACTCAGTCAAGTAACGTAGCTAAACTACATATTTGGTGGGAAGGGGTAGCAGAATATCAAGATTTAAATTTCCAAATAAAGCAAAACTGCTTTTAAGAACCAAATTTATTGTAAACAATGCAATAAGGTTGGGAAAATTGCTTGGACTTCATATGAGCCCATCCTACTCTTCAGTTTTTCACCTAATTGGCTTTGGGGATGTTTTGATTTTTAATTACTTTGCTTCAGTTAAGAACGATGGCTCTTTCTCTATCAGACCTGGAAAGGCTGTTTACTCCTGCAGCTTAGCAGATCTAATAGCTTCATTTTCATGTCATATGGTCATTCAGACATTCTCCTGCTGGAGAAGCACATTTTTACATAAAAGCGCTCATCTAGTGTCTGTTCAGTTTTGCACAGTTCATCAAACCAGCAGGTTGTACCTGCATCCCCAACCTATACCAGAAATAGATGATACCTGAGAGGTATCATCTAATTTGTTTTGAGAAGTTTCTGGTACCAATAGGAAGAAAAATTGCTGATCAGGCAGAGGCTTGAAGAGGCAACGCCATATCACAGAGTACACTAGAAGATTTGAGGACTATTTGTACTTATAAATAACTGACTTAAATTGTCTCTCAGAGGAGGGGTACCTCAAATGAATGAGAATAATGTGCTAGCTGCAAAAAAACAAGATGGTGTCATCACAAAGAATTGTTCACTTACTAATTATCAGGGTGCTGACAACAGAAATCCCCATCTGGTTTATATAAATCTCACTGAAGGGAAGCTTTGTCCAAATAATCAGACATAAAAAATTGTAAATGTCAAAAAGGTTAAGCATAAAATAAAGCTAGCAAAGTCTTGACACCATTTTAGAGAAAGGAGAAGCTAAGTCTAACAGTAAAAGTAATAAAATGACTATATGTCAAAAACATCCATCATTCCAACCTTTACTTTCAGCAAGTTCTGCACTAAAAATAAAATCTAATATGTATCACCTTTAGCCAAATGTCCCAAGGAAAAACTGTTTTAACTTTTGCTTCTGTCTACTGTTTGGTAGTAGGTAGATGTCTATGATGGATTCTTTCTCCATTGCCTGAGAACAGGGTCAAGACACAAAAGTACCATGAGAGTCTCGTCCTGCAAACACTCCTGCAGTTCAGGAAAGAAACTAGCACAGTAATATGGAGGACTCCTGTCTTTCCTGCCCATATCCAAACTGCTCTAAGAGTAAGCATAATATGAAGATACAAGCCAGTCAATCATGCACTTTCAGCACTCTCTTATTTTAAGGAATATCAATTAAATAAAATTTAAATTAATTTAGCTCTGTATTGTGCCCTTTTGACCTCATTTTGACCACAATGCAAGTGGCAGCAGTACTGGTCAGTAAGTTTTGGACACTGGTGCCCTCCACCTGAAGCAAGAAGTGGCAGTTCTGTGAAGGGTCATGCACTGGAGAGGATGGACCACAGAAGCACTTAGGTATTGACTCCAAAATGGAAGTCAGGACTTTCAGAGCTACAAGAGCAGCAAACAGATATGGACTTCTTTTTTCAACATGCAAACCTGCCTTTCTAGGACAGCTAATCCAGTTTTTGTCTCAGGAGGGACTACATTTTGCTTTGTGGATGTAAATTGGACTGTTTCTCAGCTGAGCAAAAGGGTTGTTTGTGCTATATGTAATGTACAGAAAAGTGTAACAATTGCATATATTAGAAACCTGCTACAAATCAAACCACTATGCTTTTTTCCAGCATAATTTACTGGAACTACAGAATGCAGAAAGGTACTACCTAAAACCAGCTGTTACTTTCCACACGTGATATACTGTGGGTAAAATTTTAGAGAGAAAACTAGCAGCAGTTACTGAAGCTGGATGGAGCTGATGAGTTCTGTGCCAGCCTTTAAACACTCTCTGACTTGTTAGAGTGATCTTGAACATTACAGGGTGACACAGCCTGGCTTAAAGCACTTCCTGACAAGTGAATTTGCTTCTTGCGAGACATAAGCAGTGTTTAAACACCAGAAGGGCACAGCACTCATAACCCAGGATTCGTTTATTCATTCACTGTTGCTCAAAGATCACAAATTATAGTTTAATACCATCAGCCGAAAGAATTAGAGCCTTTCCTTCTGTCAGCAAACCCTAAACCCTGACAGAACATGGCCAATTTTCAGGTGCTTGCCATTACAGTTATTCCACTAAAGTGATAAGAAAGTTACGAGTGATTGAACACAGGGACTCAGGCTGACCTGCCTTTTCATATCTAACTGTAAGCTTCTTGTTAAAAACCCCGTAACAGTATTCACATGTATCATTAATGCTGATAAACTGTAATTAGAATGGGCAAGTATCTAGTTCAGAGAGAGCAGCAAGTACTAGGTGTCTCAGCAAGTGATGCAGTGCTCCCACCTCCCCTTCAAACAGTCTTTGCTACAGAAACTTCTGGCACAGTTGGGCAGGGGCAGACAAGGAAAAAAAAAAATCTCTCAGTTTTCTGTAGCTTCAGGGAAGCTATACATGCAGCCATACCAGCAAAGAGACCGTGATTCCTAGTTCCATATATTTCTCCAGCCTTCACAGCCTTTATTATTAACCAAGGTCTTGTATCTTCAGAGAGGTAAATATCACTCATTCGTTTACACATAAAATCACTGAGTTTGAACGAGGTCAGTTCCAGAGGAGCCAGGACCAGATTAATACATTTTTTCTGGGCAGAATGAGTATTATGATCATATGCACTGACCTCATGCACAACGTAGGCCACAGCACTTCAGCCAGCAATTTCAACACTGACATCATAACTCCAGTTTGAACTAGAGCTTATCTTTTAGAGAGACATTCAGTCCTGATTTAGAGACTTCAGGTGATGGAAAACCTACCACGTGACTAGAAAAATTGTTTCAGTGATTCATCACCTAGACTGTTAAAGATGGGTTCCTTATTTTAAGTCTCAATTTGCCTAGCTTTCACTTCCAGTCATCAATCCTCATTACATATTTTCCACTTAGAAAAGATTAAGAAGCAGTCTACAATCAGAGATCTCCTCCCTGAACAAGTATCTGTAGGTTGTCTTCAATTCCCCTCTTGACCTTCACGTCTATAAACTGTGTAGAGTGAGTTTCCTTAGTCTCACTATGCAAGTTACAACAGTCCTAAGGAAGTAAGATACCACATCATTTTTATAGCCTCCTTCTGAACCCTTTCCAGTTTACTAGGAAATGTTCTTTTTGATGCAAAGCACAAAACCTTAAATCCTTACTTTGTTAATGGTCTCCAGTGTCGCATCCAAGGTAATGCCAGTGCAGGAACACTCCTCTGTTTGTACAGCCCAGTTTTCTCAGCTACAAAATTAGAGGGAGCATATGTTCAACTGGCTAAACAAGTCTCAGCTCCTTTTTCAGTAGCACTGCTTTCAAAGTAAGCAATGGTCTTTGTTCCTAGAAAAAGGAATTTGCACAGACATTTAAGAAATCAAGTCCACTTCACTTGTTATTCCAAAAAAAAAAATCTACATTGATTGATTTGCTGGCATCACTATTTGTCTTTTCATTGGCTGTTTGGTAATTTTAACAGCTGTGTCCTTGATCTGCTCATAACATTATACCCATTACCTCTTCCATGCTCTTGATCAAATAATGAAGTAGTGTGTGTATGGCATACATCATCCACCCTGCCACCTTTCCCCTTCCTCAAGGGTGTCACTGCAACAGCTGTTAACCAACACTCCAGTTTACTTTCCCCTGTGCAGACTTGAAATCAGAACTGATATTTTGCAGATCAGTTTCACTTTTAAAACATATTTTTAAATAAATATTTAGGACTCAGAGTCTAAAAGACTATATAGATATCACACATTATACCTGCAAGATATTTTACGTTCACTGACACTGAACTATTCTGAGATCATAATTGGCACTTTCCCATATACAGAGTAAGATATTTGCTGATTACCATTGATTTGTCTATACTAAAAGTGATCACTTTATACCTTCATCTCTCACACTCCACAGTGAAATCTTCCTTTAGTTAAATGAGTCTTCCAAACTTTAAACTTACGCATTGTAGTGAAGTTTTTGGTGAGGGTTTTTTGGTTTTATTGTGTTTGTTTTTGTTGGGGGTTTTGTTGGAGTTTTTCTTAACCAAATCCACATATAATTCTTATAACTTATTTTTTCCATTGCTTGCAATGAAGCAACCAATTCAAACCAATTCCCACTACCTTCTCCCCTACCTCCAATAAAAGACCATACTCTCTATCATAGCACATTTAAGTGTCACACAGAAAGACACAAGGACTTCCATACATTCCACAATGGATAATTAATCTCAGCAAACATTGTACTCCATCACCCTTGTATGTATGTCCCAGCCATGTAAAATGATGGAAAATACAAATCATTCTTACCAACACACTCCTTCAATATGATAAGAAAAGTTCATGGGTTTATAGCCATATACTCAAGATTTATTCTGCTCAGAACTGAGTCATTGACAAATGCAACATTACTTGTTATCCAGTTTTCTCCAAAAAAAAAAAATCCTTCAAGCCTCCAAGTCAGAAAGAGACCTAGGAACATTGGTGGCCCAAATGTTGCATAGCTAGCTACCAATGCATTTACAAAATCTTCCTCTGGGAAGATTTCTTCAAATATTGCCAAGTTTCAACTACTTCATGCCTACTGGTTAAAAACCTTTATAACTTTATAAAAAAAACAAACTTCCAAAACAAAAATAGCAAGGATACAGATCCAATTAACAATAGATCACTAGTCTCAATACAAGAGCTCAGAAACTAAAAATTATTTCCTTTAAATAGTCAAGAGAGCTACGTAAGATGCTTTGGTTTTGGCTTCCACATCCAAACTCATTATGTTTTCCACTAGGCTGTTCTAGTCACAGTATGTACGGAAAATAAGGAATCCTTGCTCCCTGATGGCAGGGGCCCAGTTAGGCTCTCAAGGAAGAGCTCCCAGAAGAGAAGCCAACAGCCCATTATTTGCAGTAAATAACAAAACACTAAACGAGAACAACAGCTCACCATCAGGAAAAGGTGAGCGTAGTTACAGTTACTCCTGGTAACAAACAGACTAACATTGGAGTTCACATTTAAGACATATTTTCAAACTCAAGGAGACTTTCTGAAATCAAGTTATCTTATTTTTCCCCAAGATAAGCTTTAAAGCAAAGAGAATGCAATTCTGCAGTGAGATGGCCTGTGATATACCAGAGTTTAAGTTACAGTGTCATTAATGATTCCTGCTGGCTTTACAAATTATGAATGTAGGACCACAGCCACAAATGCTGTTTATACACTGAAGAGGAGGGGCACTCCCCCAGAGAGATGGACAAAATCAGTGATTTCCCCCCTTCAATTCTAATGTTTTATTTTCTCTCTCTCTTTTAGAAATCTAAACCGATCCTTTTACAGGCAGCAATATTTTACATGGTTCACAGCTTACAAATTCCCTATTTCACAAGTCACATAAATCAACATACAAAGAGGGCACCTTTCTTCCAAAGCACTAACCAGTGAGATATTGTTCCTAAAATAATAGTGCAGGTTTCACATCCCAATTGCAAATATTCTTACTAGTCATATAAGCATTTAAATCTCTTTTCAATGTTTCTTTGCCTCAGTATTTGTGACAGCAAGGCACACTAGCTAACTGTGCGTTCATTTGAAATACTTTTCTTTATGTAGGTGCCAGAGAGCAAAAGACCAAAACTCACATATATTTTTCCTTACAAGCTTCTTTTCCATTGGATTTCAGGTTCCGTTTTCTGTTAGTTTTTCTCCCTATGTTAAAAGCTATTTTACCTGCTTCTTGATCACCTTCTCATTCATTCTCCCTCCTTGCCTTCCTATCTTCATCCTCTTTGGCTTCAACCACCTTTCTGAATATCAAGAATCATTTCCTTAGACTCTTTTCACCCCCATATACACATGCTACTTAGCAGAAGATGGGGACAAATGAGGAAGGAAAAACACATCTCTTCAGAAACACTGCGAGTTAGGGGTGGGGAAGGGGCATGTGGGGGAAAAAAAAAAAAAAGATCACTTCCACTGATAACATGCCTGAGTCTGTCACTGTCTGTTCGAATGAAATGAGTAAGTAAGGAAGAAAAGGCAAGTTAGACTTCATGCTCTCAGGTAGAGCTGCCTCTTCTTAAATGGCCCTCTGAAATATGTCATTTCAGCTGTAACACAAATTAAAACATACAAAGCATTGCTTCAGCTGTGTGTCTCAAGTAAATCAGAAATTTCATGTGTGCTGTGACACAGCAGCCTCAGTGGTGCCAGTCTGCATCAGGAGGTGTAAGGAACACAGAGCTCTGAGCACACTTCCTATATTGCACATGTAATTGGCAAGTGTCTCTTATGATTTTAAGGGACTTATAAATCCTTAGTGTAAATACAAATTTTAAGACAAATGTGCTGAAGTTGGTGATGCATTCAGATACAATGTGTTTCTAAACAGATGTTTCATAGCTCAAAGAGCAGTTAAAAGCAGAAATTACTAAGTCCTGTGTCATATGGGAGGTCAGGATAGATCATAATGGTGTCTTCCAGCCTCAAAATCTATTATGTAAAGCAGATGACAATGCCAAAGACATACCAGTAAAGGTGAACTCCTGAAAACAGGTAATCATAGACAATTTAATGTCTATGTGGAGATGGGTGACTCAGTGGAACAATGAAATTTGTTGTTCGTGACCCATCTGTGTTAATGTGGTTTGCATGATTTCTCTGGGTCATTGTCCCGGCACTTCAGAGGGAAGCTCAACTGCTCCAATACCTTGTACTGCACTGACTGTTGCTGCCATGATTTTAAAATCATACTGAAAATAAGGCTTCCACTTATCATTTAAGACTAGCTACGAAGCACATCTCAGTTTGAGATTTGCTATTAGTCACATACACCCATCAGGGCAATACTGTTAACAATTCAATCATCAAACCTGCAATGCCTCTTTCTAGCAATGATGTTCTCAGAACTCTATTAGCAGTGATTCACATCCTTCATGGTCCTTCTTAGTTTGTGACTAACAGTGAAGTAATGAAGTACAGGCTTATGAGCAAAATTGTCTACTCAATTTGCATGCCCTTCTAAAGCAGGGACACAGTCAAATCTGAAGTGTGAGACAGTAGACTGTCCTGTGTTTTCAGACAAGCTTAGATTATCAGAACTGGTATTTAGCTTTTGACATATATAGCCTTAGGAATATTGAACACAATACATCTCTTATCAAAGATGGGAGCTGGAAAACAAACCCCACACTTTGGAAAATGTCGATTCCTTGTCAGATCCTCTCTCTAGATGGAATATTGTGGCATTTTATTTTTAATTTATTCAATGTCCTCTAGATACTGGAAATGAAAGATTACAAGGTTGTAATTTAAATATTCAATGTCAGTAGATAACAAAGGTTCCTGTTGAGAATAAATATATTTTAGCAGCAGTAGTTGAGCCTCTGGATTATTTTTTTCAGTGTTCACATAAAAGGGAAGATGCTAACAGATAGCACAGTTTAGTGTTTAGCAAGCAACAAGGTGCCAAGAATTGTCACCAGGCAAACTATTATAATGAGTGAATAAAGCAGTGTTAGATCTGTCAAGTGGGAAGAGGATGTTTGTGAGCTTTTGCTCTGCGGCAGGTAGCCAGTTGGCCCCATTTAGTACTACTACTACTACCTGCTCCAAGACTTTCTGTTCATAGAGCCCTTAAGAATTCTTGGCTTGGAAGAAATATCAACACAATTAGCAGCAAAATTGTGCTTTCCCAACTGGATTCCTTTTGAAGAAAAATTCATCTAAATCATAGAATTAATCTCTGATGGCTCAAAAATTAGAAAGTTGAAGTAGAATCAAAAACATGCAGTATTTTGAGGGAACTAATTCTCACCTTTGTCTGTGGGGAGACTGGAGTGAGGTGAATAACTTTTGCATGATAGGATACTTCTGTATTCTTTCTTCTTGACTTTTTAAATCCCTATGTCAAAAGCTAAATATCAGTTTTGAAAATCTAAGCCCATTGAAAAATCACCAAGGACAGTCTGCTGTCTCACAATTCAGATTTGACTTTAGAAGATCATATGAATTGAGCAGATAATTTTACTCATAAAGGCTGCACTGTCTGCAATTAAAATTCTCCAGAACCATTCTGTAACAAAAAAATAGTGCCCAGAACCACAACCCAGCAGGCATAGCCTTGATGGTGTTACAGGCCCAGGGTAAAACTGCTTCATCACTGGAACTGTCTATAGAGCATAGAAATATTGGTACATCTGAACACACAGGGTTCAGCTGGCACTCTCAGTTGAGGTGTGAGTGCTAGCCCTCTGTGGGAGCATGCCAGCCACATGACCAGGGAAGGAATAACATAGAAAAATTAAATGATGGCTCAGAAAACTAAGAGCCAGACTCATCCGTCCCTTCTGTTAAGCAAGTCAAGTCCTTGCTTGTTAGTACTAAAAAGTCCCCTTCGAATGACTAAAAGCAAAGACATGGGGAAAGGACATTGGATAACAACAGTCATTGCACTGCTTGTGTTAGATAACTGCACTGCTGGTGACAAACTATGCAGGACAGCAAAGATTCTGGATAACTTAGCTGGTGGAATTACATCTACCCTTTTCTTTACCAGGACTCCATATCACTTGTCTTTTCAAGCGATTCAATGTACCTCCTGTACCTGCATTTAGTTCCCTGCATCAGCACCCCAGATTTTGTCTCAAGCTCCCAAACAGCTGTAGAACTTGAACTTCACTGACACTTTCTGCCTAATTTGCATATTTCCTTAACAAAGAAGCTGCAAAATGTAATGGAAAATGCAGAGTGCCTGGGAAAAAGCAAAGTTCAATGAACAATATTAGGCACAGGTTAAACCTGGTGTTTATTTAAAAATGAAAGGCAAAAAGAGATTCAATCCTAATGAAAATCTCACTGCATTACCACACATTTTTTGGCAGTGGTTTTGACGGAAGTAGAAACCCAGTCTTAGAACTGCCTTGAAAATACAGGACATGCAAGCTCAGCTGGCTTGTTCTAGCTATTTACAGAGGAATTAAAAATGGCTTCTTTCTTCTGTACACTTGGTGCAAGCGAATCAATACAAACATAAAAAGATTAGACAGACTGAAAGACCAAGTGACTGACTGACTTGCAGGATACATAGATTTTGAAAAGACACAAATCACGCAGAAGCGTTAAGGCCAATATGCCAATTGATAGATGCACTCAGTGAACACACATACACTGCACAAAGCAATTCAGCAATTGCAGAACAGAAATTCTAAAGACAGAATCTGTCCCAAAAGGTAAAGAAAAATTGCGCCAATCTATAACAAAAATTACATGAACACACACATGCTGTGTTTTTGAGTATGATTTTCTCTTTTATACTCCAAAGCTGCTGCCTTACCAACGTGGCTTTGTATGTTCAGATCAAAGCAGTAGCTGTCAGAGCCCTGCTATTGTTTGGGGTTATTTACAGAAGGGCAGAGAATAATTACTCTCAAGGTACATGAGGGCTCCAAAACAAACAGGTTAAGACCAAGCTGAGCGAATGTGGAAGCCAATTTGCCATGTGTTACATATTATACAATCAGATCAGAAGTGCAAGGCCTCATTCTCTCTCTGCTCTGTCTTGAGAATACTTGTTCACCTAAAAAAAAAAAAAAAGAAAACCCAAAAAAACCAACTAATCTTCTATACTATTCTACTGTCATGACCAGATAACCCTCCTTTTTCATATACTTCTGATGATTTCTTATAGTGAAAAAATGATTGCCTTTTACTTTTAGACAGTTAAAATTGACCTTGTCAAAATGACAATTTCTTTCTTTATTTTTAGATCTTTCACCTTCACTTGTTATTTAAAACTGACCTCCTTTCAATCTCTTTCTATTTCTTCACACATAATTTAGTCTCTTCAGATAAGAGGTATTTTTCCTCTGCATTTTCTTCACACTTCTTTTACCTGTCTAAGATACCACGTCTTTTCAAACCTCATGCAAGAACCCATTTCGTTCTTTTACACAGGATGCACATTACAATACTTTTCCTGATAATACTCGTCTTTGTACTTCTGACCCAGATTCAAAAAGAATATTTTTACTCCTTTTTACTCCTGTAAGAAACATCACATGAAAGATCATATTCTAATTTCATGGGTAGCACTAGGTCCTATACATAACCACATGTCTCTGTAACTGGACATGAAATGAAATTCCAAGAGACACAGTTAAAACCAGAAAAATTCTGATCATTCTTATATCATTGATGAACACGAACACTCATATATAACATGAAGATGTCTATGTCATAATTACGTAATTAGAAAAAAAAAAATATCAGTAAGAATCCACTTCAATTTCATCTGAAATTCAAAGACAAGAACTTCACCAAAGCTGTGAAGTTTAATGTCAGTGGTGTTTCACTGACCTCCTGACACCTGCCAAGGTAAATCACAGGAGCTACAACCCTAGACATATTTCCATGAGTGCAAAGAAGAAAGCCATCTGAACAGGTGTTCAGTCACAGTTGTAATGACAATTCCCAGTGCACAGGCCAAAGAGAAACCACACTGATGTAAAACTCCTCAGACCATTTCACAGGGTAAACAGATCATATTGCCATGGCATAGGGTCAGCATCATTACTTACCTTTTATTTAAAGAATTAATTATTTTTTAGGACACAAGCAAATTTTAGCTTTAGTATTCATTCCTACTTCAGCTAAGAGATTGCCATGTCTGTAAGGTAGCTATCTAGTTCTGATGTGCAGTAATGAAAGAAGCAAAACATCATAGGGAGAGTATCATAAACTGAGTAACCTGTTACCCAGTCTGTAGATATGGCAGCCATCCAGAAGAGTGAGATATGTAATGATGTGCAAGAGCAATATAATTTCTTAATGACAACCTCATTATTCTGCCTTAATTATTCTGTCATTTTTATGGAAATTACGACTGAATCTGAAATACAGTGCATAAATAGCAGGCCTACAAACCCATACACACTAAACACATTTACAGCAGTCCAGTTATTGTTGATGCAGGAGATTGAGCATTTGTTTTATTGTTGTTCAAGGAACAGGTACATCATTTTGCACTGTTTCTGAAGATGAAGGCACTGGTATAAGGAACACATTTATCTCTTTCAATGTGCTTTTCTCAACAAATGCAAAATCAAAAGGCAAATCAAAGCAGAGGAGAGAGACAACTGCTAATAATGCTTTCAAATGTCATGGTAAGATTTGATCATTTATGGATAGAACATTGCACACTTATCCTTGTAAATATGTTCATATCTTCCTGCTTATTAAAGTTCATTTTCTTTATTCAGTTTAATCTGGTGGGCTTTTTTTCCCTATTTGGAAGTGTGGCATTTTCTATTGAATTGATGGTATCTGTATCTAAATAGCTACATCTAAAATTACACATATCCCATGGTTATTAATTTCTTTCAAGAAATTAATTGCCACACATGAAAGGGAAAAATTTGCTTGCTGTGACTCCCCCAAATTGCACCAGCTGGACAATCTGGCCTTTAGTATTTTGAAAAACGTTGCATCTTACAGCCAATTATTATTGTAATGTTGTGGGCAACAAACAGGAATTCACTATTCATATACACTAAGTATGCTTGCACAATACCTTTGTATTGATGATATTAAAGCCATTACAGACATTCATTACTTCAGTCCCTAAAGCTTTCTGGCAAGCAGGTGACTATTGTTAGCTGCACACCACTGGAAAGGTGAAATGTAGATAAATAAATGACTTGTCCAAAGTCTTGTTACTGCAGTTATGTAGAGATCATTATTTGGGGACTGTTGTGGTGATGTTGATTTGAGAAGTCTATCCAAAGCCTCAGTGAGAAATGTCACAGCAATGCTCCTGACAATTAGCCAGGAGGCACAGGTGGCTCCGAACTGCCCACTGGAGGAGGATGACTTAATTTGCATCTCTCCTTCTTTCCTAGAAGACCTTAGTCCTTTTCACTGGCTAAAAAGATACTAGTCTCAACAAACCAAATGCTGCTTAATTTAATCATTAGACTAAATGTGAATGCCCATATACTTCCTCTATGCCTTTTAACCTTGAACTCATTTGGATAGTAAAATCTTCAGAGTAGATTCTGTCTCTAAGCTGTCCTTCAAAAAATATATAGCAGTTCATATATGGATACTATTCTTATCAGTAAGAACTGAAACTAGGATTTTCTGAGTACAGAACAGAGTCACTATCAAAACAGAAGTAGTACTATCCTTTGCTTGAGGGTACGAAGCAAGAATAGACTAGCTGCCTACTATGTCAACATACTGGTATTTCTCCAGTGTTAGACTAGGTAGTAATTATTAGGTAGTAATCAGGTTCTGGACATCAGTTGGTTTACCTACCAAAATTACCTCATCCTTTTCAAATACAAATATTCTGGTCTCTCTTGCCTATGAACATACAAGAGCTGGCCACAGTAGAAGGCTGTGAAAGTGAGGTAGGACTGGAGAGCACTGTCTGGGATGCTGGACTCCAACTCTAGCCACTGCAGAGATCCTGGAAGCTATACACAGAATTCTCAGTGTTTAAAGAAAATAAGTTTGACGTGTGGGCCAACCAAGCAGGAACAGAACTGGGGCAGTGGACTGGTGACTAAAGTGATTTAGAAATTACTATCTCTACAGAGCAACACAGAGTACAACACATGTAGTTCCACAGCACAATTACTCTTTTTGACCTGCTCACTAATAGCATTTTTATAAACTAAAAAAAAAAAGCAGAACAATGTGCAACACTAGTCATCACCTGATTTTCCACTGTGAGAAACAAGAGTGAGTAAGAATGTGTAATCTTTCTTTTTGCTCATACTTCCCTCTCTCCTGAAAATTGTATAGTGGCATCAGGGTTGAATAGCTGCAACACAGCTTTACATCACTGTCAGAAGTGCTTGGATAATGGTGCTGTACTAGGGCAAGGCTGAAAGCCCATAATGTCACTGCTACTGCTTCTGCACGTTCTGTTCTTCAATAATTACATGGTGATAGTAATGCCACAACTATTGCATCTTGTAAGTATTAAACCATCAGCACCAGTACAATACTCAAACTATGCTTAAGAACTCCTCAGAAAGGATTTTTAATTTTAGTCTCAAATCTCAACTCACTATGAAATAGAATCAAATATTCTTTCAGTGCTGTGACCAAAAAAGAGATGCCAAAATAAAGTAATGCCTTTGCCAATTTGCAGATTAAGCTACTGTTCCTCCCCCAAAAAAATAAAAAGGGAAGCATGTTAAAATATATTACTATACATCCCTCCTTTAATTTATCATAATTGCAGCTCTATAAGTATCTCTAAGTTCTTCTATACTCACAAAGATCTCAGGGAAGTGATGTTCTGTTATATTTCTGGCCCAATCAGAAAAACCAAAAGCAAAAATCTTACCTGAAAGCATATTCATGTTTGCCCATGGAGTCTCAACATGACGCAGATCTCCAAAGGTACGTCTATAACACGTTAAAACACACATTTTTGCATTCAAAGCTAAGTTGCTAAGAGCCTGTCTTCTCAGACATAAATTATTCAGATCATGGTGTTTGAGTCCAATGGGAAAACCTGATTCATGGGATACATGGCGTGACTGAGAAATTAGCACCAAGACTGGCAATGAGCCTGCCAACACAAAGACATGCCTGTACCAAGAATTTGCATTTACTTCATTTACCTCACAAAAGGAAAAAATGATACAGAATCACTCATTTGTCACACTTTACATTCTGAGAATTTCCCCTTAGTATTTGGGAGTGGATCTCTTAAGGACCAGGACCTTAAGATTTGTTTCTTCACAAACGCTGAGTATCTAAAATCCTGTGAAATTTGACAGCAGTTGACCAGGTTCAGTAACTCTGCAAATTAGAGCTAAAGTAGAAAAACACCTAAATAACTTCCTAATGGACTGCTGAAAACCAGAGTTTCGGCAATCAGAATGACATAAAACTGGCTCTTTTCTCCTTACAACACAGATATAATTGACAGCATTTGAAAACCCTAGAAAAGGGTGCAAGGAAGAGAAATAGATTAATTTATGGAGTATTTTAACTCCATTTGAGTGAATTGGACAAAAGGGCTTTGCTTGGAAGGGCAAAGCAGAAAAATACCTCTCTGAAAATTAAGAAGAAATATTTTCCTATGATGCATCAAAGTTTACATGAAACAGAAAAGTATCTTCCACTTTTCTGTTTCCATAGAGAGGGAAGTGGCTGGCACTCATGCATACTCACAATCCACTCCCCATACTCACACTTTGCAATTTGGTAGAAAATATTCTCCAGCCCTTTGGCTCCCTAAACAAATTTCAGAGCCCAAGTTCCTCTGTCCTGTTTTCCAACAGCTCCCTTGTCAGAGTCACCCTTTGTGCAGTGGTGAAATACACTGATTTCCTTAAGTTTACTTTGATTCAGCTCAGAAAATATCAGACTGGATTCATGGTAAAGAAAAGCACAAGACCTTGTAGAGATATAAAATCCTTTTCTTTTCTTTTTTTTTTTTTTGGTTATAAAATGAGCATCAGATGCTATTCCAATATTAGCTTAAAATGGATTTCATATCTATTTGCTTAATTACTCCTACCTAGATTTCTCAGACAGGTTCCAGCTGCTTCAGTTGGGGGTTTGACTTTAAAGCAATATCATTTCTTCCATGTGCTGCCCTTGCTTTCTACAACCTGTGTATTCACATATGGCTGCTACAGTCTATTACAATCAAGACTGGACCAATGTGCTTTTAAGGCATTTCAGTACTTAATCAAAGAAACCCCTTTCTGAATTCAAGCCTAGTTAAGAGTGACTGAATATCAGCTACTGATATTCACTGACATCACTGATGGGTTTTTTTTCCAATAGTTGGGTTTAATAAATATTTTCTGTACCTTTTTAGCCTATCTGCCTGTCAGCTGCCCCACATCTGCTCTAGGCTGCTTGTAGTACAAGGGATTACCCACATTTCCATATGAATTATTAGAAAAGACATCAGTTCCACATGTATTCTGTGAAATTTCCAGTCTTGGGAGGTGGTAAACGTTTCAATAGGTATTCCAACCAACACATTTTATTAAGGATATTCTACACATATTTGTACAAGCATACTTTTCTTATTATATCAAGCCTGATCTCAGTTATCACTGAGTTTCCTGAACCATACTTTTGCAACCAAATGTAGGTGTCAGAAAAAAATGTTTTAAATACAGTACATTATTTGAATGTCAGCCTTAGAAAGAAATCATGAAGTTAGGATGATCTGATTTGCTGCAGCTGCCAGAGACACAGAACAGTAGTATCTGCTACGACCTGGCAGAGGCTGAGTCCGCCCAGTCTCCATTCTTGGGTTTGTAGCATTTATGGCACAAAACTTCAGCTGTATAGAATCCACTGTTTTCATCTGAGGCAAAAAACTTCAAGGAAGCAGAGCACATGGTTGTTTGCTGTGCTGATTAGTGGTGGCCTATGGTACAGTCCACACTTTGGAAAAATTACTTGCTTTCTATAGAGCATAATAGATTTGGATAGCCCAGCACTACTGTCAAGAACCTGTTTACATTCAAGTCCTTTTTACAGTTTTGCCAAGGAATATAATCTTTGCTAATTTCCACAAACCACCCTGAACAAACCTTCAACCCTCTCACAAGTAGAAAACAGTATCACTACAAACACAAAATAATCGTAAGGCTTTGGAAATGTATTTAGGCTGCTTAGCACACGATCTGAGAAGAAATTACAAAATCTCCAGCTGCACCACGAGATGGTGCTCAGTTCCCTCTGTAAGAGGCACAACAAGTACCACCAGAGTCAGGAAAGTTTGCTTGAACTGGGTACTGACATTCCCAGCCTAAGCACACATAGACAGTGGGGTTTATAAACGACTCTTGCTACACAGCATTCCCTGAAAAATATTTCTGTGCTTCTGGAAGAGTTACCCAGCCAGTGAGGAACTGCAGAAAATCCCAGTGAGTGAATCTGCAGAGCTAGAAACTTGAAATCTACTGCACATCCCGGGGGAGGGGGGGGGAGGGGAGAAAAAAACCCAAACAAACAAACAGACAAACAACTTGAAATTAATCAAAGTCTGACCAGTGAAAGAAAATTTATAAACTTTTACTACAATGAGAACTGGTCAACTTTATTGGTGCTGCTTTCAGTGGCGATGATTTAGGAAGCAAGTATCCCTTACTCTAAAAGTATCCTAAGCAGAAAAGTATCATAATATAATAAATTGGAAGAAACAAACTTTCATTCTTTCTACTAAAACAAAACACAGAACTAAATTAGTCTAGTCTTCTGTGTATCAGGGAAAAAAAATAAAAAAATAAAAAACAAACAAAACCAGTGACATTACCCACACTTGTGTTATCCATATTTTGGCACTTCTAGGACTACGATCGGTGTTTTCCTCTCAGATCACAATGTTGTGGCAGAATAGGCAATGGTAACAATGGAATTGGGGTGTATGATTTGGCCAATTGGGTACTGACCTCTAAAAACCTCAGGGGTCATCTGCAAATATGTTTCTTTTGTCATGTATTAAAGTTCAGTCAGAGTTGCTACATGATGTTGGATGCAATCTTCCACCGTAGAACTGCCTACATTTTAGCAGCAATTGACATTTAATCTGTAACAGCCCTTATAAACTCCTGACTTCATTCACTATCCTACTGAACAAACTCACTTCACTAGCCTACAAGGGAAAAGAAGAAGAAAAAGAAGAGGGAAAAGAAACCTCTCACATTTCTATAGCTCTTTCAAGGGGTTTCTTTGCAATTAAAACACTTTCATATTATTTCTGCCTTTGAAAAAGAATAATGAAATTCCAACACCACTTGCACCCAGTAGTTTTTCTCTTGCACAGAATGTGCAAACCCACTTTATTCAAACTAGAACCTCTGCCATTATAAACTCTCCAAGATGCACACATCTTTGCACATGCCAACTGGGATGTAGGGAATCCATTTAAACCTAGAACCCTTTCTCACATGCATGCAAATAGACTTGCATTTTGAAACAATGCAATATCAAACATATGACATCTTTCCTCATCTCAGCTAAAAAAGGTTTGTGGTTTTGCATTTGTCAAATACTGTCCTTCATCTCAAAGTTAGAAACTAAACTACAAGATTTCATGAGGAACACCATATTAGATGAAAAATCACAACTTTGTTTAAATGCTTGAATGCTGTAAGAGAATTTTTCACTAGTAGTTCCAAAGGTAGCAACAGCTTGCAACTTGAAAGATGTCATGCAAGTCAAAAGCAATACCAGCTACATTTTTTCTTTTCCCTACCAGTTCAAAACAGTGGGAACAGAAAAGACACCGATCCGAATGATGTCAGCATGCTGACAGTTTATTAATACACAATTAAACCCTTACCTGAACTTACTGTTATATTAACATCTCTGTTTTAAGACTGCTGGTGATTCTGTACTTCTATTTCATGAGCAAACAAAAATAATATTATTGAGTGACTGAAAATCTGTTTGATGATTTGACTTCCATTTCATGGTCAGGCCTGTATACTGTGAAATCCACCAAAAGGAAGTTATTTTTCTCTAATGAAGTGTGCACACATGACTGTTTAATATAGCAACCACTGAAGCGACACAAATCAAAAAGATATTTAACTGGGAAAATTTCTCTCAGGCTTTCTAACTTTTCACATTCAGAATGAAAATGTTCATCATATTCCACTAGCTGGGAATTAGTTAATAATATTATAATGAATCTTCACCACTGAACAGACACATCTGTGGCATCTTGGCCAGGTTCCTTGTGGCACCAAGTCTTCCCATGCATTGTATTCCCTTTGCATAAAAGAAGTAAGAAGTCAACAACTGCCTCTTTGGCCCTGAAATCTCAAGAATCGTCTTTTCTCGAAATGAGAAGATAAGACATTAGAAAAGATGACATTACTTCTGAAAGGTTTGCTTAGGGCAAGTTTCCAGGGAAGCAGCAGAAATGCAAACTTGCTATATGCATCATACACCAGTATGCACCAGCTTGACCAAGCGAGATCCTCTCTGGGGGAAAAAGGGTTCTTGTTCCCTCCAACCTTTTCTCTGACGCATTCTGTCCTTGCACTAACAGTAAATACCTCTAAGGTGCTTCTTTCAGAGGCAGACCACAAACCTGCAGCTCATCTGTTCCCAGCTTACCTCAGAGCAGCCATTATTCAAGTACAGAAGTACCAAAGGATATTTTAAGAGAACTTGTTGCTTCTGGGTGTAACTGCAGTTCTTTGCTTCCTGAGAGAAATTTTCTAGGAGCAGTGCCTTTTGCCAGACAAAACAGCCTTGCAGTGCAAAACAGAGGCAATGTGATGGGTCACAGTGGCAGGACAGTAGCAGTCACTGCTGGAATAAGTGGGTGGTGTGAGGACTCCTGAGCATGGAAAAAAGTCTCCTTCTGTGGAGAGGAAATACTTCTCTGTCACTATCAACCCTCTCACTATTCATCTATGGAAACTGTATCCAATATTTAAGTCCTAATGCAGTCACTATTTGATTCTAAGATAGCCAACAGTCTGACACGTCTTAATCCTAGAAACAGCACATCTCATACTGATACACAGTTCCCTGATACTACCACTCACACATCAAGTTTCCTAAAATTCACTGCCTTGTACAGAAAAAGAAAATCAAAGAAATGGAAAAAGAAATTACCAAATACTTGATACCTGGACACCATAAAGAACATTGTTTCAGTCTACCTTTAGCCCTTTAATTCCTTGTTAAGGCAGCAAAAATCTTGCCTTTTTACAGCCTGTATCATGATGTCCACAAGTTTTGAAGGCTATAGTTCCTTTCTGAGTGTACTGTGTCTGGCTGGGAGGGAGTTAATTTTCTTCATAGCAACCCAAATGGTGCCATGCTTTGGATTTGTGAGCAAAACAGCGTTGATAACACACAGGATGGGGGAGACTGAGAGAGCAGCTGTATGGTGCTTAACCATCCACAGGGGTTAAATCAAAACACTACAGAAAGCGCAAGTGATGACAGCTGATCTCAAAAGAACACAAATCAATTCATGCAAGGAAAGTGGCCAAAATAACAAACTGAGAAGCTTACATGTTTTTCTGTCAGAGCTTTTTTTTTTCCCAGGCATCCTGGCTGAGATCCTGCAAACATGGCAACGGAAAAGGAATCAAGACATCCTGTTTTCCCCAGACATAAGAAAGGAAGCTCATAATAGAATAAGTGGTGGATAAGAGAGAAACCACAGTCATGGACCAAATTAATTCAACAGACATCTTGGAGGGATGGCCTTTGACTATGGAAATTATACCTGTGCTTGTGTATATTTATATGTATATAGTTGGAAGGTGCAGGATCTGGGCATGACACAGATGGCAAAGAATAAGAAGTGGATAATGTCCTGGTTTTGGCCAAATACAGAGTTAATTTCTCACAGTAACCGTGAGGCAGCAGGGCCTGGAGCCATGTGGGTGTGGCCAAGACCCTACTGTTATTCAATATTATCTTACATGACTGCCAGGGACAGGGAAAAATTACTTTCTCTCTCACTTCCAGGAAGAAAGGGCATTCCTTTCCAGTCACGGGGAAAGAGTGGTGGGCAGAGGGTCTGTCTGCCATTATTTTTTATTGTCCTGGGCTTGATGAATGTTTTGTGTGTAAATCACCCTCTCTTTGTACATTTTTGTTATTAATATTGTTCCTGTTACTGTACAATTTCTTATCTCGTTGCTGTTTCCAGTAAATTGTTCTCACCTCAACCCATGAACTCTGTCTTTTGTCTACCACTGAAGTGAGGGATGGGGAGCAGCTCCCACTTTTTAGTGGGAGCACTAAATTGCAGAACACCATTCCTAAATCACAACATTGAGAGGTTCCCCGCCCCCCCGCCCCGGAGGCCTGGAAAGGATTTGAATCAAACAAGTCTGAGACAAAAGACCTCACTTTGTAGTAGGTGCCACAGGGAAGAGGAACTTGTTATGTTAGATAATGAAGTTCATCTGCACAGCCACAAAAAGAGCTCAGAGAGAAAACAACCAGAGGGGAAGCCCAAATAATACCTTCCTGCATTATATGCAGACCCATCAGAGGCATATATGCACAAGTCCAGAGGAGCATAGGGGCACAGTGGCAAGTGGGAACAGAAATTCTGAGCAATGAACACATTGTCCAGGTCTGCCCCAGGGTTGTCCCAGCAAAGCCATTAGTTCCAGTGTCCAAGCATGATACTCACCACTAAAAAACACACAAAGCAGTCTCTTGAGATAACCTTTTGTATTAAAAGGGTTGCTGCATAGGGTATAACATATGTAATTGAGGGGAAAAGCAGTTTGGGATCAGACAGACTTACTATGGGATGTATAGGGGAGGAACTAAAGGCACAAAAAGGGAAGAGTTTAGGTGATTTTGAGAAGAGCGAGAGTGGGAAAATAGAGGGGTAAGAGAATAAAAAGGATTGGTTGTGTAAAAAATTGCTGGTCAGTATGCTTTCCTGGCTGTGCCCTGTGATTGATCAGTGCAGCCTGTTCTGTCTTCTTATTGAATTCCTTTCTGTGTCTTTCCTGGCTGAGGGCTCTCTATTCTCTGTGCATGAGAGTGCACAGGCCTGCAAGAATTGCAACTGAAGTCACACCATGGGTCAGTAAGCCCAGATGTTCATGCTGCCAGAGACTGGAAAGAGTGTGGGTCTGTGAGTGTGCAATCACTAGCAATGAACATGCCACAAATACATCTTCAGCCTTGCTACTGATTGAATCTGGGAACAAGCAGTGGCAGTATCCTCATCTCTCTCAGGCTGTTGGATCCAGCATGGTAGATTTTCCTCTAACAGAATTTTTAGTTGACCATCTGACAAAATAGCTGGGAAGACTGTTGTTCTAACACCTGACAGAAAGAAAAGTCTTTCAAAGACAGGTTTGCTCCCTTCTTTTCACCCGCACTGCCATGTAGCAGCAGCACAAGGCCAGACCAGCACCCCAAGTCTGTGACTGTACAAAGATGAGACCATTCTCACCTGGGCTGTACAGACGCTATAGACACCAGCTTTGCTTTACTACAATATGACATACTAATGACTTGTCACTTTTCAGGCTGGATAAGTATTCATTTCTTCCTGATTATGTTTAAAGGGAGTTAGGAGATACCAGAGTCACAAATATGATATGTATATTTAATCATACCACTTCACTTTCAAAATAATGTTTTCATGTTAGAGTACTATTAAGCTTTTATTAAAATGACAGCAATATCACAAGGAATCAGATAAGTGCACTTGGTTTTAAAACATTTTGATTAGAGTTAGCACAGCTTCCTATTTACTTGTGATGATATAGAAAAAAGAAAACTTTAAACCTCTCCCAGAAAGTTACACATCATAGATTTGTAATTTATGTTGTTGCAATGACACTTACTAAAATGAAACATTACCATTGCACTGAACAAGGCACTAAATACATTAAACATGGCAACTGAGACAGGAGAACCAATGTCATATTCTAGTTGTCTTCTATTGTCAAAAACTAGTCTAGAATTACCGGATTAGAAACAACATGTTAAATGTGGGACCTCACAGAGACACCAGATCAACTATGTAGTAATGATTGGACTGTGACTTCTCATCCTCTCTCATCTGTGCTTTTAGAAACAGGTAGGTGAAGAGGATCAGAATTTTCTGAGGCATCACAAGTGACAATAGGTGATGGCTTCTCTGGCAAGCTTTAGTGAGAAGATAAAGCCTCATTATGAATTAACAAGTGATAAAACAGAAGTATTCAATGTCTCAAGAAACTACTTTTGGAAGATCAAACCTCACACAGAGGTACTGTCAAAGTATGTGACTGTAACTATTGACACGCCACATAAAAGGCTTGTGAGAAGGAGAGACATCTAGGCCAAGAAATATAATACAAGTAGTATCCTAGAAAGAATACTGAGTGAAAACACATACAAAAGTAACAAATTTGTAGCACACACAGCTCTGTCCTCCACATTTAACAGTGGGTAGAATGCTGAAAACTATCCCCATCTGATTTGTTATAAAGTGGGGTCACTGGAAAGGGAATAAGGAAATTAAGAACTTTGAAAAAATGAAGAAAAATCAGAGCACTGGATACAACACAAACTATAAAACTACCACAACTTTAACTTTCTTTAAATTGAAATATGCGTTTTACAGGAGATGGACCATTTTCTTTAGGAAATCCTAGTTTAAAACCCAAAATGTATTTAGGCAAAAATATAAGGGTATTTAGACTATATCTATTTTCCCCACAAAGCCAACCAACAAAATTATGCTATCTATTATGTTTGCATTGTGCTGAAGAATCATTCAATACACCTTCACACAGTCCCTTTGGAGATCCTGGTCCTGTTTTCAGTTGTGCTGATTTCATACTCAAAGGAAAAGATAGTTATTATACAGTTACATATGTGTGAGCAACAGCACTGTTGTGTCCTTTTCAATTCAAACTCTGTCAGTGTGCAGAAACAGATAGGATCAGTTTAGGTATCTTCAAAAGTGAAAGGAAAAATGAGTATTAAAATAAATACAGAGACAGCAAAAAAAGTTCCTATACTAGGAAACTATATCAGTCTGCCATTTCAGAACTGTGAAATACAACAGTGATGAGACAGAAGTGGAAGAGGAAATGATGAAAAACAGTATCTTGCATCAGATATATGACAACCCAAGATATGCAAGACAAAAACCCTCAAGCCTTTCAATGAAAATTAAGAGCAAGTACCAGGAAAATTAAACGCTTACCTGGAACAGTATGTTAGACTCCTCACAAATAGCATGAGCTTTAGTGCTTGAAGTGGTAGACTCTTAACCTACATGTTCCATGAAACCCCAAAAGTACAGGACTGTTTCCCTTTAAAACCATGAAGAGTGGCCCTTCTACCCAGTTAGCAGTGGTGACTGCTTGATCTGAAACTCTTTAAATGATTAGGAATCCCATTTATCAAGTTGCTTTAAAACACTTCTGCTCTTTTCAACAGACCCTGGCAGACCCATCTGTATGTGGATAACTCCCTCTGCACAAGTAAATGTCAGTGTGCCTGCAGGAATGGTTACAGTGATATTAGGTCTGCTTCTGCCTAACCTTATTTTATTCATGCAGGAGTAAAGTTTTTCACCAATCCCCAGTAGGTTCCCTTCTCAAAACCAGGACAGCTGACCTGAGTTATTGCAACACAAAGCAAAAACACAAGGTGTTGAAAAAACTACAAGTGGGGTTGCTATTTTCAGCAAAGTATCATAAAAATAAATTACAAAGATCCAGAGTGGTTTAAATAAATAAATAAATAAAAACCTTCAGGGAAAGACTATTTAAAAATGCAACACACTCAACTATTAAAAATGAATGGGAGCAAAATGATTCAAGATGTTTTCATGCTTATGGGGAAACCAACAAAAGCACTGAATTCAGACTGTCTTCCCACTGCTCTGATTATAGGATTCTCTTTTTCCTCCTCCCTTTTTTTTTTTTAATGTTTCTTTCAATTAGTGCTAGATTTTTATTTATATGAAAATCACACCATTGCTACTTGCTACTCAAGCTGATTTCCCGCCCGAAGACAGTCTTCCATAGCTAAGCTTTTAATGGCCAGCTGTCATCAAAAGTTGAAGATATTAACAAAAACATCAGATTGTTGTCCAGTACCAGAGGAACTGATATGGATCCTCAGATGACACGCATCAAGAAAAACTATGGTATGAGTGTTTTGATAGAGTTACAGGTGGCTAAGCAGCAAGAGCATATGAACACTTAGGAAGCAAAAGATCCTATTTTCATGTAAATGTCCCGAGCACTGCTGGGTAAAATCTGGCAATCTCAGCTACTAGATTCAAGACACTTTTTTTTAATGCACATTCGATCTGGAAATACAGTGCAAAAACTTCAAAGAGCAAAAGAAATTCAACAAGACCTGTCAATATTTGAGTCATACACTGGCTGCTCCCACTTGTAGCAGTTTAATCCCATATGACAAGTACCATGCAGCTGCTTGCTTACACCCCTCCTCCCCTCAGTGGGATGAGAAAGAAAATCATAAAAAGATAAAACCCATGGGTTAAGATGACAATTTAATAATTGAAATAAAGTAAATGGTCATGAAAAGGTCCTATGGCACCTCAGGGCTTGTCCCTGGCTACAGGCTTCCAGGGACCCCTTCCCAAGACCAAAACCACTAACTGCTTGTGCTTCCCTGCAAAGTGAGGTCCCAATCAACTGGCATTGAGCAGAAGGGAAAGCTGATCTATTATCTGATTATGTGTGTATTTTTTTCCTCCTATTTGCAACCATAGCTAACCTTTTAAATTCTACAAATACTACACATGTAGGAAAAAATTCCCAAAGAAATGCTGTCTGCTGTCTAACACTACAAACCTATTCTTAATTCCAAATTACGGCAAAACTGTTAAGAAACTGCTTTAAAGTAAGATTCTCTTGGTGTTGCTGCAATTGGCTTTGGTACTTGAAAGTTCTATGTTTGCTTTTGGGTGTGCAACACACTTCTGCTAGCTTGGATGCAGCTCAACAATGAGCAAAAAGACCACAACCTCTAGAAAACACATGGACCATTCTTGCTTTTTAATCCCTCATAGCATTTCCACAGTGATGTTTAGCCTTCAATAAATACTTCCACATAAAATCTAATACTGAGAATCTGCCAGTTCAGGAATCTGGTTTCAAGTAAGATAAGCCTCAAAGCACACTTGAGAACTAAACAGCTCCATTTTTTGGGACGTGCTTTTTACTTTGAGGCCTACATCAACTTTGATCAGCTCTTTAAAGTAGAATAGAAAAGATTTGGCTTGCTCAGTCAGTCTAGAATGGGATATGATCTTTCACTATTATTTTTCACAGAGATTTTATAATCCTTCCTCCCTTCTTCTACTGAATGAAAGGAATCTTTAGTGACCCAAAGATTCAGACGGAATTTATTACAGAAGCCTAAGAGTGGCAAATTACACATATAGATAGCGATAGCATATATAACATACTCAAAATATAAGATCTAATTTGTCCTTATTCTATACCCAAATAAAGATTACTTTGAATAAATATCAGGTTAAATTGTTGCCATTCTGTAATAAAGCAAGAGTTTGAAATTTGGTTTGTTCTGGTTTTAAATATGCATGTCTTTTTGTAGTGGAGAAGTGCATACAGTACCTGTTGTTGTTATTATCTGGTTCTTTAAAAGTTTTCATAAAGACAACAGGTTACCAGTGAAATAAAATATCAGCTCATCAGGTTCCTCAGGTGCTCTTCTGCAAAGCTATGAAATAACAATTCATCTCCTCCTTGGAGAAACCTAATACAAAATTTTCACATACAATCACCTTAAGGTCTTCCCTCCTCCCCCTCCAGCTTCATATCCCACCCAACCCTTCAATTTCAGAATATTTTTTTAAAGAAAAGAAAAATAAAAAGAAAATAAAAACAGCTTATAAAACAGCAAAGAAAATAAAGTTATTTTAATATATATAGAAAGAGAACAAAATGAAACTTGAGGGAAAACTTACTGGCGTTACAGTTTATCCTGATACAGTCTAGATGGGGAAAAATAAATGAAAGATGAAATTGCATCCTTCAAGGTAACAGCTGCAGACATCCAAAAACAATCAGTCCACCCTTCCGGGGACAGACACACGCAAAGAGATGTGGCCATTTTATACTTATATACAGTCTGTACAAATTCAGGAGTGGGTGTATATGTACAGTATATTCTATGTAAAAATCTGTTACATAAATATATATATATGCATATATATATACATATGTATAGAGAAATATACCAATATACATATATATCCCCATGTTGACACAAAGTTCTTTCCGTTTTATAGAAACCTACACATCTAAGAGTATCTTCCACTCCAGAGGATGAACTAATGTGAATTACAATAAAAAATTTATAATTAAGACATAAAAATCTCCCTCAAAACATAAGTCATTCTCCAGTCTCATTTTGCTTTTTAGAAACCTTTAGTAATTTCTCTAAAAAGCTTGAAGCTCAAAGTCAACCTTTACACTTGGTTTCTTTTGAATTAATTCGTACTGTTATTGCATAAATACACCATCTGTCAACACAGAATACCTGTAAAATCAGCCTATGAGATTTGTTGGTGCAATATTTAACCCTTTCCAGCTCTCCCAAAGACAGATCCTCTTCTCATTCCCCCAGTGCCAGCCCAGAACACTTTTTAATATGTGCACAGACACATTTGACACTGTCCGCTCAGGTGAGGAAAGGGTTAATATACTGCCCAGTTGTGTCCTATCATAAAATGGCCACTTGCAAACAGCTAACCGCACGAACGCCCAGCCCAGATTTCAGCTAGTTCTGGAGGTTGGGAATACTTTTTGGGGGGCTTGGCAGGGAGAACAGGGATTTCTTTCAAAGGTCCCCAGTCCTGCCAGTTTCTCAGAGCCCAATCTCATCTTGCTGTCTGAACACTAAGACTGAACGGGATATTTGTAGCATTCAGGGAGAAGATGAAGTGGGCAGTGAAGTGGCAGATCTGGGAACCTTTTCTGGCCCTGCTTTGTTCAGAGGTTACAGGTAAGGGAGGGACAAAGAGAGGTACATGCAAAGAAAAATAGAGTTATGTTTGTATAATCTAATAAAAGGTAATTGAAGAGTCTGCAAAGAGAAAGCAGGTTGAGGAAGGAGAGCCTGAGCTAAGAGGGCTTCTGAGCATTGCTTCTCTCATTTAACACAATAATGCTCAGCATATCTCGGGTTGCTATCCAGAAGAGGATCTTTAATTTATAAATGCCTGCTTACAGCCACGTGAACATTCATTGCTGTGGTGTATAAACTGTGCAAGAGCTATTGTATCAGTGCTATTACATATCTTGGGCTATGCTGACCTTCTCTCAGGAAATCAAGGCCATGAATAATAGCACCATGCTAGTGACACACTATCTGGACAACCAAAGCTTTAACCAGCAGAAATTATCAATGTTATTACAGAGATATGGCCCAGAAAGTGAGATTATACAGAATGGCAGAGAAATATAATGCAGTTTGCTTCTTAACTGGACCAATTTATGTTTATTCATACAGATGTAGGCAAATTGTTTCAGTAGCTGAGGAGGGGAAATAATAAGAGTCTATAAATAATAAATACAGTGCTGTAATGAGCAGGGACACACCAATCAGGAGTGACATAGCCAGAGAGAGTCTGTTTTCAAGCAGAACTTCTCCTAAGAAAATCTGGGTTTGGTTTAGTGCGATTAGGTTTGTCATGTGTCGTCAACCGCAACAGAAAAGTGGGAGCAAACAGCCCTGGAGCAACTGCTACGGTCACCATGCAGTGGTGGCTATATCCCATATAGGAGTCGCGTGGGGTAAGGGGAGCTCTGAGGTACATGCAGAGGACCTTCCTTCTATGACCTGATGGAGAGTGACAGCAACAGAGACTTCCAAGTCTCATGGCAATAAAGTGAGGTCAAGAGAGTTGCTACAGCTGGAACAACATGGGAATTTCTTATGGGCTAAAGAGTAAGTGTGCTGGAAAGGGAAACTTGGCTGGTCCACAGCAACATTTGTCCATTTTAGAGGCTAAAAGCACTGTTGTGTTATGGATTTCTGCAGAGAAGTTTTGCACCTTTTTTTTTTTTTTCTTCTTTTCAGCCCTACCCATATGTCCTAGGGCTTACCCACAGGCTGTCACTACTCCAGGTGAAGGGATAGATGTTTCAAACTGCAAAACAGTGTAGCCCTTAGCCTGGCTGCATGCATAGGCTTTTTGTTAATTCCCTTAATTCTGAGTCTTGCCCAAAGCAACCCAAAAATTTCCAACCACTAATACACGAAGTTGTTCTTTCCCTCTTAAATCAGTTTTTAAAAGGGTAGAAAACATCTATTTTCCTCTAAACTAGTACAACTGTACAAATCCAAAGCAGAAGAGATTTCTTTTCTTGGCAGTAAGGCTGCAGGTTTAGTCTGGTCTTTGTGCCCAAAACAGCAGCATCTGGTTAGTTCTGGAATAATTAAAAAAACTGCTTCCTCATGCACAGTCCCAGGGCAGTAAGGCTTCTGGTAACTGTCATCTGGAGCACTCAGCCCTGTTATCAATTTCTACTGCTGAGATAAGGTTTGAAGATGAGTATGCCTAAACTGCTGTAAATCCAGTCATCTGCCAGTTCAGCAAACTGGATGAGGAATATGGAGAATAGCAGTGAAGGGAAAACAGTCTGTAACTGCAAGGGGAGCAGGAGGAGCTGAGAAGACTTTCTGAAATTACTTTCTTGCATTATTTTTCTAAACCAGAAGCTTCTTCCCTAGTGCTCAAGTGCAAGGTTTTTCAGAGCATATCACCTTGAAAATGGGCCAAAGACCCTCTCCTTGCAAAAGGTTAAATAGCTCCACTGCAATTAGCTAACACTAATTTATTATTTGAATGGAGGCATCTTTAGTAGCAAACAGAAATATCTGTGAATTAGGCCTATGTTTCTTATCATTTATATCTTCCTGTCCCAAAATAGTGATATTTATTTGATGCTGCTTAGGCTTCAGGCCATTTTATCCTTGAATCAAGAAAAAAAGTCACCTTTGCTGTGTGAGGACAGAATGTTTTTTCCTCTGGATTAGCAGCCATATGTGGCTATGGAAGAGTACTTTAAGGCAAGAATAGTACAAAAAAGGTAATCGGGACCCGACTGTTTCTAGGTTCAGTCTAGGTTATCTCCTATGGGGAAACCAGATAAAGTCCCGTGCACACTCTTAACCCACCTTATACTGAGGCTTCTTGCCTCTTTTCTACTTGCACTATGTGTATGTAGAAATGACAGATACTTTTCATTTTGGAGGTGCAAAGGAGTCTCTGACACCCCTGAGGATATATCTCAAGGAAAGATATGTGAGAGGAATCATTACACTTCCTTATATCAGAGGAGGCAGAAAATATTTATCTTAGTTACCAGCGATCTGAGGATATGCCAGGGCAGGAAGAAAAGAAACCTGAAATATTCTTTAATAGAAGTCACTATCACACTGTAACCTCCCCATGTATCAGTGGGAAGAAAAATATGAAGGTGGATCTCCCTATTAGACCAGCCATTTCTTTCCCTTTCTGCACATCACCTCTGCATCAGAGATTATTCCCAAGTGTGTTCCAAGTCATGCTTTGTTTAATTTCTCTCTTTCTCCTTCTACTTCATACCCATTGCTTCAAAGTCCTTCTCAAGAGAAGTGAGATATGTATCACATTTGGATTTCTGTTCTTCACACAACAAACTACTGAGAGACATGCTGTCAACATGCACATTTGCAGTGCCTTGGGCACTCACACTGGAGAGGTCTGATACAACTTTCTTGTCCCCTTCCTTAGAGAATTATTCATTGCTGCTCTTCCTTTCCCTCCCGCCTTCCACAGCAAGCACCCAGCTGCCCCTGCCCACCCATGCCTGCTGTATTATCTATCCCTCCCCTGTTTGGTTTGGACACTGAGTGTTGAGGGGGTGAGTGGGATATGCCAGCCCCTGCAGGCTGCTCCATATGCTCTGTTCTCAGGGCTGTTTGCTGTGCGGGCCGCAGGCTTCAGGCCTTTGAAGGGTCGAATACCATCTTTTGATTTACTATGGCTGATGGGGTGTGGGAAAGTTTTACAACTGAAATACACAGAAGAGTTGAAAAATAAAAAAAGAATTTATAAAAGGGGGAGAAAAAAAGAAAGAAAAAATAACATAGGAAAACCTTAATAAACACACAAATTATAATAAGTAATCAAATGGAATAGATCAATCAAAGAAGAGAGAAAAAGACAGTTCTTTGTAATAGTATTGAATGACTTATAAGAAAACCACAATTAAATAAATCACCACTCAAAACAGTCTTGTTTACACACATTTGTCATGTGTCAGATGCTCAGGGGATGCTGACACATAGCTAGTCAGCACCAACCATACTCAGGTCTTCAGAGGTGGTGCTGATGGCTGTTTTTTATCAGTAAGGGGATTTTGGCAAGGTCAGATAAAGATTTAGTTCTCATTTGTGACATTTGGGCAAAGAAAAGTCTCCTTACAGAGTTAGATGTGACTTAGATAAATAACTGGAAATGAATGGCTCTGGTAAGATCATTCCTTCTCAAATTCTGTTTCTTCAACAGCAAAGTAACTTTGCTGTTTTGATAGAAGGAAAGTCCTGTTTCAAGGAAATTATCTGCTTTATAAATCTGAAGAGAGGAAAAGTGAAGCTGAATCTGGATTTCAACAGTCTAAACTAACCTTCTGTTGAGTGCTCACAGGTTTCAACTGATGCAGCCTGTAGTCACTGTGGGGGAAGATTCAACCTCACAAAAGTTACCAGCTGAAAAGCTGGCAAATCTGACATACACGTTGCTTCAGACCCTGCAACTACACAAAGATAGCCTCCATTCAACACAGGGGTTTGTTTGCAGATTTTGTCCCTGCATTAAACTGTCAACAACACATCTCATTCCAGGCATGTAGAGCATCTGTCAAATCTTTAACTACATCTTTTAGATGCCAGACAGTAAGAGTTGAACAGGCTACCTCTAGGCTAGGTGATGGTATAACAGACTCCAGTGATTGTTAAAAGTGACCAGTGCCAATCAGGCACACAATGTTGTGTGCATGATATAACGCATGATATAATGAAAACTGGAAAGGAAGGAGTAAGGTGTAAAAAATAGGTATATTCAGGGTAATCTAAATCTACCCTCCTATTATTTACATAGGGTCTATGTCTAGGAGGCCCTGAACACTCAAAATTCCCCTTAGTCTCATTAATTTTTAAGATTAAGATAGAATCAAACAAGTGGTACCTTTCTCAGAAGAAAAAGTGGTCATTTTTGATGAAGTCTGGCAGTTTTCATGCTGTAGTACTTATCATGTGGGAGTATCAAAGGTCATAAAAGCAGCTCTTATTAAAATACTACCACATCCCTTGCAGACTGCAAAGAATTCTCTTCTCAACAAAGAGAGAAACTAAGGCACAAAAAAGTAAAAGAACTGGTTCTAGGTTACAAGATTATAGTGTAGAGCTAAACAAGTACTTAGCTGCCCTATTGCTTCCCCAACATAAATAGGCCATACCAATCTCTCAGTAACTAATTTTATTTGCTGAGAATAAAATAGTTAGGAATACTTTTCAAGAAAGGAAACAGTGGGGAAAAATAACGTCATTTTTCTTTATTATTAGTAACAGCTGATTAGATCTGAAGAAAATGCAGACACATATAGATGCACACATGCTCTGGAGCTTTGTGAAAGATTCGCTTTGCACATGTAAGAATGCTCAACAGCAATCCTTATGAGCCTTCTCCAGAGAAACCATGCAAATCTATGAAATTTTCCTTCACTTAAAAGTTAATATAGGCCAAGCTGGTTATCACCAGTGTTGCTTCTCTTTGCAAAGTTACTGTCATAGCTGAAGTTCATCTATTCCATTTGCCCTCTGGCCAGTCTGGATAGCACAGCAACTGATCTTATGCTTGCTAAATACTCAATAATGCTTTACACTTCTTCAGTCAAGCTAAGCAGAGCAAATATGCGCTTTTTATTCCCCTAAAACCCGAGAGCTTCTATAGACCTTTAGATGGACATTCTGTTTTTAAGAGATATGAACTTGTTTGATACATCTTCTTCTCTTACCTTCTTAATCTTAAAACAAACATTAATGGTCTGGCTTCCAATTTCAAAGTCAAAAAAAAGGACAAGGCTTAGAACTTTGAAAGTCGACACAAGCTTTCATGGACCAAACATACATCTTCATACAAAACACCCTACACATTAGAAGAGGTCTAACATTACACAATATCATATCAGCTTTGTCTCTGAGTCAGAACCTGTTCTTATTTATATTCCTGAATTCACATGAAGCAACGAGTTGCATCCCTGAAAAGTGAAAGAAAGCTTCAAGTCATGGATTTATATTCTTCAAAAAGGCTATTTTTCATTCAGTAGAATACTTAAAGATTGTCAAGAAAATGAATTGAGGCTGGTCTAATAGCACATTCACTTCCAACTGTTTTTCCATTGTTGTTATTGTTGGACTTGTTTCCAACTGTCTTTTTAAATTATTTTCTGTGAAAGTGTAACTCTGAGGAGACAGAACAGAACCCTTTGGGATGGGGGGGGTGCACTTCTGTTATTGTTATCTTCTTTTTAATAAAGACACAATCAAAAAAAAAATCCAGGTTTTCATACTAGATATGTAAAATATGCCAAGCTGTATCAAATGGTGCCAAATTATGTAAAGGGCAGGGGATTCACCGGACTTGTGCTTGCCACCATATCCAGTTTGCTTCCTTTCTACATTCACCTTTGACTGTTTTGAGTGATGCTGGATGAATGAGGGATGTAACTGATCAAAAGATGGACCAAGCAGCATGTCTCACACAGAGCTCACCAGTCCCAGACCGAGAAAGGAAACTTAAAAACTTAAAGACTTAAAAACCAACACTGTCTATAACGAAGAACTGACAGCAAATCTTCATGCAGCAATGCAGAAGAGAATTTCTTTCCACAAGAGAATATCATTATGAAGGTCTCAGCATTTATTTTAGAAATCAATCCAATCCAATCAAACCAACAAAAATTAAATTAAATTAAATTATTAAAGAAAAAAACACTAATCACAAGCCCAAACTAATAGTGAAGAGGGCAATAGAAGGTTTTTATACGATACCTAAATTGACCATAAGTTTGACACGGCCTCCGTCCAGCTCCAGGCGCAGAGTGTCAGCAGAGTCTCGTGAGGTGGTTGCCATCAACAGACCATAAGCACGCTGGGACATGAAACGAAAGGACACATCTTCTGCTTCTGTGTGCATAACCATAGGCATGATGATCTTCATGTACATGCTGCCATCATAGCTCAAGATAGAGGCCTCTGCAAGGAATCAGCAAACAATTGCAAAAATTGTAAAGAATCTTCACATCTGAAGAACCCTGACATCTATCAGAGAGCACAGTGTCTACAGAAATCATACTACTCACCACAGAAAGATATGGAACTGGGGACAAATGCAACAACTGTTTAACTGCACCTGGAAACCCTACCTGGGAAGTATTAGCAGAACAAAGATATGGTATTCACTACAACTGGAGACAGCAGTACCCACAGACACATAATTCCCAAGGACAAGTGTACTAGGACAGGGCCCTTTTGCGAGTATGAGCTAGCAAAGCCTCTGTTTTTCACATCTTCCAGAAAATGCAATCTCCTTCAGCGTGCTGAAGTCCAGCCTTCCACAGGACTAGCTGTAATGATAAGAGTTACGATTTCTGGAACTCTTACTGTTGCTTATTTAGAGAGGAATTTCATTCCATTGCTCTCACTTTAAAGAAAAACAACTGTATAAAGTGAGTTTCCTAACAGGCCTTTTCTAATCAGACTTCTTCTGTTTTGTAATTTTTATATTTTTCCACTCCTTTACTAAAAAGCAACACTAGTAGAACTCTGCTGATACAACTGATGCAAATGAAGAAAGTAACAAACCAAACTCCATTGCAAGTTTAAGTGTCATTCAAACACAGGAAAAGTTAGGAGATGGAGGCACAATGAAAACCAGGAGGAGGGACAAGAAAAAAAAAACATCAAAGAAAGAGTATTTTTCTATCATCTCTGAGGATGTCAAAGAAAATAGGAAGCTCAGCTGAGGAAAGGAGTTACCATACTTGGCATTCTCTGTTCATTCAAGGTCCTGCTTACAGAAAGTGATATTCTCCTCTAAGCAGGGGGCAGAATTAAAGTCTTGTGAGAGAACTGCAGCAAGCACTACAGCATGGCAATCATTGTTTCAAACCAGGAATATGCTCAGAAGCATATTTATATGCAAAATGTACAAATCTACATAAATATATGAATGCATTAATCAGATCACTTCACCACAGCAAACCCCTAGCAAAGACAGAGCTATAGGGACTGCTCCATGTAGGGCTTCTGACATAAAACTACATATAAAAATCCCAGAGGTTTAAAAAAATGGACCTGTTCAGCTCCCTAGGCACATGGAAGGCTTGCTCCATAGAGCACTCTTACCAGTGTCTCATCCAGATCAGTTCAGCTAAAGTTTTCTCAAATAATTGATTAGGATTCTCACCAGGCACCTCACACACCCCCCAGAAAGTTAACAGCCCATCTAATTTAACCAACTGCAACAACAGGTATTTGGAATGTAGAAGTTCTCCTTATGTTTCACCCCTATTTCCCAGCTGATAGGAGCAGAACTTCTAGCAGGAAACAGCAAGCCTGTCTTAATGTCAGATATTAGAATAGGGTAGATGGATGAGAAACTGAGGAACAGCCAAATGTCCATGCTGTAAAGGACCCATGGCTGGCTCCACAATGGCCAGTAACAGAATTGCAATGCAATAAATATGTAAATGAGGTGATAAATAAAGATATAAATATCAACCTGATAAAGTGACAGAGGAGACGTGTATATGGTTCCAAAACATTTGGTGGGGATCACTATGGTTTTGCTGGTGCAGTGACCCCCCAAACTAACAGCTGGTATGCAGCACCTCTCCAGTCATAGGACATACAAACACATTAAGAAGAAAACTTATCCGGGAGCATCATTCAGATGTCTGTGAACAGCATCCCTATTCACCAGTTTTCTTAGATGCACTCCCCACACACTGTCATGCTCTGTACACAGAAAGCTCTCTATGCATATCACCCACTCAGCCATTACATCCACCTTCTGGGTACCAGCTGTCAGAGCTGCCCTGGGGACTCACATCTTCCTCTGGCCAAGAAACAGAAGGAAAGAAAACTTCTTTTTCAAGGTGGGAGAATAGTTTCTTCTTTTCAAAGTGCAATTCTCTTCCCCCTCACGTATGCATCTTTTACTTGCCACCTACAGCTGCAAGCTGGAACTAAATGTACTGTATATTATACATACATTCAAAGGCAATGCCTATGTACACACAAACCTTCTCTGCACTCTTTGCTCTCTCTCTCTGCAGATTGTATTAGAAAATCCAGTCAAGCATGAAATGGCTCTTTTGACGCCTTCAGCTCAGATGTGCCTTGCATGAAACAGTTGCTTCCCCCACCACACGAACAGCCTAGAGGAGGGGGTTGGAGGATATCAGGACTATGAGTGGGAGTAGCTGACACAAGTGTCCCAGCTCTGCTGCTTCCTTCTCCATAGTGCCATGCCTTAGGTGCTTTGAAAACATGAATTTTTCTGTAGACATTAGAACAAACCAGAAGCGTGGCAATAATGAGTCTCTTTGCTTCAATAAAAATTTGTGTCCTTCAGCTTCACTGATTCCATTGTCAGATAATTACTGTCCTTAGACAAGAGATTCCAACCCTTACTATTATCCTTATGTAAGGAGGACCTGAAGAACACTCAGAATTGCTGAAGTTGACACAAAAGTCTGGACAATGTTTCAGCTGACATCCCACAGTAGCCTAAATCAGATATTACTGGTCAGCCTGCTACAAACAATGAAACCTCATAATAATTAAACAGATAAAATTAAATAGCTTGAAATAGTTGAAACAGCCTCCACAACCACAGGAGGCAATGTTCTATCCTTGTACATGCTCTATACTGATCTGAGCCTGGCCCAGCCCAGCTCAGCCCAGCTATGCACTTGACATATTTCAAAAATAACAAGACTTCATTCTCACTTTGCAAGTCTTCACTATCTGGAGTATCTGGGAGCCTTTTCAACACATCTTGCAAGCAGACCATTCCCTCCAGATATGAAAACACCCCTTCAGAGGAGGGTATTGCCTAATAGTAGTCATACAAACAAAACCTATCTCCTTGTCTTGACAGTCAGACCCCAAAGGTCAAAGAAGGCATGTTACAGCTGAGCAACACATACAGCAAATCTGCTCAGGGTTGAATGCAACCTGGCAGCAAATATATCACCTCAGCCTCCCAGGCACCCGTGCTGGAGATTTCTGCCTGAATACAAGCATCCCTTTGATTGTCCTCAGCTATCTGCAGCAATGGGATTGTAATGCTTTATTCAGCACCATAATACAGGCAACAACACAGTTATCCAGGCTTAAAATACATGCACATTTCTTCCAACTTTCTACTTTTAAGGTAGTTCTTGTATGTCTCACACAGACATGCCTAGGAGCCATGTGTGAAACCATGTTTGAGATCCCCACAGATTTGTATGGTCAAAAAGATTGCGCAGCATTTATTTGTGATCTCAATGTCAGAAGCTTCATTGACATTAGTTTGGAGACAGGATGAGGAAGAAACCAGGTGCTGGTTCAAAACTGCCCTGATACAATGCCAGAAAACTGTGAAAATCAATATGTTATTAGGAGCGATTAGCTTCCCAGTTTTGTGCTTTCAGACCCTGCCAGTTTTAATTTTACACTTAGCATCCAAAGGAGCAATTCACTGCTGCTTCCCCACAAGGCTCTGCATAAACCTCCTGGAGAGACAGAATAGTCATATTCTTAGCATATAAACAGAAAAATATTCAAGACTTCTTCATGCTTTTTCACTTTCTTTCTAACTTCTCTCTTGTATTAATTTCCATTCTTTGCCCCTTTCCTTTCTTCCCCATTTTATTTTTCTGTAGTCTCCTGTTCTTCCCTGTGTAGTTTCTGTCTGAAATTTTCAGAAGGGTGACAGTGCAAAAAAAAAAAAAAAAAGAAAAAGAAAAGAAAAATATTTACCCTTCAAGAAAGCTGAAGTCACTAGTGACAGCAGCTCAGGGCACATGACTCTTTCCCCAGCTACATTTGTGAGACCAAAATGCTTAGACCAAATATTTCCACATTCTTGCAAATTCAAACATCCTTAAAGCTTTGTATCTGCAAACCAGACAACTTTCCTGCAGGCATTACACAGCCCACCTCTTTCCCTCACATATTCATTAGCAGACACATAGATCCCAAACAAAAGTAGATTTTCTGAAAACCAAAATTACACTTTAAAACAAAAAAAACAAACATAAACTTAATACCTAAAAAACCCTCTGAATCCTCATTTCTGTCCAAGTGGAGTCCATACAGATGAGTTTCAACAACAGAAGCCTGTGAGTTAATTTGGGGAGCCTAAATGTAATCACTCAGACTGAATATGACTAGGACCCAGGAGATAATGGTGCTTTTTTGGTGGAAAAGATGTGATGGGAAATTTAAGTGCTCATAAGCAGTTTAGACCTTGCACATCATCCAGCACGATGGGGGCCGGGAGCTGTGGGGTTCCCTTTGCTGTGCCCTTGGTGCCCAGGGTTGACCCACACACCCACAGAGGTGAGTGAAACAGATCTAATGATGGGGGCCGGGTCCAACGAAGAATCCAGGAAACTTCATGGTGACGATCCAGGTCTGTGGTCAGGCCAGAAAGTCAATCTGCTGGACAGAGTTAAGAGCAGGTGCTGCTATTGACAGGAAGGGCCATGGTGATAGGGGTGGGACATGACCCTGGTTTGGAAGCACCCATGGCTGAGCAGGCTGCGGGAACCTGGAAGCCAGCCCTGCCACAGCATCACTGGGGCAGGGGCTGATGGCCATGGGGCTGCCATGAGGTCCTGGGACATGAGCAGGGCGGGGAAGTCCCAGGGGCCAGGCAACACCTGCGAGTGCCCTAAGGGTGCTGGTGGTGCCCTGCTCTGGCACTACTTCTTGTTGACCCATAAGTCCGTGTTTACTAAATGTACCATAACACCTTTTGCAGTAAATTGCAATTTCCCTCAATGTCTCCCATGTAGATGTCATTGGACCTCACCTTATTTAGCCTGCCAAACACAAAAGACCAATTTGAAGGGATATAAATGTAATTCACTAGCACTGAGAGGGACAACAACAGAGAACACAAAACCATCTTTAAATACCTGCCTAAAGAGAAACATTACATTAGAAATAAGAATGAGTTTTATTAGTCTAGCAAAATAGCCTGCAAATAATAAATACCAGTAATAAACCACTGAGAGGTTTACTGTGGTAGTAAGAAGAAAGCTATTCAACTTTAAAGATTTCAGCCTGACAAGATGTCAATAGTATTATTATCAGTTGTTATGCACTGAAAACTCATGAGGATAACACAGCTAAAATCTTGGACACATACAGCTATAGGCCTGTAAAGAAACTGGACTGGTTTTCCTGGAACTTACTCTCTCTTACAGACCAAAGTGTTATTTTAACGTCAATCCAAGTTTTTCTTTGCTTCAAATTAAGGCGGCACCTTCCTTCCCTACTCCCAAGTGGGTATACAGTGCCTTTACAAAAGGACCTTCATGCCCTGAAGCTCAGCATATCATTATTCCAGCTCCCTCATTCTGTTTTAGACTAAGTAAAAGCTTTTCATGCAGCTTCTAGTTTTTATTTTCTAAAACTTGGCTCTCCTGCTTCTCATTTCTAGCTTCTTTCTGATTTGTATACAACCTTCTTAAGTTCAAATTTTCCAATTTCAATAGTATATGTCAGTTAAGACCAAACAAGCACTAAAAGTAGAGTAATTACATAAGACACCCTTATCAGTGCAACACGCACAAAATATTTCCAAATAAGCAGCAAATGGGAGAGATAATAGAGCTTGCTCCAAGGCATGCATCACATTTTCAGGGATGCAAGAATACTGGTGGAGCAGTAATAATAATTGTCACTTATAAGGCCCCTGCTATAAACAAAAATTGCTAGCAGGTGTTTACATAGGCCAGATGACATCCAGATGAATATTTTTTATCACACACATTTTTTCAAAACCTTGCAAAATTTATTTTATAACATTGTTTAAAACATTTAATTTCCAGGCCCAAAAATAGCCCAGAAGTGCAAGTTGCTTCATATAAAATAAAAAATTCCTGAAAAATCCTATAGTGCAAACCACACCTATATATTTAGCTAGAAAGTCAGAAGAGAATAAATACTCTATTTATCAATTCTGTTTCTATACCACTGCCTCCACGCTGTTTCAGTATCATATCTTTCCTATCCCTTTGAGGTCCTTCCAAACACAAACAGAAATATTGAAGTACTGCAGAAAATATTGACTAAGGATCCACAAAATGGAAGACAAAAAAAAAAAGAAAAAAAAATAGATGCAAAGGCAAACAAAGAGCCCCAAGCAACACATCAGCATGAAAGTGCAGGGTTCAGTGCATGTACTATAATGTCCTACCTCAGACAAAAAAAGGAAAAAAATTACCTTGATTCATAAGTTTAGACACCAAAACAATTTTTGTTATGGAAAAAAGCAATTTGATTTTTTTTTTAGAACTGCACAATTTTTGTTTTCTGAATCCAAAATGAACACCTTCCTTTTTTACTTCAATATTATAAAGAGGGTATGTTATACCAAAACCCTGTAAAGCTGTCCTGAGAATTTTCAGCTCAAAATGGACTATATCTCAAGGAACTAGTTAAAATTGTGAGGCTTCCACCACGGTAAGATAAAATCTCAAAAGATTTTTGACTGTTTACAACAAAAGCCTCATTGGAGACCTTACAAACTTTAAACTGACGTAGGGAAGACATATTAAGGACTCCAAATGGATTCCAAATCTCCCTCCATTAATAAACCTCACTAGCCTTTGCACTCTGGATTCTAGCTTTGCTTAACCTGTGTATCAAACCAACTCTCCAACTCCCCAGGCTAACCTATGGCTACACTAAAAAGTATTATGTACCAGTTTCCATCAGCATCAGGCTTGGTATGTCCTTCCTCCGCTCCTGTCATCACCACACACAAAAAACAGTAAGTTAATTTAAAAAAAAAGCCTGTACTTCACAATGAAAGGAAAATAAATCTTCTTCAGGCTGCAATCATAAAGAATTGGGCAAGGGAGGAGCTGTAAGAGCACCGAATACCACAGTGGAAGTATTTGCAGAGGAAATTGTAGCTTGTAAATGTTACAAACCCTGGGAGGTGAAGAGGGAGGCTATATTGCCATACTGCAGCTTGGCAGAGCTGCAGGGGAACCAAGGAGGAGCACAACGGTTTTTCAAATGTACTCCAAATGTCACTCTAACATTTGCAGAGCTGTGCGCAACTACTTGGGAAGAAATCTCTGGCAAGAAGGCTAAGGATAGAAGAAGAATTGCTCCTCAAACTCAAGTAGCGTAATGGGAAAGGCATGGCGAAATCTGCTACTAACATGATAGTCTGAGTTTGCATTACATGGATGGTACAGTTTAGAAAGGGGCGCAATTTCTATTTAGTTCGAACATGTCTGAGTCCTCTCCCTGGCACTGTCAAGTTGCATGAAACATCTGATGCCTATCTCCCAAGTAGTGTTCACTGAGAAAGGAGGATTACAGCAGAGATTAAGTTTTACTTATATAGGAGGTATACAGTGAAACAAAGAGGCAGCAGATACAGTTTGCAGCAAGGAAAAATACAGAAAACACAGAAAATTATAAGTGGTTGCAGAACTGCTCAGCAGCAAGGGATTTGGGGGTGCGGGTCGAGGGCCTACTGAATATGAGTCAACAGTATGCCCAGGTGGCAAAAAATGCCAATGGCATTCTGGCCTGTGTGGCCAGCAGGACTAGGGCAGAGATTGTCCCTCTATACTTGACACAGGTGAGGCTGCACCTCAAGTACTGTGTTCAGTTTTGGGCGACTCACTTCAAAATGGACATTGAGGTACTGGAGCGTGTCCAGGGAAGGGCAACAGAGCTGTTGAAGCATCTGGAGCATAAGTCCTATGATGATCATCTAAGGGAACTGGGGTTGCTTAGTCTGGAGAAAAGGAGGCTCAGGGGAGCCCTCATTGCTCTCTACAACTACCTGAAAGAAGGTTGTGGTGAGGTGGGGGGTGGCCTCTTCTGCCATATCTCAAGTGAAAGGATGAGAAGAGTTGGCCTTAATTTGTGCCTGGAGAGTTTCAGATTAGATACTAGAATTTTATTTTTTTTTTGCACTGGAAGAGTGACTAAGCATTGGAATAAGTTGCCAGGGTGGAGTCACCATCTCTGGAAGTATTCAAGAGGCATCTGGATGTGACACCTGGGGATATGGTTTAGGGGTAGTTACGGTGGTGCTTGGTTGACAGTTGGACTAGATGATCCCGAAGGTCTTTTCCAACCATGATAATTCTTTAATTCTGTGATTACCAGCCTACCACATTTGAAAAGCAAGGCTGTAACATGAACTACATTCATAACCTTGTTTAAATCCATAAACAACTTCTCAGTTCTGTTTTTCCAACACTGGAAAGAAAAACTAACTAATATTGCCTCTGGTTGTTGGTTTAAGAAAGGTTCACAGAATGGACTAGGCAATCCTCAATTTTCTTTTCTTACTTTCTTCATCTGACAACCCCAAAACCATGACCTTTGTAAACTCCTGGAAGAAGTGCTTTAATAGAATAGGGTGAAAATGGAGAACACTGGTCTACAAACTGTAGGGTAAAACTTTTCCACAAAAAATCATAGGTATGCCACAGTGTTTTTAAAAAAAGCAATAATTCTTCAACTCAGGTAATCACGGATTTAGGAGGTGCCAGAAGTGAGACACTGCCATTCTGAAAATAAGTAGGCAGAGGAAACAGATAACTGTGACTCATGTAAGGCAAGCAGCTTCATTGAAACAGGAATGTCACAACACTCAAAAGGGCTGGAAATTAGGTCATCTTTGGGAGAAGCCAAATACCTCAGAGCTGATAGCAATTAGGAGGGTAAGAACAGCATACATGCTGTGGAAAAATATAGGATAACATGTAATTTGGAGTTTCAGGCTACAACTTCCAAACTTAAAATACAAGATAAACTGAGTTTATAATACTAGGATCTGGAGGAAGGTCCCTTCAGAGCCTTTTTGTCTATTACAGATCTGCTGTCTTTCCTAAAAATATTCATCCTTAATCCCAGGGTGGTAACTGTCTGAGCGCAACGCTCAGTCAGTGCATCACAGACAGTCCAGAAATGATGACACTGATTTCCAGGCACCCCACAGACTCCGTCCATTCCTAATGAAGTCATCAGCAGAGATGTAACAGCCAGAGCTGCTCACCCAGCTAATTACAACAACTGTCCAATTATTGGAATGATGATAAAAAGGAAAAGAGAAGCAAAAACTAGTAGCTGGCATGGAATGGTAGTTGATACTGCCAAGATCATGAAGGCTGAAGCAAGAGGTACACATTCAAGCCTCCAAATGTAACTAGCAGATAAAAGAAATTTAGTCCTACTTTCCAGTAACAGACACTACCTTTTGAAAACTTGATTGTACCACAGACCGAATTCCACTCTACAATTCTGGTACCTGCAGAAATAAATGCTTTTATAATAAAAGGAATTTCAGATAAAAAGAGAATTACAGGAATGCCCATAAGCAGTCCCTCTTCAACTCCAAAGTACAGTTTCTGTCTTACAAAATCTGTATCTCTTGGTAAAGACACAGATAGAGATTCATAGTCCATAACACTGGTTATAATTATGCAAAGTCACACAGTTATTAAACTCCTACAAGCCTATCTCAAATGCCAAAGGTTGTTATGGAGGATCTACAGTGCAGGACTATACAGTGGTCTAAGTGTCTAGACTGGCATTCAGTGAATGGATTTACACATAACAGTAGCCAGTCCAAACCCTCAGTCAAAACTCAAAAATTTGTATGCATGGAAAAGAGAGTTCCATTAATCTTTTTCTTCTTCTCTGAGCATCAAGAGCCTCCAGTGATGGAAGCCTTCTTGATGGAAACTGTAAAAGATAAAAAATCTGACTTCTTGTGCAAGCTGTGAAAGTTCAGTCAGCACTGGCAGCTTCCATAAGATTTGCCAGTCAAAAGAAGCGTAGATGCATTAACTATGACAGCAGTTGTGACCCTAAAACTTTCACATTCACCACTGTGCAGCCCATTTTATTCACTCTGAAGTTCAGGGCAGCAGTCACAATGCAGTGAAAAGCATCATATTCCAAATGCATCAGCCTGATGCCACAGTTAAGCAAAGCTGACTTTTCTTCAGCTACTTCTATCCTAGATTTACTGAGATAGCTCCAAAGGCCTGAGACTATTCCTATGCAAACCAAGACCGAATCTTGAAATAACCAGACACCCTAGACTGAAAATGTCATTTATGCGCAGAAGATTTTCACATCACCACATACAGTGGCTATGACTTTACTGAAATGCTTGGATCAATCTTGCTCCTAATTGAAATTGGAAAACAGTCACAGTCACCCCATATCAAGATATTTGCGTCCACTTACAGATAAAATGTAAGAATGTACCACATCCTGTACTGTTCCCTTTACACGAGACATAATGACAAACCCCAAGTTAAGAGAGCTTTGATGGTGAATAACCTGCCATTTATCCTGTCTAAAGCACTTTTTCCCACTATAATGCAGTCCAGAAGGCCATTTACTCTCCAGATTGCTAGCAACAAATTAGATGTGATGTATTTTGTTACAACATTTCTGATCCATTACATCAAATTATGCCAGATTAAATGCAGCCCATAAGGGAAGAGAGTCTCCTCAGATCTGTAAACTGCCCCAAATATAAAATTCAGTGTCTGCTTATCAGTGACTGCAACTCCTCCATGACATCACTTTCCATACACCTTCTTCACTAAAGACTAGGCCACACACCTGCAGAATTAACTGCCTTGGAAAGAACTCCACAATCAGTGGGTAGATAATAAAAAGCTTCACGTCACCATGGTCTTCTCTGGTTCTCTAGATTTCTGAACAATTTCTTTCTGTGTTAAACCTGAAATACCCACAGAGGAATGACAAGGAAGAATTGGCTCCCCTACCACATCAGTGTTAGCCCTCATACTGTTAGGAAGAGTATTAAGCATGGTAGAGTTGATATCCCTGTCACACAGGTGGGGTGATGAATTCAAGCATCAACCACTCATTCCTAAAGATCAAAGTTCAGAAATACCTTAGACAGAAAAAAATGGGAATTTTGTAGTCTCAGTCTAAGACAGGTTTTTCCACATCTTAAAATCGGTGTTTAGAATGACCTATAAGGCTGCCCGTGCTCTGAGGAAGTCCAGGGCAGGGGCAGAAATAAAGCTACCCATCACAAGTATGACATGTTTGATAATCCGGCAGACAGGAAGTGCAATCTCTAAGAATGGATTCTAAACTCTAATAAAAATTTAGGTGTTTGATAAAAACATCAAAAGTCACAGCCTTAATGCTCCGTATGGTGGAAAGAACAGTTTGCTTTCATCTAAAATATCTCCCAGACTCTTAAGCACAGGAGACATGGCACTAGGAGACTAAATTGCAAAAGCCATCCCTTTTAGCTAAGTGGGATCACAGGTAAGGACAGAGCAGTTAATCACTATTTGCTGAATATTACCCATAAAGGAAATTAGATGCACAATTCTTTTACAGCAATTAGCTCTTGTTGATATGAATATGAAATAGGTACCTAGTAAGAGTTACCTCTGTAAAAAAAGGAAAGGAATTAATCAGAACAAAGAGAATATTCAAAGATGGAAGCCAAGGTAAGTTTTGGGGGGTGGTCAGATGTTCGGATATATGTTTGGAGGATTGGAGAATGCTTGCAAATGTATTATTTGGCCAAATCTCTGAAGTGGATCAGAGAAAGTGAGATTATTAGAACATAGCCCAACACATTTTAACAAAGCATGGCAAAAGCAGATGGGAGCATGGATATCAGATTAACTTTGTATAAAGGCTGTAGCAAATCCATCATGAGGTTTCCCAGGCTCTGAGAAAGCCTGACTAGAACTGGCCCCACCAGCAAATTGTGTTTACTTCAAGGATGAAAATTTTTCTCTTCCCTCATTATACAAGCCTGAAGAAGTGGTGGAGGAGAGAGTCTGACATTTCCTACTCTTTCAAAGGGTATTTCTCTATAGTGATAAAAGCCATTAATCATTACCAATTAAAACTGGGGAGAAAGAAAAAAAGATTCATCTGAAGGCATTCTTTCAGTTTTTCTGCTACTTATTGCTACCCTTTTTTTTATGCTGTCTGCAGTCTACATCCCTACTGTTTCTGTACCCATAGGAAAGGGATGATAAAGCCAGGCTGCAACTCTGTAACAACAGCCTAAAACTGCAGGAAGAACAGTCTGGCTGTTGCACAGGCAAGCAGGCCCAGCCAAACAGATGTGCCCCTCACATCTGCCCACATTTCAAAGGAGTCACATAACCAAGCACAGGAGATAACAAGCACTGAAAGCTCTGCAAAGACAGAGCAGTGGGGGAAGTCAACAGCTGTTATTTGTGGCTGAAGCATAGTAGTGCAACCTCATGTGCATGGATATCAAATCTTAGTGCCCCAGATGACCTCCAATTTGGAAAATATTGGTGATCACACCCAGAGGCCTTCCCACAAGAGATGCAAAGTTAAATCAAAGCCAATATAAAAAATCAGAAGAACTCGTAGTCTGGAAGTTTCTACATTTTAGAGGACCCTGTACAATTGCAGAAATTATTTAGACAAAAATTATTTTATAACAACAGGAATTGCTTGAGCCTGAGCTGCCTATTGAGACAACTTCAGTTTGAAATTAAGTACATTGCACAAAATAACCTAAAACTAGCTACCTGTATGTACTTCACCTGTCATATTTACCCCTCCTACTGTTTGTGGCATCAGAATATAGTATTTCTTTTTTCATATCTTTCATATTTTTACTCCTGTTACTGTGCAAAATGCCTATACAAGGAACAGCAAAACCAGCCAACTACCTAGACCAGCCAATAAACAAAACACATCAGAAAATTCCTTCCTGTAAAAGAGAAATCAAATTTCATTATATTTTCCAATTTCCAACAAACTTTGGAAAACAACAAATCAGAATATGCACAGTGCTGCCAAATACACAATATCATACCCTTTAATGATAGTTTAGGAGCCAACTTATCCTTAACAGCAACTTTTTCAAGTCAGAACAACATTCTGCATGATATTAAGGCAACAAGGGCTGTATCTAGTCACACTGCACCCTTTGTCCTCTGAAATACAAGTTACACCTACAGCCACTTGGTCTTACAGAACATGTTGCTTCTTTACACTGCATAAACACTCCTCCTGTGTTGGAGGGAGGAACATAATATTTAAAAAAAAAAAAAAAAAAAAAAAAAAAAAAAAAAAAACCAAAAAAAAAAAAGCA
>JAWWMP010000165.1:42222599-42238246 GCA_035047865.1 Dendrocincla tyrannina | reverse complement strand
AAAAAATTAAAAAAAAAAAAAAAAAAAAAAAAAAAAAAAAAAAAAACCAAAGGAAGGCAGGCAAAGCTCTCACTCTTCCAAACAAAGTCAAGCTCTGAGCAACAAGATTTCAAGATGATTTGGACAACTCTCTCAGACACATGGTGTGATTTTTGGGGCTGTCCTTAGCAGGGCTAGGAGTTAGACTCAATGATCCTTGTGAGTACCTTCCAGCTCAGGGCATTCTATAACTCTATGATCTATGGAGTTTAAACTGCCATCTAATGGTGAAACTAACTTTGAAGCAAGCAGAGCAGACAGCACACAAAGAAAGAAATGCTGCTTTGACCTGCAAGTCTTGGACTCAGACTTGACAATCAGCTTCTTCAGCAACATTTACTTATATGCTGCTTCCTACAGCACTGGCTGCTGGTGAAGCAAAAGTGTATGTTTTAAGTGACAAAACATATCTTCATGAGGGATGTGATAACTGTCTCAAAATGTCAGATTTGATTCCCAAGTTTTATGCCACAGATAAGAGACTGCACAACAAAGAATATAATCATGCCAAAGTTCAGCTTGGATTTTTGAGGACTGATGGCATCATTTTAACTTCTATTGAAAACTACCAGCATTGAATGAGAACAGAAATGCTGAGTTTTAAATGATAAAGATTTACTGGACATTTCAGCCATTCCAAAACCAAATCACTTTCCTTTCAGTCACCCATTGTTTACCTCATGATCTGGTGAGTACAGGTTCCCTAGGTCAATATTTCCTTTTCCACTTCACTTAAAATATATTTAATAGTATCTCTATTATATTTCACTGAACCCCTAATAATTATAGAATGATTTGGGTTGGAAGGAGCCTTAAAGACCACCTAGTTCCAACCCCCTACCATGGGCAGGGACACCTTGCACTAGAACAGATTACTCGAAGCCCAACTCAACCTGGCCTAATAACACTGGCCTTCTATCTAAAGCAGAAGGACAAAAATTAGGATTCCTGAGATCTATTCAACAAGGCACTTTCTCATTTTCTTTTATTTGAACAGAAAGTAGGAAAGAATGTAATTTACCTCTCTTCAATAACACATTTTAGATGTTCACTTAAGAAATAATTACAAAACTAAACCAAATATATTAAAAGGAGGTTGCAAACAGAAAAATAAAATCTAATGAACTCCTGTATTGACAATAAGTGTCAGGCACAGACACATTAGGAATCCACTTGTGAAAGTCACTGGCATCTCACTCCACATTACCACCAAAGACAGCTCAATTTACTCCCCCTTTTAATGTGAAGGTAAGGACCAGTGAAAGCTGTCAGACTGATGTGATGAAAGGCGAGTACCTCTGATACATATAGAAAGAATGCTTCCATCATAACACTCTCTCTGGAAGTTGCTATTGTCTTCAACTAATAAGGTCACTCAAGAGTTTAGAAACTCATAGCTTAATACATGAGCCATCACTCCCAATATCACTGGAGAAAAGGGATGTTTAGCTCTTCACTCGCTGATGCAGGCATGCAGCCTCTCTTGCACACAGAGAGAACCATTTCTATTTTCAATATAAAGTGAATCACAGGTTCTTACACCAGGATTAACCACAATCCTGAGAGTTCAATACAACATCTGTATGGAACAGCATGCTCTGCTTCCTCCCAAGGGTGACTGGAGAGGCTGCAAGGGTACAGGGGTGGGAGCTGGAGGGAGGAGAAGCTGTGTGCATTCAGGTGTATTCAGGAAATACATACTTCAGTATATATTTCAAGTCTATTTGAAGATAAAAAGAGTGTCAAGCTTTTTCCCAAAGGAGGTGCTAATAGGAATTTAGCAAATCAAGTGAGCCAGCAGCTGTTGGGTGAGTAGAGCAGGCAAGGGGGATGCAGAGGCAGTGGACCCCAGGGACTGGTGCACTTGGCTCAGACACTTCGAGGGCACAGTGAGGAGCAGATGGCAATGCTGTCTGAGGCCATTAGATGGCAAAGGAGACTGCAATTGTCTCATCACTTGTGCCACCAGTGCTGAGAAGTACTTGTTAAGTGTTTTTTTTTCAAGGAACAGCAGTATGGTTCCTCCTGAAAAAAAAGGGAGAAAAGAAAAAGAAGGCAGAGGCACACAGCAAATCACAGTCAGTTTTCTGTACAGTGTCACTACCACCAGCTCTCACTGTCACTTGTTGGGCAAGGCCTCAAGTTTCCATTCATGTCTGCAAAAGGTTGGATCAGCAAGGGCTGTTTAAAAAGAAGTTTTCCTAATTTACACCTGGAAATGATTAGACACAGCTCTACACCAGAACGCAAAGAACTTTCTGTTTCCTAAAATAAGCAGTAACCAAAGAGGAAAAGGAGTAGGTCTTCTAATAGGATGGCTTTCCCATCCTTGATTCCCATTATTGGAAGTCCTCCACACAATTTCAAAGCCTTAAGATGCCCTCAGGAATGTCTTTTGAACGGATCTACTTTCACAGCAGAAACTGAGACAGAAATAGGAGCCAGTTCATCCAGTGTCACACTGCAAAACCAAGACAGTACAGGGACACAACCCATTGTCCATTACAACTGGGCTGCTACCCCACCTTTTTGGATGATCCAAGAGCCACTTTGTTTTACTCTTCATCGGACAAACACTGAAAAATTCTCAGAATATCAAAAAAGTCAAAATAATGATGAGGTCAATAATTTCCTTGGAAACTGGAAAATAATCCACAAGCCTAAAAATAATTTAAATCTGTAACGGAAAAGGGACTGCTCTTGACATCACTTGAAACATAGATGGTAAGACTCTATAGATACAACACCTGTTTCTCTTTCAAATTCTGCAGATAGAGAGAGACTCAAAAGGGGAAGAATTGAGGCACAAGACAGTTTTTTAAGATTTCAATTAGTCTTTTTTTTGAACTAGGATTTATTTACTGCGGAGTTAAGCATCTCTCATAGTTACAGATTCTCTATTTATATCTGCTAACTGTGCAAATTTCCTGGTTCCCTGATTCCAGACCAGCTGCTGGGCCCAGCTGTGCTCCAACAAAGGCACCAAAACCAGCAGGATTGCTGTGGGACTGTCATACTTCCCTAATTTCATCTGCATCTGGAAGAGGAAATCACAGTGCTTTTCTCACCCGCTCCTGACACAGCTCAACAGAACACCATCAATGTGATTGAAAAAACCCTCAATGATAGATGGCCAGTCTGAGGAGCTCCCAAGCTTCCAAAGCTTTTAAACATGGCACTAAAACTTCCTGCACAGTGTAAAAGGCTGCCAACACAAAGAATACAGGATTCTATGTGCACAGTCACCTGCAAAACTCTTGGACTGAGCAGAGGTCATCCTGTGAGCAAATAGACATGTGAAGAGATCAAGGCACAGAATTGCAAGCAATATAGAATCTGACAACAAAAGAGCTTCTGTTCAATAGAAAGAGGGGGATGTAAAAGCCATGCAACTAGACAGAGCGGCAAAGTGCCTTATCAACACACTGCAGCTGTATGACCACATACAGTGCTATGTGGCATCTAACTCTTGAAGTGGGTTTTATGAACTTCATATTCACGTGGGTATCAGGCTAAAGGATGCAGCATGATCAAGGCTGTACCCAACAGAGACTGGTACGTCCTCTTCCTGGCATGTACTACTGGTTACTTGAACATTGTCCCTGCTTCCCCCAGCCACAGCTCTCCTGAACCCCATCCTTACTGAATGGACACTTCACACCCTAAGCATGTTACTTATGTATTAGGATTTTACTCTAACAGTTGGTGGGCCCCTAAGCACTACAGAGGGCAACCCTGAGGGTTTCTCAGTATTTGCTGCCTTTATTCATTAGTACCTAATTCATTTGCCAAAGATCAAAGTCCATGACAGAGGAAAACTAAATGCAAGTTAACTAAATGGTAGACTATGCTTTTGTTGTTGGTTTTGGTTTGTAAGTTGATGAACAATATCTGAGATAACAGCTTGTCAGTCAGAAAAAGCCTCTATCCTCCATCTGCCATCAAGATGAACAATTAGCAGCACGCTTGTTTCTTCTGCTCATACACCGGCTAGAGAGAATGAGCCTTACACTAGGCTCTCCTTTACCAACAACCTGAAAACAATACATGCTCTGCTTCCCCATGCGTCTTTTCCCATATGAGTCTGTGAATACCACTTCTAATTGAGATTTGAGTTTGGGATTTGAAGGTTTTTTGACAACAGCTTTTCCCTACAGTGCATTTAAAAATACCTTCCTTAATGCCATTCTTTTCTCATCTCATACTGTAACATATGTCACATAATAGTGTTTCTAATTTGCCTAAACATGGAGTTTGTTCCACAGTTCTTTAAGATCTAGCAAAGAGGCTAAGGTATCAAAGTGTTATTATTTTTACAGCCTTAACTATTAACTATTCCACGCTTCCTAATTCAGTATGGGTTATTATAACAAGTAATTAAAATAACAATCAAACAAAACCTACTTTGGGAATCAGTGTCTTGCATGTCTTATAAATTTACTCACTTACTAATGAGGAAAACATATCCAGTCATTAACAGGATTTAGAAAGGAAAATAGGTCTTTTGAAGCTGGAAGACATTTCCAGGCTATCATTCTGAGGCATACATTTCACAAATCAATATAAGCTAAAAACAGAGGAGCTAGCTAGATCCTGGAGCTCACTTCCCTTCCTTCCCTCTTACAAAGCGTGTTCCATTGAAGTGTACAGCAGCCTGGCCTTACTCTGATGTTTTAGCCATCCTAATTTCCAATGTCTAACTGGTGGGATTTTCTAATATTCTTGCTATAGCAAAACAAAGCAAAAATAAACCAAGCTCATTGATGCAATACCTTTTTTCTTTCTTAATTTAACCCAATATTTCAAAATTAGTGTCCTATGAATATCCTTAAATAATTTTCCTTCCTTGGAAAGGCAGTCCTCCCATCCGAGCTGATTCATCATCCTCCCCCTCAGGTTATTTTACCAAGCAACATGCACTGAATTCTTCTGATCTTTCTCCACAATTCCTCCCTTCAGCCTCCTGATTATATTTCAACTTTTTGTGACAATTTCCTTCATACTGTTGGATTTCAGTATAAGCTGCTCAACAGCACACTCTTTACACTTTTCACACTCCTATTTCTTACATATACAGTTCTATTCATGTGACTAGAAGTACTTCTCACTAGCACCCATGTAGCTGAGTATCCAACATCACTTCATTAAGACACAATTTAACTGGTGAGGAGTTGATATTCAGGCTTATTATCTTGGCAAAGGTCAATAGGTAAACTATTTAAGGATCCTTTCTTGTGTGCTCTGTAAATCTCATATCACTATCGAGTCAAATTCATCCAGCCAATGACACACCATACAAAATTTCATCGTTAGTTTAATGCTTTAGAAAGGGCAATGAATAATTTTGCCTTTTCAATGCCAAAGAAACTAGAGAGTTTTTTCCCCTTGAGTGTCTCAACTACTACAGTATTTTAATCTGCAAAGTGTGCCTAAAAAAAAAGAAAAAAACAGCACTGTGTCTTAACAACACAAGGATTGCATTAGCATTGCAAGTATAGAAAAGTAGCACAAGACAGAAAGTCACTGGTATTTTAAAAGAAAATCCCTGACCTTTAAGGATTTTTAATACACATTGTGAATCTAGGCAATGTTCACAGAATCACAGAATATGCTGAGCTGGAAGGGACTCACAAGGATCACCAACTCTTAGCCCTGCACAGAACCATCCCCAGGAGTTACACCATGTGCCTGAGACTATTGTCCAAACACTTTTTGAACTCAGGCTTGGTGATGTGATCTCATCGCTGGGGAGGCAGTTCCAGTGCCCAACCACCCTCTGGGACAAGAATCTCTTTTTAATATCCAACCTAAACCTCCCTGACACAACTTCAAGCCATTCCCTTGGGTCTTGTCACTGGTCACCACACAGGAGAGATCATGATGTGCCTGCCCCTCCTCTTCCCCTCACAAGGAAGTTGTAACTGCAGTGAGGTCTCCCTTCAGTCTCCTCCTCTCCAGGCTGAACAGACCAAGTGATCTCAGCCTCTTGTCATACAGCTTCCCCTCAAGGGCCTTCAGCATCTTCATTGGCCTCCTCTGGATGCTGTCCAGTAACTTAATATCCTTCTTATATTGCAGTGACCAAAACTGCACACAGTATTCAAGGTGAGGCCGCCCCAGAGCAGAGCAGGACAATTACCTCCCTTGACTGGTTGGTGATGCTTTGCATGTTGTACTTATAGGGATAAGAACTCAAATTATTAATACACAGAACCAAGATTTCTGTACTGAAAACACTATGTGTCAAGTAGCAATGATAGGAAAATGAGTTAGATGACATAAAAATAGGCATCATTCACTAGGTCAGGTTTTTTACCTGTTCTCATGGCAGAATGCCCATTAAGACTAAGAAAAACTATGAAACAGAAGGTTGAAGATTAGCAAAAATAGCATTTTGCTTGTCTTCAGCTCTTCTCATCCTAGAATATGAAGTGCTTAGTTATTCATGAATTTTTCACATTGCAACCCTTCTATGGTTTTGCAAAGTCTTAAGTGTCGGGGATTTTTTTGCAGCTAGGGAAAGCACAGAAAAATGAACTTGTCTGTAGTAATATAAGCCAGAAATAGAATCCCAAGACATGTCTATATTGTATACTTTTGTGAAGCACTGAATTAGTGATGTCCTATATCTGTCAAAGCTTGTTTTGTGAGAAGCCCTGTTAAGACTTTCTCACTCATTAGCCCGGCAGTAATGCTGAATTGACATGACACAACTGCCCATGCTCACAGTTCATCTGCAGGTACTGCCACTGTAGCAGTCAGCAGCCAGCCCTGCAAAGGAAAGAGGACTGTACACATTGTAGAACAGGATGCTCTGCGCCAAACACATTGCAACACACCTGAGCAGCACCTGTAAGGCAACTTTGAAAATATTTCCAAGTAATAGCACTCACTGTGCATCTACTCCTGGTCCAGGGGAAATCACTGTGTCTTTTAGCTCTCACTGTCAGATAACATTTTCTTAATGTTCATTTGTTCCTTAAGTCTTGTACAATTTCAGTTTCTCTTAAAAGCACATCTTTACTAACTTCCTCCATGCAAGGAATGATAGCTGAGAGAGTGGAAAGCTGGATAAGAGAGAGGCTGACCCATGGGGAGCTGTAGGGTAATCAGCTTTTCATTACTGCATGCTGAAAGGTCAAAGTGATTCAAGAGTGCTCCACTGAGTGAGAAAACAGGAGAGGAGGAGATGAAGGAACTCTGGTTCTGATATGAATTATCTCTATCCTATCACAGTATGTAAGTATTTATCTCCAGGAACTTCTAACCAAATATCTCAGGACTATATCACCATGTCTGCAGAGATCTGCAAGTATTATTTTAGAAACATCAGAGAGCATTTTCAAGATGGGAAAAAGTAGCTTAGTGATCTAAGAATCTGAGAACTAAATTAGCTGATACCTTAGATTCAGAGATTTAAGTCCCAGTAAAGTAAATGAAAACCCCTCAGAGTCAGGGTCTGTGGTTAATTACTTTTGTAATCTTGAATCTTACTATAGGTGCCTTAATGGTTCTATATCACAGTTTCCCAAAATATAAAATTATAATTAAATCAATTTCCTTTTGGAAATGCTCTGCATATGAGAAAAAAAATGGCACTTCTTTGCATAGAATTATCAATTTGCACCCTTATAAATAGTTTAATGTGGGTTTATTTAGTATATTCTGATAGCCCAAAGACAGGTAGGGAGGTCAGCAAATTCCTGGCTTTCTCCCAGCTATGACCTTGTCTGTTTCTTTTAAGTTTGAAAGCTCCCACACAAAATTATCTGTGTGGAAAGTACAAAAATTCACTCCAGCCCCCACCTCTGGCCTCTACACAGGGGTAATACTGTGAGATTTGTCAGGCCCCACAACACTATGGCAAAGAACAGGCTAAAGTCCATTGCCAACCCATCAACAGTGTCAGATGGGCTACAGTTCATTGCCTGAATATTTCTTCAGTACCTCAGTACTGAAAACACACAAACAAGGTGAATGCCAGGACCCCAACACCCAGTTGTATCTGTGTGGTTCTCCTTCCTGCCCTGGAGCTCTTCTAGGTAGCCTTCACCAGGAAGTTGCTCAAGCATGTAATCCAGGAGCAATGCTGAAGCAGGAAAAAACATAATATACAGCTACCTGCAGGCACCCAAGCAGATGCTGCTACAGTTCTTGATATGCACCATCTCGCCAGTGCCTAACAGGATAGTGCCTTTCAAAGGATCAACATGGGAAAAGAAAGATATGGGTGCCATCCAGTTTAATAGGATTTTATTGATCAACACTTTGATGCAGCACATTAATCAAGTATCTCTCCAACCAACTCACAGGAAAAGGGACATGGCAGCTATTTTAAAGCTGCTTCTCATGGAAGACTTACTGACTGAGCCTTTGCTCATGGCACAGACTAGGATATGACCTGTAGGCGACACACATATGGACACACAAAGAAAGGTAAATGACCTGCATTTTAACTTTTACAGCTTCTTCAGAAAAAAACAGACAAAAATAAAAAAACCACAACAATGTAAAAGAGAATAGATGTGCTCAGCAAATTGTCTCCAGCCAGGAGAAAAAGACAAAAGAAAAAAGAAATCACAGTAGTGTAAATCAGCCGGGGGAGAAATGCCTAAATGAGGATGCTGATTGCTAATCTACATCCTGTCACTCTGACTTTATAAGCAGGTGAGCTCAAGAGGCCACATGTGCAAAAGCAGCCCTATAAAAGCACTGTTTTTCAGTGCTTTTTTCACTCTCATCTGTATTCACAGCAGACACGGTTTTCACTTTATGGCTGCAATGTCTTGTTTCTTCAGCAGGTCCATTAGCACTGTGCACAGTGCACAGTCAATACCAATTCTAGCCTGCACTTTTCTTCCTTTTTTATTTGGACACAAGTCCTTCTGTCTGCTGGATTCATTACTCTTTGACATGGCTATTTGTAGTGCCCCTTTATGTTTCGATTATTTTTTAAAGCTGACCAAGTGCCTTTGACTTTAAACACAAAAATTAAAAGATAAAGCAAAAACAAAGGGAGCTGTTTAAAAAATAGCATGATAAATAATTTCTGTTTTTCTTTACTTTAATCCATTTTGCTTTGCATAATTACTTTATCCAAAAAGCTTGCAGGCTAGAAAATGGCACAAAAAAAATACCAAAGATATGAACCTTTTTTTTTTTTTCCACAAGAAATCTTCCAGGACATTCCTTGCTCTTCTGTGCCAAAGAGGAAAGTGAAATTTGATCAAACTGGAAGGCTGCAGAAGGAATCCCCAGGCTTAGGGGAACAGCACACAAGCATTTGAATGAGATACAGAACTGTGATGTTGCCTCAGTAAAAGGGAGAGCAACAGACCAGGACAGAAGTGAATCTCCATCCCATCAAACACTGGATCATCCCCACCTCCTTCACCAAGGTGGCTAATGGTCCTCCACGCCACAGTGGTGCTCCCAGCATCAGACTAGGACTGGGGAAAACTGAACTGCCAATATTACCCATGCCTTCCTTTATCCACACCCTCAGATGACCAGCTTTGTGCTTAACAAGAAGAAAAGCTGGAATTATTAAAAACACAGCTTTAAGGCAAGCACCTTGGCCGCAGTGCCAAATCATCCTCCAGTCACCTGACAAGGAGAGAAAGGCTAAAATTCAGCACTGGTCAGTCCTCCAAGGGGACAATCAAACGCAAATGCAGAATAAGGGAAATTTTTACAAATTGGATATGACAGCTGATCAGCAGAAGTGGGGTAGCAGTGACTTTTGGGGCTTGCACCAAAATGTCAGACTGTAACAGAAGAGAACTTCACTGGGGTGATGGTAACAAAATGGTGAAATCTTGGATGTTTCCATGATGGGCTCTGAGCTCTTAGGCTTCCACATCTAGGAACCAGAACCTGTAGACTAAGACTAGTATAGGGACTCTAGATATTTTGAAATTTTTTAGTACGTCAAGAGTCTTTCCTTTAGCCTAATTTTTCTCTTCACTCACAAACATTCACAACAGAGAGATCAAATAAATAAATAACAGACCTATAAAATATTTGAGATGGTTTCTGTATTCTTGCCTCCTTCCCACTATTTAGCAAGCACAGGCTTTTTGCCAATCACTTGCTCAGGGGGAGATCTTGTCCTGCAGCATAAACTCCATTTTGTTCCACTCAGCTCAAACGCCCTTGCTCTGCTCCCTGGGCTGGGTGCACTAAGCTGCCTCATAGCTGTTTCTGTCTCCAGCAGTCTCACACACAACAGAGAGGAAAGCAGAGCCATAGAAGAAGAGCTCCTCCTTCCACCATTCTGCTTTGTAGCTCTACCAAAGACCAGGCAAGTCAGGAAGACTGACCCATCTTCTAATCTCTAATGTAAAAACTCCTCCAAGCGAGGAATAAGGTATATAAAGGAGAGCTACTCTATATTTCTCATTCTCAGCACAAGCCTAGGGCTCCCAGAGCTGTCAATCTAACATGCTTTTCAAATGAAGGCTGAATTGTCACTTTCCATTTAACTCATTTAATGAAAGGTAGAGAATAAAAAAATCGCTATTTAAAATGCCATATATTTTCATTCTCAGCAGTTTGAAATGGGACCTGTGGGTATTGGGTGACTCAGACTTAAAAGTTTAATTCCATAGGACTCCATTTGAATCCTAAGCTCTGGTGCTTTGACACCACTTACAACAGTAATCTCCTTCAACACGCCCTGTCCTTTTGCTCCCTTTTGCAGTATCGCAACATGAAAGATTACAATTTCTCCTTGTTCAGAAACGGAAAAATGCTAAGATCACAAGCACACAAGATTAGGGTGGTAGGTATCCCCTACCCAAAGGGTCCAGGCTGACCACAGGAGGACCTTGCTTTAATAGGCAGAACTTCAGAAGTCAACAGCTGCAGGACATAAAAACCAACAGCACTTATTACAAAGCTGCTTTTCTTGTACATTCCCCCTAATGCTGTGTCCCTTCAGTGGGAAGACTTTTCCATTAATGTGATGGATATCTCCCAAGTTTTATGTTTTATCTATCCACCTGCTCTCCACCTTTAATCATCACAAAGCAGGTTGTCACTCTAAAACTCATATTAAGATTTGACAATCAGGATACAGTTTTCCTCTTCTGCACTTTACTTCTCAATTTTAACCTCATTGTTATCAAACACCAAGAAAAAAAATGAAGATGCTGGTAAGAAATAAAATAAAGATGATGAAATTTATCTTTCCTCTATACATTCTCAGATCCTTTAGCTTAGAAAGTGTGAGGGTGGTTTCCCTCTGGAGAGCTATACCTTGGAGTCTGGTACCTAGTGCTGGTGGATTTACCAGGACCACACTCTGGACTGTTCTGTGCAATAACTGCATATGAGAGAAGGCAGAAAAACCAAGTAGATCAGGGTGAGCCAATATATGCCACCAAATAGGAACTTTTCATGCTGGTAGTGATGGCTGTGCTTTTGCATATCCTTTCCCTATCACATAATAGCCTCATCTAATCAATCAAAGTGTCCAAGAGGTGACTGCCTATCTCCACATGGAGAAAGAGTCAATTAAGAGAGCATCATGAATGCCAAGTCTTTCCTCTCCCCCCTGAGATGAATAGAGAAAAAGAAATGAGACAGAAAATGCACTGCGCCAGTGCCTGCCTTTCAGCTTGATGGCTTTGACCAGGCAAAGCAGAGAGATAGAAAAAGCTAATTTCACAGATAACATCTCCAAGGTCTATACAGTAATTTTAAATATTGAAAATAATTTTTCATGACAAATGAGTCTACTTCATCCTGGCCTCTTCCATCAAGATATTTCCTTTAATTGTAGGGATAATTGGCAGTCTCAGCAGAAACACAAACTGGTCTGACTGGAGAGTATGGAAAGGAAGCAGGGTATGGAGCTACAGAGAAGCTATGATGAGAAAATAATAATATATTTCCTTCCCTCATGATGACTTACCACGGCAGAAGATTCAAGTTTAAGTAAATTCTACCTTGCCCCATGTGCTGGTTTTGGCTGGGGTAGAGTTAATTTTCTTCACTGTGGCGAGTAGGGGACTATGTGTCGGAATTGTGCTGAAAACAGTGTTGACAGTGTAGAGATGTTTTTGTTATTGCTGAGCAGTGCTTGCACAGAGCCAAGGCCTTTTCTGTTTCTCATACAGTCCCACCAACGAGGGGGCTGGGCATGCAGAAGAAGTTGTGAGGGGACACAGCCATGACAGCTGCTCCCAACTGATCAAAGGGATATCCCATGCCATAGGGCATTGATCTCAATATGTACAGTAGGGGGAGGAAGGAGGAAAGGGGAGTCATTTGGAGTGATGACATTTACCTTCCCAACTAACTGTTACATGTGATAGAGCCATATTTTCCTGGAGATTCTGAACACCTGCCTGTCCATGGGGAGTGGTGAATGACTTCCTTGTTTTGCTTTGGTTTTATGTGTGACTTTTGTATTCCCAATTAAACTGTCTTTATCTCAACTCACAAGTTATTACCCTTTTACTCTTCCACTTCTGTCCCTGATCCCGCTGGCAGGGGAGTGAGCGAGCAGCTGTGTGGTATGTAGTTGCTGGCTGGGGGTAAACCATAAGACCATGATATTCAGGCAAGCTGACCACCTATAACAAGCTATCCTTAATCTGAATCTGAACAACATTGTGCCTTGACTTAGGGTATATTTTGTGGCTTACATTAAGGAGAAACTGTCATTTATAAACCAGCAGATAAACAAAAATGCCACCACAATATTGTTCCTGTAGAAGAAGCCTATACTAATATAAGATTCTATAAAGCACTATCCAAATGTTCTTACTCATCTACGTCTCATCATCTCTTTTTTTTTGTTGTTGTTCTAGTGCTCTTTTCAGGAGCTGACAGTACACAAAATCTAATACAGTTTTGGATAATCACATTTCTTGAACTGGGAGAACCTTGCAAAAGTTACAGTCAGCAATAAACAGCCAGAAATATGGCATTTTATAGAAAACTAGCAGAAATTATCTTCTGCAGCATCAACTAACATATTCAGATGAGATAAAGAGCACCTGGAATACTAACTAATTCACATACAGCATGGAAGGCAGGAGTGGCCTTAAATATCAACAGCTTATGATGATGGAGTCAGGATGAAGAAACGTGAAGCACACACAGATAAAAACATCATATCCATAACATTATACAATATAGGAGAGACAACAGTTGGTTTTTATGTGGTCTCAGATTTTCCAGCTGCTCAGCAGATGTTGTTGGAGATTATCACATCAATGATACTCTTCAAAGTTAAAGTTCAACAGTATAAAGAGCAGAAATGGTCTTTTCCCAAACAGATATAGTCACCCTGACTTCAGAATTAACTGCACACTTTTCTATACTGAGGACATCATGAAGGCATTACAAGGCAACAAATGCTGTTACTTGTGCTGAAAGCATACACATTCAGAGTGGCGTTGCCTAAATATATACATCTTTGAACAAGTTATAATGAGTGGTAAGGATCTCAATATAAATCCACAGAAGTGAGAGACTTTGAAATTGTTCCTTAATATTTTTTCTCTTCTCTTAAAAGACCCACCTTGGTTGCACTGTTCTTACTGGAGCTAGAAAAACATCTCACGAGCATCTTGGGAATTATTTGAATGTTAGAAGTTATCCCATGAAAGGTAACTAAAGAATTATAAAACGGAGGATACATAAAAGCTTTATACACTAGAATAATCCAGCAAACCTATGCTTCTGACAATAGCCTTCTGCTCTGACACCCAGTCAGTAGGGAGAGATAGAAAGAAGCTAATCACATAAAGCCCAAGCCTGTCTTTCGTGAGCAGGACTGTGAACAGCATCTCCCACAGTCATAGCTGCCTGGGCCAGCCTTAAAGGAAATAGCCAGATGTGCTACAAATGGATTGATGGCAAGTGAGAAAACATACTTTTCACACAAATGCCCTTAGCGAAGTTAATGTTCTTCAGATCATGTTTAATGGAAATTTTACTATAGAATTAAAGAGAATAAAATGAAATGAATGTGAAAGGATTGCATGAAAATTTTTGCTACATTCAGATGTAGTATTTTTTTTTTGCAGCTTAGAATATCTGGCAAATTGTATGATAGGGATCTATCTGGTAATCATAAGTCAATGAATAGACGAAGTCTAGAATAGACCTATTTTCTATGATATTTCACTTTATATTATGAAATCATAATAATTATTCTGATGTTTTGATTTTCCTAAAGTCTTTGACTATTCAAGATCTAGCAAGGATTAAAAGCATTAAAACATTGCAAAGAGAAAAAGAAATCTGTTGCAATACCTCTGCTTGAGACAGTAAAGCATGCAGAATTTATACTGTGTTGTAAATGATTTTGTAGCATTTCTTATTACCAGTAATTTTAAACCATCTCCCTTTATTGCATACGTAATGGACAGATGTGTATTGTCATGAAACTGTTTTTAGTAAACACTGCTGCAAAGATACTTGGCAGATAATAAAATGGGTAGCCCTTTGCTCAACATAAGTGTTGTTAGCAGATATGTCACTGCTTACAGACAGTATGCCACAAAACACAGAAAAAGCCTGGTTTGCTCAAGTTGTTAGTTATCCATCTGTGAGCAAACCCAAATAAGGAAGGATCCCTGGTTCCAGCCCTTGAGAGAAAAACTGGAATGGGGTATTTATGTCTTGCTGCAATGAACAATGGATGCAGCCCCACAAAGGAAATGGCTGGAACAAGACATTCTTTTCCCCCCCCCACCCTTACCTGGAAAGGACTCAAGCCACTTTCAGTTCTGAGTGATTAACCTCAGAGGTTACAATCTAAACATCAGTGTCTTTTATTTCAGCCTTAAATGGTCAGAAGTCTCATACAAACCTGCCTTTTCCAATATTAACAGTATATATCCCTTAAAAAAAACCCAAAACAAACAAAAAACCGCAACCAAACTCAAGTTAATTAAGTAGGAGAAAGCATTAAAAAGTGAGCAGTCAACAACATTTGATTTTCACTGGCCTAAAATTATCCAATTTTCAGCTGTCTTTTGCTTTGTGTCCTTCCTGGAATTATCTCCTCTGAAGTCCCTCTCACAGTGTTTCAGTAGAAGGAAAGTATGCAGAGTTTATAGGATCCACCAAACAGACCTCACGCATCTTATTGAGCTCACAGCATTTTCACTGCTGCTACAGAAAATGGCTGATTTGAAAACACCAAGTGCCCTCCTCTGCTTTTTTAATGCCAGGGTTTTGGGGTCCTTTTCAGAAAGTCCACAAGTTGTGAGGAGGTACTCTGCACTAACCCACCCTTCCCATCCCTCCTGCATGTCTGCAACAGCCCTCCAGCCCTTCTTGCTGTCAAGACTTGCAACTCACCATAATTTCTATTGGATTCAGTTTGGGAAGTCAGTTCACATGCAACAGAAGGAAGCATGATACCCATTGCATTGTAGGAATCTTTTTGTCAGTTTTCTCAAAGCTTGCCCTACATCTGATGATCAGAAAGCATTTGGGAAGCATTCCCAGGGGATTTCAGATATTTTCAGTCCTTTACTTCAAACTAACTAGCAAAACAGCAGACCTGTTGAAACAAAGTACTTCAGAACAGAGACACTGCACTGCAGATGCTGTTCTCTGGTACTCTATTATTTCTCAAACCC
>JAWWMP010000165.1:42205129-42221782 GCA_035047865.1 Dendrocincla tyrannina | reverse complement strand
ATTATTTCTCAAACCCTAGGATGCAAGAATGATTAATTACTCCCAACAGCACAGGCACCAAGTTTTTTTTTTCCCTAATGCCCAGCACACCACAACCCAAGACTAGCAAACTCAGTACAAAGTCTCAGTACGTACTTTCAATTATAACCTTCACTTTACTGTGCCTGCCCTTCCTTAAAGAGACATCCAAAAACCGCCGTTCAGTTTAGGAGTCTTTCTTTTATGACTAAATCTTTCTCTTCACCATACATAACAGGAGTGCAAGCGAGCTCAGAGAGGTGAGATCTTTACCACATTGCAAGGCAGTCAGAGCATCACTTGAGGAGGACTTGTGTCCTATTAGCTTCTTTTTATTTATTTGCTTTGTGCCCCCACCCCAAACAAAACATCCTCTATTTTGTCAGTCCAGCAGGCTCAGTTTGGCACTGTCAATTCCTCTGCAGGACACAGAATTAACTTCCAGAGTGCAGCAATACTGAATTATCGGACCAGAATCTCCACATGAGCAATAAAAGGAGACAGGCAAATCAACAAAGGGAGGCAAGCAGGTCGTGTTATTGCTTTGGATTTCTCAAGAGAAGCAACTGCCTCCCTTCACTGACTGCATGGGGAACTGAGACATTTAGTACCAGTCCTCATTGACAGGCTTCTACTTTTTTATCTTAAGAGTATTTATCCAAGACATCTAAAGGAGCAGGCCACGATAATTGAATTCCTTCTACTTGCAAAGCCAACAGTGTTATTTCCTGGTGGACAGCCAGACCATTGCTTTGTTCCAACAGCTGTTCTGGAATCTCTCATTTCAGAAACTCATCCAAATGCTGCTATGTTTACAGCATCTCTTTAATTTTAACAGTGGCTTAGAAAGGCTCTTCTCACATATGATTTCCAACATTGTCACAGTGAGTTAGACTGGTCAGTAGAGAACCATTATGGAAAGATAGCAGAGTACAGAAAGCAAGGATTTACAAAAATAAATAACACTGTGTTACGGGGTCAGCACAGCCTACAGTGGAAGGTGTGAAATGGGAATTTGCTGCTGCCTTTGCTTAGCCTCATAGCCTGGCACTGAGCATGTCTGGCCCATGAACCCCACTGCACTTTCATATCCTCTCAGCACAATCCGGTCTTTTCCACGTCTCTCTCCATCTCTTCTATGAAATTTCAATTATATAGAATATAATATATAATATAATATATTATAGTATAATAATAATATAATTATATATTATTATATAATATAATAATATAGAATATAATATAGAATTATATAGGAATTATGACACTTTAAGACAGATAACACGTTTGTCTGCTTACATCACTGTCAATACCAAATGAATGATTAGATACTGGAATTGTAAGAATTAATTTGAAGTCTTGGCAGCATTTCTCGGTTCTGTGCCCTATCAACTTCCAGTCACAGCCAGGTTGCTTTATCTGCATTGCCTGAGGAGACCACTGCAAGAAAAGTCCATGTTGCATCCAGTGTAATTGGCTGAATATACAGAGGTTTTACTTCACTGACAAGACAAACTCCCACAAGCTTTAGACAGAGGTGACTTACTGAATCCTGTGTACTTGTATTGTTTCACCATGAATAAAAGGAACCCAAACCTCTTTTCTGACACAATCAACTTCCTTTTTGAGTCCCTTTTAAATGTATAATGGTCCTTCATGTGGCAAAGTACAAAATGTATGAGAAATACAGCATTATAAATGTTGAAGTCCTATACTGGGAAAGTGGGAGATAGACTTTACCATCAATAACAAATTAATGAATTGCTTCTCTTCCTAAAGTTGCATATATGTCTTTTCTATTTTTAATACTTTAACTAAATGTTAACTATATGCTTTGCTTTGTGATAAAGAGTGATTATCCTGATAGTCACCAAGCATAAAAGAGTCTTCATCCTGGGCTCTCCTGCCCCTTAAACCCTTTATCTTACATTTTGGGCTGCAGGAGTTACACTCCTCGTTTAACAGAATAGAAGCCAAAGACCCAAATAAAGTGACAGAGACAGATAACAGATGGCAGACTGGAAAAGTGGGTCAGTAGCTGTCCTGTATTAGAAGATCTAGCCCGCTCCTTCTTCACTCCTCCCCTTACTGCTGGCTGCCCCTTGGTCCTGTGGCAGCTCATTAGTCACTATGTAGCAATGCCACTGTGGCATGGCAGCATCTCTCAGTTTTATTCCCTTCTCAGTCTGCATCTCAATTTTTCTCCTTCCCACAGTATTTGGATCACAGGCCAGCTGAAGTCAGGACTTGCAATAATCCTTGGGTGTCAGACCAGGAGAATGAAAAGTGTCATTGGCAGAGTGAAATGCTTCTGTTTGTGGAGGCAAAATCACTGGGCACTAATGCAGTTGTCTCACATCAAGACAGAGTATTAAGGCTGCTATGAAACACCACAATAAATTTTCTGGAGTCAAATCCACTTCAATTTGTACAACTTTTTTTGTGTATCCAGTCTCAAGTATTTATTCCCTCTGAACTGCTTCTCGCATTGCCAAGGAACATAAGGCATTACAGCCACATTTTGCCTGACACTGGGACTAAACAAGTGATGGGTCTATACTTTCTTGTTATAAAATTAATTTCTCAGGATTAGAACCTTTGCATACATTTTTTTTGTTATCCTGAACTACATTATCACAGTTTTAAATACACACTGATTCTGAAACATTTATTATGACCTCAAGTTCCCACACTAAACATAAATGTATCTTTCTAATTCAGACGATGCTCATCACAGCACAGCCAAGTTATGGATCTCAGGCCTCACTTGAGAGTCATTTCTCCCAAACTAAAATGCTTACATGCCTTTAACCTACTGATTCTTTTCACTGATAATACAAGAAGTTAACACCATAGATATCTAAAGGTATATGAGAGGAATCCTGTTCTTTATGTCACTGTTTAGCCTTGGATTCTCTTCTGCGAGCCAGGCCCAGGAGATGGACGAGATGGAGTTCGGAAAGTCCTGAATCACGGAGCTGGTCACTCCAATACTAAATACAGATGATGGGCAAGTAAAAATGCAGTTTTGTGGGGTAACTATGCATTTATGATAGCACTTCTTTTCATCATGTCTGCACAAAACCTAATCAACAACAACTGGCCAAAATAATTCCCAAAGCTGTGTTTAAGAAAACTTTTGTTCAATGTTTTCCCCAATTTTCTAACCCCATGTAGTCTATAAGAGGACTGCTGAGCTGACACTGGCATAGCAAAGGCCCAAGAATCTTGCTTTTTTACCCGTGTTCCTCCAGCATGGATGGCAGTGTTGATGCATCAGGTGTTTGAAGGCCCACTGGCAACTCAGGGCAGCATACTACGAATTGCTGGCTGTGAGCAGCTTTATGAACAATCTTATGCCATAAAACCTAAAAATCCCCTTCCGTATATAGAAGAATCCTGGTAATTAACAAAAACTTTCTGCAAAGCAGAAAATCCTTTGGACAGTGAATGAATTACAAATCTCAGTTCTACCTAATATTTTATGCACTGTACCTAACTTTCACATTTTTTCTCATAAGTGGCATGGTACTATGATCAATATTAAAAAATGCATAAGGGGGACACTGAGTGGGAATGGAGCTGCTCAAATATTTACAGCAGAGGCTCAAAAATATCTGAATGTCCAATTCTAGACGTGTTATAACCATGGTGCCAAGTGAGGTGATAGAAAGAAGGGGCTGAAAGCCTTAAGACTCCACTAACAGTTTACAGTTAATTCTTGGGTGTACTGTGAAGGCAGTTCAGCAGTGCTAGCCATAAATATTAACAGAAAGATTGGTTTCAATATAAGAAAACACCCTTTATGGAGTATTTTCTTTTCTAAGTGATCTTAGCTCCATCTTCTTCTTGAAAGCCACTTCCCTACCTCATTCTGATGGTGGCACTAGCATGATAAGGATAACAATATTTTGAGAAATATATAGGTCAGCCATCTTACATTAGTAAATTCCTTTCCATGTGTTCTAAAATACCTAGAAAGTTTTACCTGCCTACCAGCATTACTTGGGCTTTGTATCTCCAATTATATGTTTTTAAATTACCATTCAGGATGAGTACAAATATGATGCAGAGAGCCTTCCATCAATCTCCTACATATTTACCTTATTAGAGGTGAACTCAGTTAACAACAGCATGTTTCTATCCCATTAGCTGGCTTTACCCATAAACACCCATCAAGAAAATCCTACAACACACAAAAAAAGAGGAAGACTAGATAAAACTGGGATTCATCAACTGTCCCGTGCAAGAAAAATCTCCATAACTGAACTTAATACTTGGTACTGTTTCCAGTAATTTGTTTGAGACTTCTCACATGCATCTGCATTTTATGCCTCAGGACCACAAGCCATACTTAGCAAAACAAACTCTGGAACCTGAAAATGAGGTCTTCAGAAGGCTTAGTGAGTGAAGAGTCAGAGTAAGCTCATGAAAGGAAGCTGGGAAAACTGGAAGGAAATTATCAGAGAAGAAAATTTTCTCTGTGGGGAGACTGGAATTTAGTATTGAGAAGACCAACAAGGGCAGGGGAAAGTCTCGTGGGAACACTGGATTTTGTTCTCGTTCTCATGCACACCTTCAGCTTTGTGTAACTGAGGTCAGAAAACTCAGCTTACCTCGCTCACATGTTCTACCCCAATAGCCGGTGCCAGTGCAGTCACAGATGAAGCGGTTCCAGCCATCCTTGCACACCGCATTATTCTTACATGGGTAGCTGTCGCACTGTTTGGTGCTGAGGCGGGAGCAGGAGGACTTGACTCCTGCGGCATTCTGCGCCTCTGCCAGCTGCCGGATGTTCTTGCTTCGTCCATCAATGAACAAGTCTCGGATACAGCCAACATAGCCATAGTTCAGCATTGCTGTCCAGAGCTCTGTGGGAAGGATGAGTCCTGCTCGGTTCTCAGGCAGCCCACCAAGGTACATGTCACCTTCCAGATCTAGGATCTCACTCTCCCCACTAGCGGTGAACGGGGTGCGTCTGCTGTTCACTGATATAGTACCTGAATGAGGAGGACAAGGACACTTTCAATTACAGTCTCACTTTAGCACAATTTTTTTCAATAACTGAGTGAGCTGTAAGGTTCAGCAGAGGAGAGTGAAGATTCCTCTCTACCCAGATGCAATTCTAACAGATACATTGTCTGTCACACAGCTCCCTCTCCTCTTCAACCACAGGTCCTAAGTACTTCCACACAGTGACTGATCATCATGTGTCTGTATCCTAAACTGCATTATAAAGTCAGAAGCATAACAATGCAAAGGTTAAATAATATGTAAAAACTGAACATTATTCAATGGTATTCATCCGGCAAAGCAAAGACTTACTGAGAACACACAGAAGTTTGATGGTATAAGGACTGAAGAGAAAAGAAGATAAGCAGAAGCATGACAAGAAGATAAGCAAGATCATACTAATTCACATTACATAGGTCTTTCAGAAAACATTTCATCAGGACATCCAAACTGAACCTGGATGATGGAACTAAATAGACCTCATAAGGTTTGCAGGTGACATCAGCGTGGGGAGAATGGTTGCTGTATTGGAGAAAGCAGTGGGTTACCATACAGAGAAACCTGTATAAGGTGGATCAAAGGGCTAATAGCAATATTTGATGTAAACCAAAACCAATAAATACAAAGTCCTACACTTGGGTCAGAATAGCCTCGTACACAAGTACATGCTGCAGACCAGCTGGCTAAGGAGCAACTCTGCAGAAAAGGACTTGTAGATATGGCAGGCAACAATTGGAACATGAGTCAGCACTGTGCACTTGCAGTGACAAGAGGCACTGATCACAAGTTGCAGTAAAATCTCTTGGTTCCAGCCAGGAGAGGGTTGTGCTGGTCCTGAGCCAGAGGGAGCAGTTGGGGTGATGTGGCTGTGCTCGAATTGAGCTCCACAGTGAGCATTTTTGCGTATGAATCACTCTTTTGTACACTTTTGTTATTAATATTGTTGCTGTTATTGTTCATTTCCTTATCTCATTGCTGTTTCCAGTAAATTGTTCTTATCCCACCAAGTGATCTTCATCTTTTGTGCCTCCAATTCTCCTCTCCAGCCCACCAGAGAGGGGAAGGGGAGGGGAAGTGAGAGAGCGGCAGCATGGTTTGGAGAGCCTGAGTGGGAGCACTAAACTGGGGAGTACCATTCCTAAATGACCACCTAAGGGAATCTCCAGCTCCAAAGAAAAGGCCATTTTTCACCACAGGAGCAGTCAACCATGGGAACAGAAACCTTAAAGAGATTGTGGAATCACCATCCTGATGCAACCCTTAGGAAAATAGAAATCTCCAGAAGTTTCTTCCAAAGTAAAATATTCTATAGTTTTACAAAGAAAGTTTTCTAATTTTCATTTTATGAACAGGAAAATTGAGGTAGAGAGACACAAAGATTCTCTCTGAAGAACAGTTATTATTAAAACTGTAGTAGCTTCCACATGCTCCAAGCAAGATGTAGGTATACTGCACTAAGGCCATTCCTATAGATTTCAAGACATTGTCCCAGCACATTAAATAATCAGAACATATAATACAGAAATATAATCAAAATACATAAAACAGATATAGAAAAGCAAAGGGACTTGTTTAAGGTTAGTCAACCCTGCACCCAAAGAAAAGCAGGGAGCATAATGCACATTCCTGACATCCAAGAGCAATGTACTCTTCTGAGGAACATTCAACAGCTTTTGTGATAGGGATGTCAGCCCATCAGGCACTCATCTAAAAATCAGCAAGTCACACTCCCTAGCTATAAATCATCACATCCAGTTGATTTGTCATTAAGACAGTCTGTCTTCAGAGACACTATCCAAGCTTTAAGATTAATTCCACATAATTGCATTTTTATCATACACCCCTAAAATAAGGTGTGAGAGTTAATAGAATTAGCTCTATTTGTGTCTCTGTGGGAAGTACTGACATGTACACACACTTTTTATTCAGTTGTAATCAGTGCCTTCTTAGAGAACAGCACGTGTGACACAGACACAAGGTATTTCATGTGTGTGATGTTCAGTAATTGAGGAATAATGTCAGAGGCAACAGAGTTTCAGAAGCAGCACAGGCATTACAAATTAAAGGTTCAAAGAGAACCACAGTTATTTAATGAATCATTTTGCAAAAACAAGCTGCAGCACCACAGGCAATTTCTCTATTACAAATTAAGAAAAGAGAACGTGACAATATACAGTCGCACAGAGTGTCACAGAGCCACAAAACTGAACCCCCCTTCCAGCATCTCCACTGTTACTTCTCAAAAGCAGCCTGTAAAGTAATTATTAATATAAAGCTTAGAAAAAAAATATTGGAGAACTGAGCTCTAGACAGCTGCTACTATGGAGAGAACAAATATCACCTGCAAAAGCCACAAAGGTACGGAAACGCCCTAAAAGACATGAAATGTGGGATGCGAAGTAGTATAAAACCTCAAAAGAGATGGTGAGATGACCAGCACAAATAGGCTACACAGCAGCCTAGACATTCTGCTAGTGTTTTGTACCCTGAAACAATTCCTGTAAGGAGATGGTACTAGTTTGGATGCACAGCACTTTCAAGACCAAGCTGCTAAGATGGAGAAATTCTGAATGGAATTCTTGGCAGGAGCACTCACAAGAGTTGACATTCTTTCCCCCTCCACCTCTGCCCTCCAAATCCCATGTTTGCAACTCTGTTTAGAGGAGATCCAAGTAGATCCAAGTCCATCTTGAGAAATCAGAAGCATCCAAGCATCTCCTTTCTAGTGCCTTAGGCACTTTGTGCAGTTTTAAAGAACTGAGAGACCAAAACATCTCAGTTACTGATGACAGAGCTGGCATACAACGTGGTGCACTGATGCAACTGTAAACTAAACCTTCCAGTAAGATTTTTAGTGTCTGAGTGGGCGAGACATCATGTATGTTTTGTAGCTGATGATCAGCTGAAAACATTGTCTTGTGTAACATGCTCACTGATACCCAGCTAGAAACTGTGAAACAGGTTTTGTGAACACTTCACGGGAGCTTTCCCCAAGGACAGAAAGGTTACAGGATGCGAGGTGTCCATGTCCACGCTACCACCTTTTGTCAGAACAGAGAGAGGAAAACAGCTGTTGTTGCTCTGGCAAGCCAACACAGACCAAAGCATACACAAGGCCTAAGGGGACTAGAGGTATCAGAGGTTATCTGAGCATGACTGCCAAGCCTTTCCAGCACTACTGCTCCTGCCTTAGTGCATTGCAATAGGGAATATTTGGATTTTCAGGCTATTTTACTAAGCTCAGCAGAACTTGAAATTTTGGACTATTAGAGAAATGGGAAAAAGAAGGGCAGAGATGACACCTAATAAAGGTGTAGCTGCTTTAGCAATGAGAATCAGAACCTCTAGGTCACTAACTCATTAAACCCAAACAGCTGCTTTTAGCCTCCACTAAGTAAATTCATTATTTCAGTTTCTAGATGACAGGCATCCACATTAGGGGAAAAAAATAAATCTTCAAGGTGTAACTGTTCTCCAGTCCACAAATGGGAGAAAAGCCAAGGACCAAACAAGAACAGATCCTGAACTCCTTTTTCATACCTACTAACAGTGTCATTGGGTAAAAGTGACTGATGCTTGCTAAAAGGTATAATGTAAAGAAATCAATGCTGATATCCTGGTTTTCTTGGGACTCAAGACATCAGTCACTAGGATCATTAACCAAGTATTCATTGTCAGCAGAAAATACAATTTAAAAAAAACAAAACAAAAAAAAAAAAACAAAACAAAACAAAAAAAAAAAAAATACAAATGTGTTCCTTCTTGTTGAGAGAAGTGTTTCTAATTCTAAATTTGTTACCTTAATCAGTGTCCAGAACATCACAAATCTCCCTACCAAGTGACAAACAAGGCAGTCCTACAGTTTCATTCATCAAGTAGCAATGCCATCCGTCATACCTTTCTAGTTCAAATGAACATGTGTCCCTCTTCCTAGGGTTTTACAAACCTTCTTTGCAGAGACCCTAGTGTCATTTCTCTTTCTTCTCCTTCTGCAAGTTGCCTCTTCAGGGGCGAGACAGTCCCCAAGTGAGCAAGCAAAACTAAAGTCAGTACTGAATGCAACTAATTGAGTTTATCCTTGGAAGTTAATTAAATTTTAGCAAGTCTAAAGAAATCAAAGCTCCATTTATTTATTTATGGCTTCCTTTGTAAAATGTTCCTATCGATGTCTTTAGGAGATAGCAACACATAACCACACATATTAAGTCCTAGTAGAGCACCATCCCAAATACAAAGAAACTGCTCACATCATCAAAGAAAAAAAATAGCTTCAGGCAAAGACCTGCTCAAACAGCTAGGCCTTGCATGGTATCTAAAAGTCAGTTCTTTTTAAAACTCAAGGGAAGAAAATTCTAGCACTGCTTTCTCTGTACTGATGCTATTCGGCAACTTGAAACATCAAGCTAGGGACCTAAAACTATCATCTGGAGATCACCAGACAAATCCCAAATCCACTTGCAAATGTAAGCAAAATTCCCTTTGAAGAGAAGGCTTTGAGATCCCAATGGCTCAGGAAAAAAATCAACTACAATTGTGCACATTCTCAAGATGAAGTTGCAGTATTTGATCATTTTGGTTTTCCTCTACAATTTCAGAGTACACCATGAATATGTTAGCTTGATATTCAGCATTAGAAACCAACGAAATACGTCTTGGTAATTGCAAGGTAGGTGCATTTTTAGAAATAAACTAAAACACATAATTGAAAATGAGAAGTTGCAAGGAAAAAAAAAAGGAACATACACTGAATGCTGACTGAGATTTTAAGACTAGAATTTTGCATCCAAGAGAGTAAAGAAACCTAACTGAAAACTACAAGATACTAAAGGAAACAGAATGCAATAAAAATGTTGATTTGTCTCTGGTTGTGCCCATTATTTTTATCTTCCTTATGACAAGATTCTAGCCCCAGAAACCCAAAGGAAATCAATGAAATTTCTCCAACTGAGAACAACGGTTCTGAAGGACCTTGAACCTTAGCATGGCTTCTAAAGAATTCATCCCTATAACTATGCATGCAATTGCAAAGATAGGTCCAGAATATCTGAGGATTGTGAATAAAATATTAATAGGTTGCCTCTGTGATTTGCAAAGTTCACACAAAACCTAGCCATTCATATCTTTGCTTTGCTGGATAAACATCACTGGAGTAGCACTAAGCTTTTTTAAGGTGAATCATATCTAACAGGTTTTGAAAGTTCTGAAAATTAATACACAGCCCTAGATGTGAATCTGAAACATGAATCTACTTAAGAAAAAGTCATCACCCTACCTGATCTTCCATCGCGTTGAATGTCCACATGATACCACTCTCCGTCATTGGCTTTCTTCTGGGTGGCCTTGACTTTAATGGTCCCAGAGCCCATGTCCAGAAGCAAGTAGAGGTTTCCATCTAGAAGCTCAACTGCAAAGAAGTCTACCTTTGTATTTTTCTGGCTTCTGGCATCTTTCCTCTCCTGAGGCTTGCCATGGGTGAAAAGGATCAGTCCATTAGGTTCAGTGGTTCGGAAATCAAATGAGATAGAGCCCATCCTTTTGGTATTCCATTTAGGCAGACTAATATAGGCCTCAGGTGTCTCAAAGCTGATGGGATCCAGTGTAGCCACATTTTCACATATGAATTTCACTTCCCCGTAGATCTTCATCTTAGTATCACCAATCCGTGCCAAGCGAGACAGCTCCAGACGAATGTCATTATTCTTATAAACAACCTGCCAGACACAAGGAAAAGTATCATACATCAATCCTGCATACAATACAAATACCCCAATTACTTTCAGCCATGGGAGATAAACTTCTCCCAAAAGGCAGTGGGGAAGAGAAAGGAGACAGTGCAAGAGTCTGACATCATGACAGAGGGAGAGAGCTGAACCAGGAGTGCGTAGAGAAATGACAGCAATGGGTAGTTTGCAATAAATGTAGATCAGATAAGCAGTCAGAAGAGAATATTTAACTGAAGGGCAGTGAGAACAATTAACTCTACCACAGGCCCACTTGGCTGTAAAAGCTTTTGTGCAAAAAATCCAGTGTGTCTGGTATCATGCTGTTATATTTGCATAAATCACATACAAAATACATAACAAAGTGTAACCTCCACGTCCATCTCTACTAGCCACAGCAGGGAACTCAGTACCACCACTGTTATTTTGATATTATTCCTATAAGCCCACTTAACTACTAGGAGAGGGTTGTGAAAATACTTCAGCAAGTTGCTGTGAACTGATAGTGATTGCCCTGTGACTTCTAAAGGAAAAAAATAAAGAAAGACTTAAAATTTCTCTGACCAAGAACTCTTCGATCACTACATGCACAAACTTAACGATGGAGATATCTGCATTGTTTACCCTCACTTCAAGAAACCTACAGTCTTTGTTCTGACATATGAAAACCTGTACATATTCAGTGCCTGGACTCTCACTCTCTCCAGCTTAAGGACCAGAACTCTGGGCTTTAAATTCTTACGAGGATTGAAATTAGCCAAGAGAAGATTCCCAAACAGGAAAGCACTCCTGAATATGCCTGGCTTACTCAGGAGTCCAGACCTCCTACTCTTCTCTTTCTTTCAGGTACAGAACTAATTCCTGGAAAACAGACTCCTCTCTGACTTGTGCCATTCTCACAGAGGCAGAAACTGGTGAAGACACAAAACTGAAATATTTGTAAACTGTACTTCCTCTCATCCACCTTCTATGCTTCCTAAAGCCAGAGCTGCCACATACAGCAAACAAAAGCGCTTCTGCAACTAGCACAATATTTATTGAATTCATATTCTGTGATACTACTGAAGACTCTTATTTCTTCTAAGGAGTTATTATTTTAAAATAATCTGTCTAATACATATAACATATACACATTTGATTTCTGCTTTCAAAATGCTATCAGGATGAGTTGTCAGCAATTTATTTGAGTTGTCAGCAATTTGTTATGAAAAGAGAAGGGAAAGGAGATACTTGTTCATTCTACAATTAGGACAGGGAAGCCAAAGAAACATATGTGCAGTAAATATTAAAAGGCAAGAGAAGAGAATGAGGGATAAGCTTCTAAATTAGGATGAAAAAAAACAAATGAAATCACAATTCAACATATTCATAGTAATCAAAGAATGTCCTGCTTTCAGTAAGCATTAAGGGAGAATTTGCCCTGTGCAGTCAGCACAGCATCAGATTTTCTGTTGCAAAGGCAAAACACAGAGTGAAAGAAGCCAGCTGTTAAATCCCATTTGGAGACATGGCACAAAGATGTAGCTTCTCCCAGCAGAGGACAGCATTGACCCACAGTAGCTTGTTTTGCTCCAAATCCCAATAAAGTACTCTGCCCTCAGAGTTTCAAAAGGCTTCAAAACATCAAGTCTACTAATAGCTGAAACAGGAATAAAATACATTTTCAAACTGTGGGACTGCGCTAGTTTCATTGTATGGATTACCCATGTCAAATGCTTTCATTAGACAGACCATACACATGCTTCCATCAACACAGCAAGGGTGTGCTTTACAGCCTCCCCTCTTGCCAGACAGTAAAGTGCACCTCAGTCAGACTTTAGTTCTGAGCACTGTATGAAGTCCTGTCTCTGCTTCTCAAAGAAAAAGAGGAAAATAAATAGAACCACTAAAAGGATGGCACAGGATACTTTATGAAGATTGCCTGAAAAGGCCAGGGCTTATATTTGGAGAGGACTGAGAAAAATATGATTGAAGTTTACAGAAGATGGAGAAGGTTAATGTAGAACTGCTCTTTGCCAAACTCAGCAATAACAGAACCAGAGGCTCTCACTGAAACTTGTATGAAGTCAGTTTAAAATGGATTTTTAGAAGTATTTATTTACACAGAAGATAGTGAACTTCTGGAACTTGCTGCCACAGGAGGTCATGGAAGTACGGTCAAAAAGAACCAGAAAGAAAAATGGACACAAAGTCCACAAACTGATATTAAAGGAAAAAGGAAGGAATGGATCTTCTAACAATCATAAACCAATTGCAGTGGATGCTGTGGGAACATAGGGGAATGCACCACTGATAGTAACCATGCTCACATGTTCTCCATAAACAGCACATGCACTCACCACTATTAGAGTCAGCATACTCTAATACAGGGTTCATGCATTGACCATACTTCAGTCCCACTAGGGCTTATGACTTTGGTGCAACATTGCATTTTTGGTTTCACCCCAGTATAGAGCTACTTTGGGGGGAAAGAAAATGCCTGGCCTGCATGAATTGTGGCTTTAATGATCCTAGCATAGGAGAACGGCCCTTAAAGGATACTACAAACAGTTGCTCAAACCAACACTCCTCTATATTGTATCTTCAGCCTCTGCAGTTGCTGGTAGAAGGAATATCACATTCATGTAGGCAGTTTCCACAAACAGCTGAGCCACATAAAGGTAACATCTCCCTGTTTGATGTATTTGATACTTGAGCAACAGCTCCCATCACTCCTGGAGAAATCCAGAGGGTCTGCCTCTGGGTTTAATTTGAGGTTTAATGCTGACTGCCTTGTGTTTCATTAGTCATACCAGTGCCACAGCTGGAGAATCCGTGAGACAGGGGACTTTCAGAGGAACTGGAGAAAATCACATGAACTTAGTTGTAAACGAGAAAGTCACTAATAATGAAGAATCTGACAGCAAGTTTGAAAGAAAAGAAAGCAAATACAAAAGAAAACCTGAGGAAGAGAGGATAAAGGGTGTTGAATAGATACAAGATTTCTGAATTCAATCTTTTCAAAATAACATACCCACCCCAGCTCAAATCTCAATTATTTGAGCGTTTGTCCTAAATTATTTTCTTAAGAAAAACCCCCCAAGCAAACAGCTTAAGAAATCTAAAAAGCACCACTGTTTAAGGCAAAAAGTACAAGTATTTCCATAGCTGACATGAGATATTATTGACAGGCACATTTGAACATTAATATCTTGATGTATAATCAGGTACACCAGAATTCTCAGCACAATAAAAAAAAGGACAAAAATAATCCTTGTATGTAAAACCAAGGTGAATTGGCAAGAACAGAGAAATGCTAAGGTAACTTCTGATAACAATAGTTCAATTGTTAAACCAAAGGTTCAAGAATGAGGAAAGTGAATATAATTAAATGACTGGAATGTGTGTCCCATAGTGAAGAACATTCAAATTCAGTCTGCTTAATAGGTAGAGGTTAAAAGGTGATTCGATTGCAATCTACAAGTACCTGTGCAGAAAATGGAATGTGGCAATAGAGGGGTCTTCAATTCATGTGACAAAGAAACGGTGGAATCTGGGAGCTAAAAATTGAAGGTAAAGAAATTCACAATTTAAAATATTATGACTTATTTTTACATAAGGGTAATTTGCTCCTGAAATAATTTACTACATGTTATGGTGTGTTCTCTTCTACTGGTGAATTTTTAATTAAAACAGTATCTTGTTTTCTCTAAAAGATACAGTGAGACGGGAATTAATTATATAGCAAATCAGCCTAGATTATCATAATGGCTCTTTTTGGCCTCATAACCTATGAATCTTTGTGTTTTAACGAAATCAACAGATGCTTCAGTGCAGTTTCCAGGACAGATGAAACACATCCTTCCCAACTGTTAAAACTGCCTGGTAAAGGAGTAGATGCTGCTATCAATTCTGGTCTGACTTGTTACCAGTGCTTTCAGTGAAGCTTTTTTATATTTTTATGTGCTTGTGATCCTACCTTGCTATATGCAATAAAATGAAGGCAAGTAAAAATCCTGGACCAAAAACTTGATGCCATACTTCAAATACATAAGCTTCAGGAACTAGTTTCTTAGAGTTACCTGCTGCAAGCCAGAGAAGAAACATTTTCATGTTTCACCACGGAAGCTTTCTGCCAGCAGAAGAATCTACCATCTGCATAACACTTGCCACCTGCTAGTGCCACAAGCAACCTTTTAACTAATTTGAAGGCTTTTCAGTATATGCCAAAATACTGACTGAAACACACATCTCTAACTCAAAATGAGGCCATGAATGACTCAGTGCTGATCCTCCCTTGGGCACAGTCTTCTAGTGCCACTCTGGGACATGGCTTCCATAGCAACTGAGTAGTAACAAAGCATTGAAAGAAGTGCCCATACATTTGTCCATTTTTATCAGATGCTTCCTAAACAAAGCTGACCTCTCCTGTTTAAACAGAGACAAGCTTGAGTTCATCCCATGTCTGATACACGTATCAGAGAGGGTCGGAGGGAGTAAAGGACATGATTCCTGATACAGATATACATATCTACCTCATAGTTCTTTTAGGAAGGAAGGTGGAAAAGAGAAAGGGGAAAAAGATTATTAGCAAAAGGTATGCACAGAGCATTTGAAAAGTAACCGCCATTCCTCCAATCTTAAAATTGCTTTATTTTCCAAAAATTAAACAAGAATAATGAATAATGTGTTTTTTCCTTTTCCATGAGGACTTCTTCTAAACACTTTTTTAAAAAGGAATATTACCTGTTCAGTGCCTTTGTTTAGTGAATTTGACCAGTATAAATGGATGGTCAGGGATGGGATAGAATAGTTCAGACACACATAGACCTGATAACCAGAGTAGAATTTCATGACATCTAAAACATTTTGAGGGGAGAAAAATATATACATTAAATTGTGTTTCCTATAAATCTGCTGAGAAAGAAGAGTTTGTTTTAGACAGAGCTAAAACAAATAGGCAATCTAGTTTTGAGGTTTCTTAAAAATGGCAGCTTTGCAGTTCTGAAGCATTCAAGGAATTTCTCCAGCTAAACTTGTAAGGAGTTTCACTCATGGGTTAATGAGAGCTCTAATCAGATGGCTTTTCACAATGATGAAAAGCATCTCTCTGCAATCAAGTGAAGTTGCAGATAGAGAGGGAACGACAAAAAGTGAGGAAAAATTATGTGCTAAACTTGGTCAGTAGCCCATACAAAAATTCCTCTCCAAGATGGTACTATTAAGCAGGAAACATGATTCCCAGTGCAGGCTATCACCAATTGCTTTTTTCTGTCACAGGCTGCCCCCTTCACCAACTGTCCACACCAATTCTCAGAAGGGATAACTGCAAGACATTCGGACTAGAGCCTTACTACGACTTTCTTAAAGACACCTGCACTGAACCAGACAAGTTCCTGCAGCTTAAAAAAAATACAGTTTACCCACTGGTTTATTAGAACTGTGTTTTTCCAGCCTGACTTGATCAGTAAGTAGAAACAAACATATCAGTTAACAGTGCTTTACATTGTGTTTGGGAAAGACTATCTATGAAACAATCCAAGGCTTCAGTGATGGGTAACTAAAGTTGCTACACTTATTTAAGGAATTGTATGTGGACTGTGGACACCTGGTCTAAACATATTTGATGGTTCACTGGGATAACAACTGTATTCAGGTAATAAACACAATCACCATTCACCACACTGAAAGAGTTAATTTACCTGTCATGAAAAACAATATATTGAACATTGATGAAAAGTAACTGAAACCAAATCAAATATGACTTGTGCTATGCTGACTAAAGTAATGCAACCCTCCATTTCATCTGAATTATATTTAACAAAGAATATGTGTTCACCCAGTGCTGAGGAATACATTCAGTGCAGGCAGCTCAGTGTGCAGCTGCAGTGCCAGCTGCAGATTGAGCTCTGGGTGGCGGGAA
>JAWWMP010000165.1:42142763-42205029 GCA_035047865.1 Dendrocincla tyrannina | reverse complement strand
ACACAGCAGGAGCCAACGACCCTAAACTTTCCTGCACTTTGACTGTGAGGGTATAAAAGCCCAGAGATTCCTTTGTTCAGGGTCCCTCCTCGGAGGTACCAAACTGGTTTTTGTTATTTAGTTATTGCACCAAGATTAAATTATTTTAAGGATCCAGAGGTTTAAGACTGCGCTATGGGAAACCCAGGTTCAAGCTGGTAAGGAAACTTTGACCCTGTGAGAGTGGTGTGTGTAGCTGGGATGGGCCTCCACCCAGCTCAGGTGCTGCAAGTGTGACTGCCAGAGTGGCTCCTGGACGATTAGACAAGGAAAGCTTTCTTAACACCCAACTGAAAAGATGAGCAGGGTGAGTAAAACACCTAAACAATAAGGCAGAAGCCTTTCAAGCTTCCCTATAATTTTTTTCCACCTTATGGACCAATTATAGGTTCTGAATAACTTCAGGTTTTATGCAAAATTCCAGGAAAGAAAAGAGATAGATTTAGTTTCAGAAGACTTGTAGGAAGATACAAAGAAACACTCCCTCAAATACCCAGCTTGGACTCAGTGATGTTTTCTCTTGTGTTATATTCGACATCCATTTTGGGCTAGTACCAGAAAAGAATAAAAGCTGCAGAGCAGGAAAGCCAAGATGGCCAGCTGTGACGCTCCTCACCTGTGCCACAGGCCACTGACAGTCATACTGAGCTCATGGTATCCCTGAAAAGCAACTGGTACTTTGGACGTGTTTCTGGATATAGGAAGGGCATAGAGAAGATATGTCTGTAGTTTACAAATCTATATACAATGATGAGGAAATCCTATGTTCTACACTGAGCCTATGCAGTGCAGAGGTGAAATAAGAAAGAAGAATAAACACTTAACAGCTACACACAGAAAATCATTCGTTGGGTGGATTGAAAGGTGCATCCTGGAACATACGGAGATGTAGAAGGGAATAGTGTTGCACTCTGCTGGAGATCATGTCCAGTTTGGAGACTTGCACTTTAAGAAGGGAGTGGAACTACTGGAAAGAGTCCTGACAAGAGCAATGAGAATAAACAGGGCTCTAGAAAAGAAAAGAAAGTTCCAAAGTAGACACTATAACAGTGTTCAAATAGAAAAGGTCTGCTACAAAGCAGAACGGAACAGTCTCTTTATCTATGCTGAAAAGGACAAGAAATAATTGGCAAATATTACAGCAAGAAAGTATTAGAATTGATGTTAGGAAAAGCTTTTTTAATTTAAGAACAGCAGACCACTAGAAGAGATTGCCTGAGGAGCAAACGTCACTGGAGACCTTTAATTACAAGCTAATAAAATTGTTGTCAAAACTCACATAGATGTAATTGATTTTGTTTCAGGAGAGTGGAAGCATAAAGGATTAGATAATCTCTCCTGGTCCATTCCAGTTTTACATGATTCTGTATTGGGGGGCCATAGGAACATGTGAAAGGGCAAATTATTATGTAGCTGAAGACTTTCCTAGTTCTCACTGCACAGAAAGGAACAATAAACCTCATACTAATGCAATTCTGACATCTCATAAATTTGAAGAGCTTAAATTTACAAATGACCTTCTTAGCTAATGAAGGCTTGAGAGCTCAAAAAAAAAAAAAAATTATCACAGCAGCTTATTTACCAGAACACAGTAGTTGACTTCAATTACACTCAGTTCTGTATTAAGCTTATATAGACATTCACCAGCTACAGAATACTCTGCTCCTCCCAAGTGCATCCTGAAATCTCAGATTTGTCTAGCAAGCACAAGCTAAATCTGTCTAGCTTGGTTCAGTGATGAGTAAGTGAGGAAATGATTACTGTCAAGTGTCTTAAAGATTTCATCTGAAAGGCAGAGAGGAATTATTTTAGGATGGCCCCATCGATCATTTAAGGCTTGAACCTTATTACACAAGACATCAAAAACTGTATCAGGCAATGACTTAGCAAATAACACTCCACTTAGTGATTGCATTGTATTTCAAATCCACCTAAGGGGGTACAAAAGATCTATCTCAGAAAATAGATCTGTTTAGTATGGCCAGGTGAATGTTTCCATCAGGATGGCTTTCTAACACAGAATTCCATTTCCCTAATAGAGAATTAGCAATGCAATGCTTCACTTCAAGCCATAACAACCCAAAATGGCAACTTTAGTGTCATCAAACTTTAGGGAAAACTTTTGCATGAACTTACCATAAAAGAAAACAGTATTTTCCAGGCATTGCATTTACTTTCAATAGTAGTCCCCATTTTTACCTCTGGTCTGCATTCCCTAGGGAAATACTTTTACATGACAGAATGCCAGTGTCCCACTTGACCTCAGAAGAGACACATGACTACTTTTGCCACAAAGCAGCTTAACCATATACACTGGTCCCTATGGGAGAATGGACACAAGGGCCCTACAGTACAGCTACCACATGGAACTGCACTGGACAGGAAAATACAGTTCTTGTTAAACTGGCTCCAGAGTATTTGGGGTCAGCTCAATAATCAATATGAAATAATTTGATTCAGAAAATACCAGAATATTACATATTAATTCAGTTTTGAAAATCTGATGGATTTCCATTTAAAAAAAATAAATCTGAAGAGCAGCAATGAAAACAAATGCTGGCTGGAGGAACTCCTTTGGGACAGAAACTCTTAATTTCACTCAGCTTTACACTTCAGTGATAAAATGTGCTTTAATGAGAACAATAATGTTTTAAGTCTTCTGTGAAAATACTGAATAGATATTGCTCTCACAGGTATGCAGTTTTTCTCCACTACTTATCTTCCCTGGCCAATATGTCTTGATCCTACTTCACTAGAATATCCCTGGCAGGTACAAGAAGGTATTTCAGTCACCATATGCCAGGCAAAAATTAGTCTCATTGCTGAGGCAAACTGTGCCAACCACAGTGGTGTTTTCTATGTTTTTGTCATTTGTCCAGCAAAAAACAAATTGAAAACATTTACCATTACATATAGGAGAGAACATGCTTAAAAGTGAGCACTGCTCAAATAACAATGTGATTAGAGCAAGAGGGGAAGTATTTTTATTTAGTATTGTGTAGCCTAAGTCTATGAACTTAGAGTGGTGCCACTGCAGAAGGATGGTGTCACTGTAGCTGGATGCTAGCAGCTGAGGGTGCTGCATCCCAGCATGTGTCTCCATCAGCCATAGTACAAAAGTCTCAAGGGCACTGGTATCTCCTTCCAACAGCAATATCAGCCAAAGAAAGAGGCACGCCTTCAGTTAGGCTCCCGTGGGGGAGCAAAGACACTCTGGGTATACTGGAGAAGTGCCATCGGCAGAACAGCCCTATCCCACAGCTGACACCATCTGTCACAGTGCACTTCACAGGTCCAGATGGACCAGTGAGGAGGAAGAGGACCTGCCCCCATCTGTCTAGACCAAAATACTACATATTTCTAAAGTTTTTTTAATGCCTCTCTTGTTGACCTGTGGAAAAACCTGCCAACACTGACATCTCTCCAGGATCTCTTTGCTCACCTCTCTTCAAATTCCATGGCATGGAACAAAGTTCAAACTCTCCACAGGCAGGATTTCCCAAACATTTATCGGCACTGGGCCTTATGTTGTGTGAAAACAGGGAGGTGAGGAGCTAAGTATTTGCTTGAATATTTGCTGTAGAGGGCAGGGAACTTGATTAGCTCCCTACCTGCAGGAGACATCAGGAGAAAAATATTGTCATCTTATAACCCCCACCTGAATGTGAGAAACAGAACCAAGAGCTCATTTAGAACTTTCTCCTATTTGTATCTAAAATATCTCTCATCTTTGACCTCCAGCTCTACAGCTTGCAGTGCTAATAAAAGGAATAGGGGGGAAAAATTAAAAAAAAATAATATCTCTCTTCTGTCAGAAGCCACACAGCTGCACCAGTCACTTTAGTACACAATGCAACACTGTCTGAGACCAACAAAGCGAGGCTGGGAATGGGACAGTTCCCCCTCACCAGCTCATATGGTTTCATCCGGCCTTCAGAGAAAACCTAACAGACAAGACCCTCTTCCTTACCCCCACTGTCTTTACAGGTTTCTAGCAGAAGAGTATTCATACGTGCAAAGAGCCCAGTGGCACTACCAGTGTCCACCATGGCTGTTGACTAAACTTCACTTTCATCCCTTGCTTTGATTTGGAAGCTGCATGCATGGAGTGTAAGTCCAGCAGCTCCTGGAGGACAGGAGGGGATAGAGAAGCAGCCAGTGCAGCCAGAACTGACACCACAGTGAGAGAGCATTAAGGAAAGCACCTGAAAGGAGAAAGAAATAAACACAAACAAGGGTGACATTTTCTAGTGGAAGCACTGAAATGAGAAGCAGAAACAGGAGACAGATGAGGGCCTGAGCACCCAATTCAGCACCAGATTACATTTCCTTCTCAAAGTAGGTGAGCTGCTGCAATCAGGAGCAGCAAGAGCTCTTTGCTAAGGAGAAAGGTCAGGACTGGAGGCAGCACTGAGCATCAGACAAAAGAGGTACTTGATTAGCTGGTTTCCCAGCACACTGGGCCTGATTCTGCAAAATGCAGAGGGCTTTTAAAGCTCTCTATACTGTTCTGTCTCTAGAGTCCACCTATCACTAAGTAATTTTTCTTTTCTAAAAATTAAAAAGGAAAAGCAAACAAACAAACTAAAAACCAAACAAACAAACAATCCAGGCTTTTTCCAAAGGGAGCTGGGAAAAGACCCCATATCATTCCATTTTAGAAACAGTTTCTATAAGAAATTCCTACACAGCATTGTAAGTTACTCTGTGAATATTAGTGTCTTGGCATTCATTTACTTACTGTTGCATTATTTCCCACTCTCCCAGATTTAGAGAATATAAAATAAAACAGAAGGAACTGAATTGATACAAGCCAATAGATGGTAAAAAAGAATGTCTCTTCTTCATAATTACTACCCTAAACCTAAGGAATAGCTGGAGGAAATATTTTGGTGACACAGATTCATCTCTTCCAGCTTTGAAATTCTATAATGTAAATATTGAATAAACCTTTCCCACCACTTGTTTGTTTTTACTGCAATGCCATTGTAATGCACCCAGGCATGGGGTTCCCATCCCCACAGTGTGAAGCTCAGTTTTACATTTAAGAGACACGGATCTCACATCTGAGAAAGCTTAATTGATAACAAGCCTAATTTACAACACTTACATTTTCTGTTTTGCTCAGTACTATCTTACTGCTTAAGAATGAACTATAGCTGCTCTTTAGCTTACACTGTTCAAACGCTAACAGGCAGAAAACAAAATATGCCTTAACCACTGTTTGGTTGGTGTTCATTTTCTTCCCAGTGGCTAGTAGCGGGCTATGTTTTGGATTTGTGCTGAACACAGGGTTGATAAGAGAGACATGATTTTGTTATTGCTGAGCAGAGCTTGCACAGAGCCAAAGCCTTTTCTGCTTTTCGTACTGCCACTCCGGTGAGGGGGCTTGGGGCGCTTGGAAGGCTGGGAGGGGACACAGCTGGGACAGGTGACCCAAAGTGACCAAAAAGATATTCCATACCATATGACACCATGCTTAGCCTATAAAGCTGGGGGGGAAAAGGAGGAAAGGGAAGATGTCCAAACAGTGATGGCATTTGTCTTCCCAAGTCACCATTATATGTGATTGGGCCCTGCTCTCCTACAAATGGCTAAACATCTGCCGGACCACGGGAAGCAGTGAATTGATTCCTTGTTTTGCTTTGCTTGCATGTGTGGCTTTTGCTTTTCCTATTAAACTTCAACTCAATCCACAAGTTTTCTCAGTTTTTCCCTTCTGATTCTCTCCTTGACCCCACTGGCTGTGTGGTGCTTGGCTGCTGGTTGGGGTTAAACCATGACCAACACTTTACATGAAGATGGAGTTACCATTTCCCACAGAAAAGACTGATGGAAGTGAGATTATACCAGAAGTCTTTTGACTGAAAATATAGCCTTTCTACACCTCCAGTATATCTAGAATTAAGATTTAAGTTCAAAAGATGCAACAGGTTGCAGATATCTGTCCAAGAGCCTGTTAGTCCCTCACAAAGCCACGAAGAAAAAAGACTGCTGTTTCTGCACTGTGCTACAAACTAGTTTTGTCCTACATGGACTAACATGCCTCTTAAAGGCAGATCATCAGCCTCTTTCCATGTTCTTCCTTGCTTACGTAGAAGTATTAGATCCCGAAAGTTAAACATTTAAATTAGCTCAAAGCAAGAAAATAAACCCCATCATGTTAATCACATCCTCCAACGTTTGCTTTCATGTTCCTGTAGGAGGTATAAGATGCATAGTCACTGCCTTCTAAAAATAAGTTTCATTTTCTCAGACTGAACATAAAATCTATGCCACTAATGGAACATTACTGTTACATTATTACTACTATCAATTTGATTACCTGATTATTACATGTTGAAGACACTGGTGTGGACACCAGTGTGTGAGTAGGTAGCAAGTAGCAGGTGGCAAACTGCAAGTGGCAGTTTCCACTGACACAGAAAAACATAAGGATCATCCTGTACCACCGCTTATCAAAAACTTAAAACTCCTGGCTCATTTCAATGTCCTAGGATCCCTTGCATGAAAAAAAAATTTAAGGGCAATAAGAGAAAATATGCAAACATGTATATTTTGCTTTAAGGTTTCTTCTATTTTTATGAAAGAAATGTTATTAATGATGCTTTCCAGGTGCCAGAGACAGACAAGACACAACACTAGAGAAAAGGCCACAGTGAAAAAGCTTCCAGTCACAGCACGACCAAACTACAACCACTGAGAAACTTCCAGATACTGCAAATAAGCAGTCATGACACCCAAGGTGGTTTCTGGAAAAGAACAATAAGACAGGTAAAATTCAGTTTACTTATCCCTTTGATAGGCATATAATAATATATACTCAGACACATTATTTCAGTTCAGGCCAGTGCTAGACTATAGATTTAGGATCAAAGACTGTAAGCAACTCTCACACAATGGGAACCGTATCTAAGCTTTTCAAATAGTGACTATGAAAAGAGTATGCATGCCTTGGTGCATAACCAATTGAACATGAAATGCCTTTGTAAAGCAGTTGCGAAGAGGTCTAATTGTGATTCTTCAGTGTCTAAGTAGGAAACTATCAAAAAAGTCACTGAGTACCTATACAGCACCAATGAAACCATCTAATGACACTGTGGCCTGTTATCTGGCCTATGTTTTTTAAAATATGTTTAAAAACTTCAAAGAGCACAAAAAAGTACTGAAATGACTTGAAACCTCAATTCTATACTATGCCTGGAGAGCTATCCAACAAACTACATCTATTTCACCCAAAGGTAGGTTACAAGTAGATCCAAATCTACATGCTACAGGAATCTCCATCTGACAGAGATCTGCTTTAGTTTAGTAGATGAAGACGTAAATGATATAGCCAAATCACAACTATTCAGTTCAGAAATAACATGCAATGTTTCCTAGTGATCCAATGACCCAATGAAGTCTTCAAATTACTATAGGATGCACTAGTAGTTAAAAAAAAAAGTTATATCCTGATACAGAAGTCCATCATAACACCAAGAAGGCAATGGTTTGTTTAAAGGGTTCAGATTACAAAATTTATGAAGTATGCAAAGTTTTTTCTCTGTCAGATATAAATACATGAAGAACCTAAGTGCTTATATCACAAGATGACAAAATATTTTGCAATCCATGAGATTAATAGAGGATGCTGATCAGCTACCAGGAATAAATATGCTTTATTTTTAATTTCACAGGCTTGGGTCACTTGCTCCAAAATCTTAAAAGAGCTGAATGAGAAGATTTCTGATCTACTGAGGTTTATTTTTAATCTTGAATAACAGAAAGATAAAACGAATAAAAGAATGATAATGTTGTGTGAATGTTTTAAAAAGCCGAACAGGACAAGATGTATAACTGTAGAAGGGTTTAGCCTGCAGGAAGCTTCAACCCTGGAGGAAATAGCACAACAATTTGTATTTGAAGTGCTTAAGAAAAACATTAAAGGAGAGGAATACAATACTTAATGTCATTAGACTATCCTGTGTAAAAGGAGTTTCTGTCAAATAACCCTGATATAATTTGAATGACAATGGTAAAAGCACAGATGAAACATTTTTTAAGGCATTTGACTGAATACCAGTAGACAGTTCTGCTTAAATAAACAGCAAACAAGAACAAAACAGGACATAATATTAGATAGATAGTTCGCAGCTGACAAATCTCAAGAAGTATTTGTCAGTGGGGTATCTGAAAAGAGGCATTTCTAATGCATCATAGGAATCCATGTTTGATGCAATAGTGTTAAATATTTTTACCAAACACCTAGAAGTAAATATAAAAAGCACTGAAGCTGATACTTGAAGCTAACACCGACTTTGGCAGAGCACTAAATAACCTCCATGACAGAGCAGTCATAGAGTGATTCCATGGAGCATAGAAGTCCAGGCCCTTTCAATCCAAGCACTAGATTTCTGAAGGATCTTTGTTCCAGTTGAAAAGTGTGTCACAAGAAGCAACGTTTAGGAGCCATTGTCAGACAAATTCGAAACAGATTAAAGGCTCAATTTCTTTTGTAGTAGGGAGCAGTTAAACATCTCAACAACTTACCAAGGAAAGTAATAGATTGTCTTTTAACGCCTTCATGCCAAGGATGGTTAAAATGCAACCCTCCCAAACGAGGCTCAAAATTATCAGATTCAACAAGAGAGAAGTTGGAGAAAGCAAGGCTTGATTTTCGTTGCTTATGCACACTCTGAAACCACATATAAGTGGGGGTAATTGGGGGTAATTAGATAATCACCTGAAGGCTGAGCTAGCTGGGTATGGGGCCTTAAAACTCTCTGACATTTTGAAACCTTTACAAGCCACAGATCACTCTATTAGGAAGAGGACATATGACTGCAGGCTCACTTTGAGTAGCAGGCATTGGTATTCCAATTACCTGAGTTTAGCAACAAATCAGGTGTTATGCTTCCTGACTTTTATTCCTGATCCTGCCACTTGTCTGTTGGATAATTTTTGACAGTTTTTCCTCTTGATTTCTTAGTTGAAAAAGTCTGTAATGAATCAATCTCCTCCAAATAATAATTCTTTGCAATTTAGTTGCTTTTATTTTTATATATGTTTACTGTTAAGTCCCCAGTACCCAAAAACGCAAAGAAACCAAGGTGCAAGGAGAAGCCTTACTTGTCCTTAAACTTTGTCTTTAGCAGCAGCAAACTGAGTACAGAAAATGACAATCACATTCCCACAGTGAACAACTCTTTGTAGAAACACTTCCATGTTCATACACTGAAGGGAACAATGGCATTCCTGGCAGGAGAAGAGGGACAAGGTGACCTGATAGATGTTTACTGTTTCTAATATCTGTTATTCTCTGGGGTTTGTCCCAGTAGGGTAGACATTTTTCATCCCTTTTTTACACAGCGCCACTCCATCTGTATGAAAAAGTAAAAAAATGCTCCTTGGTTTTAAAGTCTCCTGCAAAAGACAACTCCACGCAGATTCAGTGCTCAGAAAAAGGGCCTAGTTGGGCAGTAATAAACCTTCTTAACAGTTACTTACATGGCTACAGCCACAGGGAAAATATTACAAATAATCATTGTGTGAATATTAGTCATGGATGGAAAGATCCCCAAATCCCAGTTAAGTCCTGAGAGCCATCTGCTGCTACCACAGCCCATAGTGATCCGGGGAGATTTTCCTACTGGAGTCTCCCTCCAAACCTTTACAGAATTCCCAATTCCATACATGGAAATACCATTCTGTACTGAAACAAATCCTTTTGCAATGCAGCTCAACATGCAGAGTTGCAAAACTGTTTCCAATATCCTCATTTTTGATCAATTGTTTTTGGGGCCTTAGTAATTATAAATGGTGAAAGAAGCCAAACTGTTTTGCACTTCTTTGCAAGCACCTGGGATCCATCTTTTCACTTAAAGCAACTTCCTGAAATGTAGGCTGCCTACACACATCAACACTCGTTTTCATTCAAACAGACATCATCATTACACCTCCTGCCAACATGGGGCACTTCAGCCTTTTCTAACCTTCTATCTCTGTTCCTCCACCTCTTCCTAACATATCTCACTTCCACATCTACAGATCGCTGCATAAACCTGTATGTCAAACTTCATACTAAATCGATTCTTTGCTGCCTTCCCCCTCAACTGTATACAAATCTTCAGGAACATGACCTTGCTACGCAATACTTGCAATGAAGGGATTATGTGTATCATGGCCTCTGATGGGTTGTGGCACACTGTAGTTAATAGAAGGCAAAGAAAATTGAATATCTACTTGGAAATATTACAGGGAGCCTAGAAATAGTGTAGCTGCACCAGAAATTATTTGAACATAAAATCTTCTATTTTATATTGGATCAGCATCCTACCCCTGATAATCACTTCCTCAAATACCACACAAGTGTAACAGAGCAGCTCTGTTGCAATATTCCTGTAAAACCATTTCACAGACTCCACTCATTTCAGGCTGTGAGAGTCTGCATGCAGGAACTGATGTCTTGGTATTTTATATACCACCAAAAGTTTTTCCAGTCACGGTAATATCCCATGGTAAGGATTTCCATGACTTTCGCTGTCATACTTTATTGATTTTTCTGAAGCTTGCCCTGCCTTTGTCTTTTGATGCCACTTACTCCCTATATTTGAAAAGAAACTGAATGACAGTACACTTTGATTCCTCTCCCATAACACACATGATTTTAGGCTCCACTGTCATATCCTTTTTTCATCAATCCAAGACCCATAGTCTGTTTGCCATTCCTTGTACAGAAGTCTCTCTCACAACCTTTAATGATCTTTGTTGCCTTTCTCCCCTTTCTGAGATTATAAGGACAGGATGACAATGCCCAGTGTGGTTTCATTTAATGGCATCATTGCATTTTCTGTTTTGTTCTTAGTCCCTTCCTTAAAAATGTATAAACATTAGATGCACTTACTTGCCCAATATTGACCAGTGAGAAAATATTTTCAAATAATTATTTAATAAAATACCAGAATCAACTCAGAGGCCAACATTACATATGCATAATTACACCACAGTTTAGTTTACAAGCATTTAATTTGATCTGTCATTTATTTGTCCAGACATTCAGCATTAATAGGTCATCCTCTGCAGTTCTGCAGACAGTCCTCACCTGAATACTTTCATATTCTCAGCAACAAGTATGCTTTCTCCATCCACGTCCCTTTCCATTCATAATTTCACTAATGAAACTTCAGACCTCAGCATGGATCCCAGAGGTCTTCTCCACTGGAACCCTCCCAGGGGAACTATTTAGTCCTATATTCTGTTTTTTATCTTCCAACCCATCCTTCCTCTGTGCAAGGACTTCCTTTCTTTGCCTTTGCTTTTTCAGTTCTTGAAGATTCTTTTCATGGGATGAATCTCTGAAAGACTTTTGAAAAGCAGACTCCATTTACCAAAACTCTCCTATCCATGCACTTGCTGAGGCCTCAATGAAACCAAGGAAGCTCCTGACTGTGACAGTTCAAATACAATGCCAATGCTGTTCTTAAGTCCTTGGTACCACTATCAAGGCTTGTTTGCTGCACTCCAAATAAATGAAGTACGTGGAATGGTTTTAGGGGAGTATTGATACATAGCTGATCTGTTAGACTTGCCTGGGTATTTGAGGAGGTGGTTTTCAGATCTAAGTCTTTGACAAGGCTCCCCACAACATCCTTCTTTCTAAATTGGAGAGATATGGATTTGATGGATTGACTGTTCAGTGGATGAGGACTTGGTTGGATGGTCACATTCACAGGGCTGTGGTCAATGGCTCAATGGAGATCAATGAAAAGTGGTGTCCCTCAGAGGTCTGTAGTGGGACTGTTCAATATATCCACGAATAACATAGACAGTGGCACTGAATGTATCTTCAGCAAGTCTGCAGATGACACCAAGATAAGTGGTGCAGCTGACACTCCTAAAGGATGGGAGGCCATCCAGAAGGACACAGACAAGCTCAGGAAGCGGGCCCATGGGAACCTCATGACATTTAACAAGGCCATTTGAAAGGCCCTGGAGCAGGTCCAGAGTAGGGCCACAAAAATGATCAGAGGGCAGAAGCACCTCTCCTATGAGGATGGGCTGAGAGACATGAAATAGCTCAGCCTGGAGAAGAGAGGTCTCTGCAGAGACCTCATTGCAGCCTTTCAGTACATAAGGGACAAACTTGTTTGAAATAAGACAAGGGCTAATGATTTTAAAATAAAAGAGGGCAAATTTAGGTTAGATACAAGGAAGAAGACATTTTTGACAATGAGCGCAGTGAGGCACTGGCACAGGTTTCCCAGAGAGATGGTGAATGCCATCCCTGTAAACATTCAAAGTCAGGTTGGATGGGGCTCTGAGCAACCTGATCTAGTAGATGCTCCTGCTCATTGCAGAGGGGTTGGACTAGATGACCTTTAAAGGTCTCTTCCAACCCAAACCTTTCTATAGTTCTTACCAAAAGGTATCCTCATAGAAATCTAGTCTTTCCTTTAAAATCCAGTTGCAAAAACAAAGGGGACACCAACACTTAATTTCCCTCCTCTGCTGGACACACAGGCAAATCCAGCCTCCAGAAGAAATGTGGAAACAGCTGGAATCAAGTTTTTAAAAAACATCTGTGGTTCTCACACAGACCCAAAACTCCTAAGAAGGGATAAAAGAAGTGATTTAGAAAATGCACTCAATGTCAAAGCTGTCCTTTGAATTATTAATGCAGAACTTTATGTGAAGCTCACAATGAGATGAAAGTTATTAACCTAATAAGTTACATGCATAATTAATTTCTTCTATGATACATGATTTGTGAAATTCTAATGAAATGTGTCACAGAGGCTGTAAACATGAAAACTAGCCTGAAGCAGGAAGAACTAAGCATATGCTAATTAGAGAACATACGAGAAATACATATTAAAAAAAAAAGTACAGAAGAGAGAGGAAGTGACAATGCTGTATATCTATGTGGTGTACTATAGTGCAGTTATGAATAACAGGAAGCAGGCTCAGACACAGAGACAGAAGCAGGCACAGCAAACTCAGGTAAAGGAGAATGGAGGCATTCAGTGTTCTCATTATCTCAAATGAATGCACCTTCAGGACAAATCAGCCCTGGAATATAAACCAGGGAAATGGAAGAAAGTGCTCAGCTGACAGTTTACCTGGCTAGCTGAACAGTGAAGGTGCAGATGAAGAACCTATTCGTAAATATGAGAACACCATACATTTCTCTTGAGCTTTGCTTTGTAACCAATTTTAATATTGCAATGAATTGTTTAACCATTATCTGGACAGAATAAATAAACTGGGCATCCCCAGTAACAGCTTTTACTTAAGAGAGATGACAAACACAGCAGCCTTGTCCTTTAGAAGTGACAAGTAATCACAAGCATCATGGCTTGTCATAGTCTTGAGAAAGCTTTTCCCTTTGCTATAGGTGGTTTTCATTCCAGTTCTTTATAACTTTGAGATGGGTGATATGGCAGTCCCTCCTTTGGGAGGCTACAACCAACATCCCATTTAGTCATTTGCCATAAGGCATTATAGGGCAGCTGCAGAAATCCAGCTGTGGTCACATCATCAGTACAAGGACAGATTTCACCTTAGGGTCTCACTGATCTCAAGAAGATCTGCGGTTTTGAAGACAGCCACCAAACAAGTAATAGAGTGTGAACAGATCTTCTTAATGATCTGATTTGTTGAAAAGATGTCCTAGCATCACTAAAACTCCAAGTAACAAAACTCTCAGGATCTGCTGCACTTTTAAGCCAGCAGTTAACAATATGAGGGAAACCCTTTGCTTCTACATTTTTCTGCCCATGCAATAATCTTCCCACAGATTGGGAAGCTAGTCATTCAGCTAGTCATCCAGATTGTTCCAGTGGTTTGCCCAATCCAGCTGCAAACACGAAAACAACTGTTCTGCTTTCCTAGCATTTCACAGCAATGTTTTAGTCACCTCAAATGTTCTGAATTCCACTGCCAGATCTTTACTCTGACAAAAATTCAGAAAGCATAAGCATACTTATCTTCACATCTGTTAAGTGCTTGAAAGCCACTGGAGCACTTCACAAAAGAAACCAAACTGGAGAAGGAACACTGCAAGGCAGCTGAGAAGAACAATCAGAATGGTATGGACTTGATCAGCCTTCTGAAAAATCACTGGCTTCACTCCCTCTTGCTGCTGCTGCCTCATGTTGGCAAGTGCATGCAAAAGCAGATTGTCTGCCTACCTCCTGCCCCAATCAGGGGAACATCTTGCCTCTGGCTGGCATCTCACTGCATTCAGCTGCAGTAAAAAAGGGAAATCTCAAGGACAACCAATCCAGCCAGGATGTTCTGCCAAGGTTGCTGCTCCTAGCTGAGGAAATGGTCCTCTCCATTTTTCTCAGCTAGAAAGAGAGAGAGAATGTACACACACAGCACCCCCCCACCCCCATTATCCTAAAGTCCGCAGGTGCCAGCAATCCAAATAAACGTAGAGCAATTAACAGAATTAACACAGCTTTAAATAGCTTGGCTCACCAGATGCGGACTCCTAGCAGGGTTCTATAAAATGTAAAGTTATTACAGATAAAACCATTAATCATCTGTTCAGAGACTTGTTCTAGATGCAAAACCCATTTCCCTTAAAATGGCTAATAATCAGAAAGAAAAGCATAGATTTAACAGGAATGATTATGCCATTCTCAAGCCCCATTTACAAATGCCATTTTTCATCTCTGCCACCATTCCCAAACCTCTATGTTCTCTCCGCTTGCTAATGCTGATACAGTAAGAAAGCTTTGCAGGCATCACTCACAATTACTCCTGTGGTGCTAGAACTGAGACACTACCTCTCAGTCCCTTCCACTGCAGACAGGGGCGCTTAGTAACTTGCTCACTATGCATTACTGCTTTCCTGGATGCAGTTGTTACTGTTCAGCTATGTGCCATCAGCCCCACACAGATCACAGATAACTGATGCTCTCCCTGATGTATGAAGTGTTCACATGCTAAGACTTATGCTTAAGAATTAGGAACATTCGAGTTTTCCCAGTAGCCACTGCATGCAATATAGCAATTCTCCTGAAATCACCCTAACATCTGTTAAAATAAACCGTATTTACTACATCTGTGTCTAGACAGCTACAAGAAACAGGAGTGGGGGCAGACCCTAACTCATTTTTGAGCTCTGATGTTACCATTTCTAATACTTCCACTCATGGAACTGTAGCTCAAAGAGAATAAAACCTTGCAATAAGCAAGTTAGAGCTTAAATTGCATCTTTCCATATACCTATCATATTCCAATTTAATTACTTAGGAATCTAGATACATACACTTAATTCTAACTAAATGAATTCTGCCTGTGCAGTTTGAAGAAAGCAGGGAGATAAAACAATCCCAAAGCACAAATATTCAGTGCAACAGACAACACCAAGAGAAGTAGACCAAAGCCAGAGAGCAGCAATGACAAAGAATTAGAAGAGAGAGAATATCAGAGACAATACAAAATCTGGTTGTATTATATCAAGCACACTGCCTTTTCCACGCAGTTCAAATAACAAATGCCTGGCTCCTTCTGTGCTCCTCACACTTGACAGATAGCTGGCTCACTGCTACAGAAGAGTGGTGGACCTGGGAGGAGTCGTCCAGCCCACTCGCTCAACATTCAAACCTCATCATCCTTTACTCCCTCCCTTGCTGGCAGCTGCAGCAGCCTGGCTTTCTGTGGTGGGTAACAGCAGCTCAGTCTTTCCCTATTGTTCACAATATGCATGAGCATTTCCTAGCAATAGTCTAGCTTTCAGGGTCAGTCAAGGAGATTTATACAGTGACTGCTGCTCCCAAAGAGATGATACTTGTCAAGCAGCTGAAAGTACCTGTTTTGTATGCATGTACATAAACAGAACAGTCTTGCAACTTCTCTCACATATATTAATATTAGCATATGGCAGGTCCTGACTCTCCAAAACTACTCTCATCTGTATTTCTATCTGACAGTATAAGATAGGTCCTTAGCAATCTCTTTAGTGCAACTTAAGGAGCAACAAATAAAAACCAATCTCCTATTTCTTCTCAGTATCCATTCAAATCAAGAATTTACTAAGCTCAGTGAACTACAAAGCCAAGTAAAGCAAAACAAAACTCATTTACTTTCATTGTAAGATGAGAACATCAGGCTTGGACAGCCAAAGTTAAGATCACAGCATTCATTAGGATGCTACCACATTTGGCTAACGACATATGAAAAAGAGGCAGAAATCTTTGCCACAGTAACTACCATGAGTATCACCACTGCTCTGCTGATGCCTTTGGACTCAGCTATGTTTGTCTATCGATGTATCCTGTCTTAGTTTGCTCACTCTTCAGTGGAAATGGATTAGATCCCACATTTTTGTAAGGATTGTTGCTTTAATACCTCCATTCTTTAGGGCTGGGTGACCAATTAACTTTATTATATGCATAAAACACAGGCTATATTTCTCCAATCCCTATTACATTTTCTGAATTTATTGATGTGAATATAGTTCCACATGTGTAAACACCCATTTTCTGAACCACAGCACATGGCACATCCCTTACAGGTACAGAAGCTCAGCAGAAGTCAGGTTCATTATGCAGGAAAGAAAAGCCCACTTCTGACAGTCCTGCCGTGGAGCAAGCACAGATGGCCATAGCACAAGGACTGAGAGTCACACGCGGACAGCTGTCAGGATTCACTGGAGTGCTACATTACTGCTGTGACACATCAGCCTGCTGGCTACACTGCCCAGTGGTGACACCAGCCTCTGCTGCTAGTTTCCTCCCTAGATACCTATTCCAGTGGCAGGTAGAGAGAGTTAAACTGGGTTAGACCCCACTTTGTTCTAGCTCCTTGGATTCTCTTGAGCTTATAAGTATGCTGGTGTACATAGATCAAACAGCCCTGCAAAAAAATGCCTCTTACACCTGCTGCATAGACAGTTTCAGTATCTTTATATGCTCATCAATGCTTGCTTTAAAAGGTATGTTCAATCTACATATATATTCTATTAAACAGACTTTGGCTATTAGTTTTGTAAACTTTCTAAGAGTACAGTAACTTTAGGAGTTCAATGCCACTGAACTGTTGATACATGAGTTTTCCTTTAAATTAATCCCCAACAAAATGTGTGCACTGAGAATGACCTAGAATGCCTACAAACTGCTGTCTGCCTACTGATAAGAGTTCCAGAAAACAAGATACTACATTGTAATCAATGTGATCTTAACTAGAACCTGTATTTATTTAATTTGTGGACAGAGCTATGAAAAAAAAAAAGAAAAGAAAAGAAACAGTTTTTACTTCTAGGTTCATTACAGCTGTAGTATTCTAGAGTGACAGCTATATGATTTGCATTAAGGAAAGAATTTTAGGAGCCTAGTGGTTTTTCAGTACACAGTTGATAAAATAACATCTCCTCCACCTCCTGTACCAAAGTCATCTAAGAATTCAGTTCCTATCTTCAGATGCTCCATGTTTTACTAATTGAAAGATAACTCTAGCACTTCATTTTCATACTCAAATCCATTCACTAAAGATTAATCTCATGAGGCAATTTAAAATTGTTTTTCTGTTTAACAGGAATACTTTGCATGGATAAATGAGCAGGTCATGAGTAAACTTTCAAAAACACATCATGAGTACATTACTCTTCCACTTCCTATGTGGTCAGAAACATTTGATGAAAGAGATAGATCAATAACTGAGGTTAGCTTATGTTATTTTGCAACAAACCTTCATCCAATATCATTATGCCAGGAAAACTCTTGTTACGGATGGATACAAGTCAAGGTGACCAAGTTATATTCTTCATGCATGAAGCAAGGCAATAATGCCAGCAGAAACCTCATTTATGTAGGGTAGGCAAGGGTTACACAGGAACAGAGGCTTTGAATAACCCCCTCAGCTAAAGCAAAGCTGCAGCGCTAGCAGCACACTAATACACCTGACAAGACCACCAATTGGGCCAGGCCACTAATACCTATTAAAAATGTAAGAACACAAGAAACTGAAATATTGACCTCTGAAATGCGCAGAACAACAGGTACTTCAATAAAGAATCTCCCCAGATCCAGTACAAATTTAAGCTTTTACTGGATACATAACTGGAAGATAATTTTCTATTCCCAGCCAGACATGGAAGAAATCTCCTAAGATACACTGTCCTTATGAGGTAATTCCTAATATCTTGAGCTGAAATCCAACAGAAACAGTACAAATTGAAGAAATGCCCATCAGACCCTGCTGACCCTCAAAAATGAGCTACAACAACCACTGTTTGTTCGGGACGGATCTTCACTTGAACAGACCCACCCTGCCTCAACTTAGAACTCTTGGGAATAAGGTCTGTCCCAGACTTCTTTATTTCCTCACCTGAGCTGACTCTAAAAAGAAAGTAGGGGGGCATTTCATACCCATCAGCAACAGTTCAGCTGCAAGTTAAGATACACTTTTGATGTAACCTATATATGCCTCATGCAACCTTCTGAAGTTTGTTTTTCAAACTCATCCTCTTGTCAGCTTGATAGGAATGTATAAAGGAATCAAGGATAAAACAAGAAGAAAATGTTAATTATTTCTGGTAAAGAAGAAAGTCCCTCCAGAGAAACAAGGTTGCCATAAATCCAGAAACTTCTAGTGTTCTGAGTAAGAACATCAGGCAGTTGTGACTCTTACACTGTTCTGAAGACATAGAATATCCCTGCCAGGGGGAAGAGCAAAGAGCAATAGGTAGGACGTCCCTCTTTTATCTATTGCTCTACCATTGACAAGCTATATGATATTGACCAAGATACATCATTCCTATGCCTCAGCTGCAGCATTTGAAGGAAGAAGATAAAGGCATTTACTCTCTTTGGTACTATATTTTAGCTGATGATTTGAAAGAAGACAAAATATCTGAGATCACTTTGATAAAACTACCTACTGCACTCTTTATCTGAAGGGTCCTATGAGCTCATATTATTATTTCATCATTATGAATTTTACTTCTAGTACATGTCCCTACTAAAGTCACAGTGCATCAAACTCTGCACCATTGGATTTTCTGTGTGAGATCCTTGTCATTTACAATAATAATGAAATTAGGAAAAAAAAGAATATTAGACACTATTCAAATATACTCCAAAAACTAAGATATTCATTTGTCACATCAAGCTGACTGGAACATACTTTTGGGATATTCTACTTTCTCAATGTTTAGGAAGTGAGGAAAATTAAGGGAATTCACTCAAAAGAGTATTAAGTAGGAAAAAGCTCAGAGGCTACAGGGACAGCTAGTTTGCTCCTCAATGACTAGACTCCTTCAGATGAATTAATAGTCAAAAGTTGACATTGTGTTACTGTATCATGGGATGCTTTTCTCTCTGCATACTTACATCTGACCTTTCATCTCCCATGACTCACAGATACTGCATAGAAATATGCATCCTGTCACTTCCTTTCTCCCTGCCTCACAGTATGGGCATAGACTTTGTGTATTGGAAAGACTTCCAGATACAAACATGCTTCTTTTCTCCCACCATTGCTAAATGATTCTCTAAAAAAAAACCTACTAGTAAAATCAGCTGGATGAAGTGCCTTCTCCAGAGAGGCTGACATTCATCACTGCTAAATGCTAGCATTGAGATCATGAACCATAGAAGATTTACTTTACTTATGCCTGATTTGACATAAATGGTGTTATACATTTTTGTCCTACACTTCTGTGTAGGGTAAGTTTCACTCTAGTTGTGGAAAAATGCTGGTACATCCAATCTTTTATGGTTATAGGATAGGGGGCACATGTAAACCTATAGGCAAGCAAAACAAGGAAGGCACAATGCCATGCCTGGCAGCACAACAGAGGTCTGGCAGGGCAACATAAGTTCCACTACTAAGATAAAAAGGGTTGGTTTTAAACAATCCTCCTAAAAATTTTGCTGCTTTTTCAGTGTTGTCAGAAAGTCCAATGACAGGTGTTTCAGCTCTCAAGATGCTTGGCTCAGAGTACCTCTTGCTCACTTTGGCTTCATGTCATTTCCCATACTCATACCAGAAAGCAAAAGTTATTCTTCAGTATGTTCCACAAAGTCATACAGGATTCTTGCCCAAGAATACAATATGTGTTGGCAGCCGGCAGGTAACCTGGGAAATGTTCAATTAACCAACCATATATCCCTTCTGACTATGAGATAATACAGAAATAGCAAACGCAAACCAGCCCAGGACCTAAGTTTATAAGCATTACTCATTGAGAAAACACTACCATATTTTCCTTTCCATCTATTGGTTTACTCATAATTCTCTCAGCATCTTGCCTTATATCATATTTCTCTCAGTTCCCAAATGTCTTCATTCCCAACTCTGAATTAAATTTTTCGAGAATATAATTTGGGGTTTTTTATGAGCTTAAGAATGTCATCAGGAGCTGCTCAAAATGTTGGCCAACATCTCCCTTGTATCTCCCAAACCACTGTTTTATGTTTCTACAAGTGTGGCACTCAAAAATCCAATAAAGGTCTTGTGCTGTATACTCTGCAGATGCGCAGAGAAAAGCAGACATTCCTGACTCTCCTTACACATAGTCTACAGCTGCAATAGGAGAGTGATCCACCACAGTAGCAGTAACACAGTTGGAATTTTAAGAGCGGGGGCAACCAAAAACCTGACAGGCTTCTGGATATGAAAGTTTAGGAATCAGAGTCATCATCATCACTAGGGCTATTTGGAATGCTCTGACAGTGAATACTAATGGGAGACCAAGATTAAGAACAAGTAATATTTTGATGAGCAGAATCATAGTCAACCTTTGGCCATGTTTTGTCTGCTTCTACACAGTGCTCCTAGCCTCTCCCTTTCTTTTTCAAATATTAAACTCACTAAGTAATACAGACAGGAAACAGATTGGCCCAAACACAATAGGACAGCTGGAGCAGCAGTATTGGACTAACATGTGAAGGCAACTAGTGCCATTCATGTGGTAACTTCCTTCACAGTGCATCAGTGAAATTTCCTACACTGTTTATTCATGACTCTCTTATGCATTCCCAGGGCTCTGTTAAATCACTGCAGTAGAAGGGGATCTTGGGCACCCAAAAGCTTTTGGGCTATCTGGTCTGTCTGTTAGGGACAGGCTGCTAAAAATGCAACTTCCTCCATCTGTCCACTTCACACTCGGGCTGTTTTCCTCCACCTCCAGTTTTAGCCTGCCTTCTAGCTGCACCTTTAGCCTCCTCCTCAGTGTGACACTCCATCCAGAAAACCCATGCCCAAACAGAAACCAAACATCATCACTGCACATGCAAATAGTCCTGAAAAAGACCTGGCTTGCAGACAGCATCTGATATATACATACAGCAACTGGGCACACTCATGAACCATTTGCAAATATGGCTCTTAGCAGTTAAATTACAGACAGAAATGATCTAAGCTTTCACAGCTTTCTCCCATCACGGCCAAATGGTGCCTGACCCCTGCAATAATTTATGCCATATTCCATCCATATGCAAGCCTCACTACTTCCATCAAAGTGTTGGCACCAATCAACATTTGTCAGAATTGAGATTTTAATAAAGCACTGATAGAAAAATGTAAAGATTTCATAAATTTTCTCATGACTATCCTTTCCATAGGGACCACCTTAGGCTCTTCTAAAGTACCTCCATCTGCACCATATAAGTACTGCTCCAAGTAAATCAAATCTGAATGGCTGACTCTCTAATCCTCAGAAATATTCTGATTCTCTCCTTTCCCTAGCAATTGGACATTGAAATTCCATTTTCCCTCTTTGCCTACGCAGCTAAATATCCCACCCTGCCACTCTCCATTTCCAGCCTTGATTACTGGAACCTCCTCCCTGAGATCCTTCAATACAAGCAAAACACAGCTGTTTGTCATTACTTTTCTTGCCCTACCTCCCTCTGGCCATAGAGGTGTCAATTAAAGACAGTAAAAACTATTGGATTCGTTTCCCTTTCCACCCTCAGACCATGCTTCTCCACGTTTAGCCAATCTCTATCTCTTAAAGAACTGTCACACCTTCCCCGACACCCAATAAAAACATTTCTGTCTAATTGTCTCAAGATGTGTTCTGGTATCTTCTCCTATCCCAGCTCCCTAACTGGGATTTCCTCCATGTTAGGAAATACACCAGCTTACCTCCAGATTTCCTATAGAATGATATATCTTAAGAATACAAGTCCAGAAGGCCCTCGATTTTATGGAGCTACAGTGCAATGTCCATGTTCCATATCTGTGTACTATCCTATTATTTGCATATTCTGTCTTTTAAAATTTTCACAGAAAAAGTTACTTCTATTTTCCAGTCTTGTTCCCTCATTACAGTGTCAGGTACACTGCAACACTGCCAGGATGGTTATGGAGAAATGTAAACCAGAGAGTGCTACCAGACATTGGGAAATCTTTACTTCTGATCAAAACAGAGGGAAACCTGAACTACACATTCAATACTTGGATTTATTATTTAGTAGTCTTGGATTTGTGACTTAGGACTTAGCTACTTAGTAGAATCTCTTCAACCAGAACCTGCAGCCACAAGGAAAAGAAGAGACAGGAAGATCTATTCTTTGGTGAAAGGAGGAATTACTAGGTCAGAAATTGTCTGACCTAAAGAAAACATGATTTAGATAAGTAGATATTTAGATTAATTTTAGGAAATTAGATTTCCTGGAATTAGAAACATTGTAGGCACACTAACCCAGGTCTGCCTCTTCAAGGATCAAGCTGGCTGATCCCCACAGGTATTCTCTCTTTCTTGAGCCAGTTCTGATTTCTTTCATACTATACTGTGCTGCACTGCATTGCACAGATGCATCCTGGTATTTCAAATGTAAACATAAAGAAAACACTCAAAAAAACCCTTCCCCTAATTCCAGGTGAATCTCAGGTTGGTCCAACTACCTTTGCCACTGGTGTTTTCATCTCCAGCAAAGGAAGTGAGAGGAATCAAACCCTGGGAGGACTTCTGTAAGGCAAAATATTTTCTGCTCAACTAATCCAAAGGTGCACTTAATGAAAGCACTGACTGCTTTGATGTCACAGAGTAATTCATTACATATACAGTGAGAGCCCTTCTCAGCCTATGCAGGCCATTTATTCTGGTCAGACCCTGCTCTTCATAGACCCTGGTGTTACAGCAGCGCTTCTGGACTTTGTCAGGATTCTGATAGTCACCTAAGGATGCTCTTTCTGCATCAAGCACAGCTCCACATTCCCCTCCACTTGCAAAAACCAGAACTGAGGAAAAGCACAAGTCAGCTTCCTTCCACATCCTAGTGATGCCTGCAGTAACTCATCCTGAGGCCTAAGGGGTCTGAAGGAATGACAGAATGGAAGCACTGAGTCCTAATTAGTAAGAGGGCTTCTCTTTTGAAATATTACATTTCTCCATCCCACTTCCACATGTTTCTCCTGAAAACCCTGCACTACACTTACTTTTAGTAAATAGTGTACACCTGACTTGGTATACTCAACTTGTCATAAGAGACCAGGCCACATACATTTTGGACACATTTTCACAAGAGCTGAAAGCATTACTGGACCACTACAATAAGTAGGTTGCTTTTAAGCAGACTATAGCTCTAAACCAGCCAGCACCAGTCTGTCTCTAAGTCAAGACATCTGCTCATACACATCTTCTGTCACTGCCTAGTCAAGTGAAGATTACAAAGTACATTCTGATTATCTGTTTTCTTACTCTCATTCTTAAGTGGTTGCTTGGGGTTTTCTTCTCACAGAGCATTATGAGCCTTGGACGGCTATGTAAGCGGCTCTTAGCACATTGTGCAAGCTACTAGAATACAAATGATTATATCAATAATAAAGCTGCTGAAGATTTTCTTGTCACTGCTGTCTCTGCTCCATTGGCTTGACTTAGAGCACACACAAAAATGGCCTCTGCTAAGTGTTTTGTTCATAGCATCCATAAATAAAATTAAGAGCCTGATTTAAAGAGACACTAAGAAGCTGTATCTCCTCCTGATTTCAATCAAACAGGGGTGCTCAGTGCCTAGGAAAATCAGGCCCAAGGCTCCATAGATAAAACCAGAAGAATTTGATCTCTGTATGGCAGTTTGTATGAAACAGGGCTGTTTAATTTCCTATTTAAGATGCTCAAATGCTCTTTTCCAGCATATGTGTATCTCCTTAACCAATCCAGTGGTCAGGCAGGAGAGCAGCTTCAGACTCTGGCAATCATTACTCACATCAGAGGACTGGCACATAACAGAGAACCCCTTATACCACTAGTCGAGCATCAGTAGGATGGTAACTTGTCAAGGCAGTTGCAGCCACAGAACAACATCTAGCTCAGCATTGCTGTTTCCATGACACCTACAGGAAACCTCCACCTTCCCTCTGATATTAAATGATCATACAAATACGATAATGCAACAACCCACTGCGTTGCAAATAAAATTACATTGACCCAGCCACATCCTGTGAAAAGCAGTATTAGTACAGAATCACAACTTTACAGAGAAAACTCTTGCAAGAAATTCTTATTCCAGGCTAGCTAGGAAGCTGGTTGACAGAAAATTTACAACTGTTTTTCAGTATGTTTTCTATCATACATTTTGGAGACATCAATATCTGCATCCCCACAAATCACAGTGATAATCACAAATTATATTAAAAGAGAGAGAAAAGAAGACAAAAGATGACTGCAAGGCAAACACCCAAATGAAATTATACCAAGTTTTTTTTTCTTTTTTCTCCAATGAACACTATTCTGGTTCCATCTGCTGTTCAGGCAGTCTAATCTCAATTACCCATGTGTGAATTTTCTCAAAGTTATAGATTAATGATGTGACAAGTGCAGTCAGCCAGAGTAACACAGTATGGGTTTTGGAACCAGCTACCTCTTCCTGACCAGTGCAGCCACTCAACTGCACAGAGTTGCCAACACGGTGTAGGGACTTAAAGATCACAGTCTCCTGTCTCAAACACTGTGAAAGTCCACAGAATTACTTTGCCATGAGATAAGCACAGAATAGAGGGACAGGATGATGCACCTTCATGCTGCATTCTTCTTGCATAATTTACACTTTTAATGCTACCTTCAACTTTCACTTTTCCATTTTATTCTAACTCTGTACCCCCTTGGAAAATTTAGAGCTAACTACATTCCCATGTGAAATCCAGGACCTTAACAAAAAAGGTCTAAATAATCTTTTGATTATAACTTCTTCATCTAAAAATCATACTTACTCATCAAAGGCCATTTATCTTTTTATAATGGCTATTGTCTCAGTGCCTAGAAGATAGTAATATTTTCTTCTGAATGGCTAACAGCTTACAGAAGACACCTCCCCCACTAACATGGGTATTTTTTTCTGTAAACCAAGCACTAGAACTCTGATTCTTCCATTAAGCTCATGAGTTTTCCAGCCTTCTGCCCAGCCAAAAGACAAGTTTATCCTTAGAGAGCTGTTGCAGTATCAGTATAAAAGTCTGCATCAGGTAAAGACATTGAGCATGTAAGGCAGAAAAAACCAAAAGGCATAGAAACAAGAATTAATTTGAAATTGTTACCTCTTTGAGGCAGCCCATGAAGTTGTTGCTTACTGGAGAGCCAGGTAAATCAGCCGTACTGGGGCTCCCTCCCACATAAAAGAAGTCATCTGAGCCCAGCATGGTGTAGTCCTCCTGCGTGTAGCCCGTGGTGGTAAGGATGCCATCCACAGAGATTGTCACCTGTTTGAGGGACACAATGGACAAAGAAAATCCCAGCAATGACCTTACAATCCTAAACAGAACAACTTACCTCCCCTATAATTTTATGTCAGTTTTATTAAGGATTTTGTTGAGATTTGGTATGTTTTTGGGTTTTTTTTAAGTTCAGTCAAGCTCTATTTTCTGGTCTGATTTTCCCACAACAGAAATGCTTCAGCATCTGCTCCTTTTTTGGTGCATCAGCACTCTTAGGCTTACCCAGCAGCCTGCCCATCCAGATGCTTTCCATCTATTCAGGCCAGAAAATGGAACTGTTCTTGAAAGAGATTTCTCATATTAGCTGATTTTATGATTAATTAGAATTTATTTTAATGATTACAGTTAGTTATGGTTGTTAGTAAAAAAAAAAAAACACTAATGAAGACGAGGTTGGTATTTTTTATTTTTTGTTTCTTTTGCTCACAGCACACTGACGGTCATGCATTCAGGGATGGGGGGAAGGGATCTCACTTTCAATACATTATGGATGTGCATGCCATGTACCTAGAGAGAAACACACCCACCACAAAAAAAAAAAAAAAAAAAAAAAAAAAAGAGAGAGAAAAAAATTATAAACTCATAACAAAAATATAAGCAGAAAATAAACCAAACAAAAAAACAAACCAACCACACACCAACAAGTGTGATAGAAGTGGAGATGAGGAAAAAAAAAAGAAAGAAGACAAAGCGTGCACACAATGCACTTTGACATATCATGCCAATATATCTGAGGACCAGAAAGATGAAGGGAAAAAAGTGAAAAGAGAGGGAGGGAGAAGGAGGGGGAGGGAACCATTTCACACTTGCATGCAATCAAAAATAAAAATACCAAACAAACTGCATAATAACCAAAAAAAAATCTCAAAACCAAACAGAAATGTCCCCAAAATCTCTAACCACAAACACATGGAGAGTGAAGGGTGACAGAAGGAGAGCGAGGGAGAGGAGCAAGTGAATTTGATGTATTTTGCTTTGATGTTGTTAGTGGTTTCAAGGGAACATGGAGGAAAATAGGTCGAGGCCAGGAGGAGACGGGCGAGTCACCAGACGTGGACATGCCATGCAGAGTGTGTACTGAAACAAACAATCGGCTGAGCTCCTGTTGGCCACGCAAGTAGAGGTCAGAGAAAGAGAGAGAGAAAGTGAGAGAGAAAGCAAGAGGGAGGAGGAGGAGAGAAAGCAGAGGGAGGGAAGTGGGGGAAAATCAGGAGAAAGAGGACAACTCTGGCCAGTTTGCCTGTAATAGCCATTGCCACAACAAAAGAGGGAGAGAAAAAGAGAGCCTTCACCACACTAGAGGCCCTGCAATGGTTCTGATCTAGAAACCTTCCGAGTAAAAGCAAAAAAACAACAAAAAAAAAAGTAGAGGGGAAAAAAAGGCAAAATTAAAAGAAAAGCGAAAAAGAGAAAGCTAAACTCAAAAGCAAGGGACAAAAATCCCAATAATTTATCACTGGAAAGAAAAAGAAGAACTAAAGACAGAGGTGAAGAAAACAATGAAAGAAACGTTCAAACCCCATTTCCAGAAGAGTTGTGTTAGTTGCTTTTGATGCTCATTTTTCTATTCAAAAAGAAGAAAGGGAAAAAAAAAAAAGAAAAAAGAAAAGGTGTGTGTGTGGGGGGGAGGAAGTGTTTTAAATTAAATTAAAATAAAACTAAACAAAGCAGTAAGTATAAAGGAGGGGGGAGAAAAAGAGGGGGTAGGGGAGGAAAAGGCAGGTAACACACGGCAAACCCAAAAAAAGAGACAATAAGAATGATATCTACCAGACAATGTAGTTTGTTTACCATAGCGTGTCCAATGCCTGAGTGCTTTGCGGAAAAGGGGGAAGAAAGGAAATTAAAAAATCGTGAACAGAACGATTGTTAATTAAAATAACTAAAAGCAAAGATGAGTCGTTAGGGTGTTAGTACATTAGTTGGTTAGTAAAAATGACACATTGCATGAATGGTCTAGTGTTAGTTTTTCAAAAAAAGGCATGGGTCACCTGAGACACACAAAGTGAGAAAGAGGACAATATGACCAGGACTCTATGGGGAACCATGCCATCTAGACTGTAAAGAAAGAGGGGGCTGCCTACTCTTCCCACCCTGGTATTAGTTATTAACTTCAACCCTCATACACATTATCCAGACCTGAAGCAAAGTTAAAACAATGCAATACTTACTCTTCAAATGCCCATCAAGGTGCTTCCCTCAAACAAGAACCTCACTCTCAGAGATGCACACACACAGTACATAGTTTGCCCCTTCAGCACAAACCCAACCATGACTCCCTTCTTTCACCCACCACCACCCACGTACATTCCTGCTCCTCTTCGAAGCCTCACTACCCTCAAGTGTTGCAGAGTATGATAAGCAGGCGTTTCCTTTGGCTGGAGTATACAGATGAAGATGAATCCAAGACTCTGTGTCTTCCTTCCAAGTTTCCCAATCTGCAGGTTTCTTTATAGCAGCTGAGTTTGTCACTTTCAGGAGGAGCACACAACAAAGCCTGTGCTTGACTGTTTGCCTGTAGCTCACTTCTGTCATCCAAGAGTATAGGAATTGAACCTCTCCTACTGTAGGAAGAAATGTGTCGAGGAAATGTGTAGAAAGAATTGTGCAGAAAGAATTGTGCCACTTGTGTCAAGGTTGAAGACAGAAGATCTCTCTGTCATACTGCATCTATATTACAGAGGAGCTAGGAGAATTTACCAGTCAGTTGGTTTTAACAGAACTTTGCAGATGCTTTGTTAACCCCTCCCAAGACATGCAGATGCCAACTGTTTGAACCTACACATGGTTTCTTGTTTGCTTTTTAGCAGCTGAGGAACTCAAGATCTTCACAGTAGATTTTAGATTGTGACTAGCTCCAGTGTCAATAGAGAAGAGCAGCCTGTGGAGGGTCTAAGTCCTTGCTCCATTGTGACTGAAGTTAGCAAGAGCTATCCTAAGTTACACAAGCAGGTTCTGTGCTGCCTCATGCAAAAGCTACCTGCTTGCAAACCTCAGAGTTGCACATTGACTAAGGAAGTAAGTCTGCAAAGACTTTGCAGCACTGAGCATAAACTTCCAAGGTTATTTGCCTTTGGGAATGAAATAATAATAATATTCTGTACTTGGGTTTAATGAGCACAAAATCCTCAATTCTTCATCAAGGAAGTCTCACAGTGAAATATTGTGTTAATAAATCCATTTTTATAAACAAGGGAGTTGAAGGGGGGGAGGGGGGGAAAGTGCATGCTAAAAATGCGTGTCAGCAGCAGACCTGAATACGGACATGGGAAGTCCGACCTTCAGTCTCCTCTGCTCCTCCTCCCACCAGACGACACTGGCCCAAACATGCTGTGAAAGTCCCAGTAAAATACAGCCATGATCCTATTTCTAAGTAAAGGTTTCTCACAAGGCAGAAAGAGGGCTTAGTTTTAACTGAAATAATAAGATAAATAAACAAGGAGATTTGCTTTGACATTAACAATCACTACTCAAGAGAATCTGTGGATTCACTTGGTTTGTCTCTAAGGAGATTAACCGCTGCGATAGTCATTTGATCTAAAAAAAAAGCAGCACTTAGTACTCTCCTAGCTTAGCTACAAAACATTTAACAATTCCAGAAAGTGCTGGGCAAAAGTCCAACTATTTAAAGTTCTACTCTAATTCTAAAAACAGCCAAAAAATTATGCAAATCCTCCTCCCCCTTTTGCCCCAAAAAATGCAGAGGAAAGGACCAGATAGCATCCTGAAGCTGCAGATAGCCCATTTAGTTGGAATTGCTTTAGCTTTAGATCATATTCTCGGAATTTCTAAATTATTCGTTTTTTATTTTAATTTAGAGAGAAATATATTCATCTCCAGTGCAATATTTTCAACTAATTACAAGGAGGCTATGATTTTCTTACACAGCCTCAGCACTCAGAGGCTATGTATTTTGTTGGGTTTTTCAGTGTGGTTTTGGAGTAGGTTTTTTTGAGGAAACATGAGCACAGCTGGAAACAAGACTTCCAAGTGAACTCTATTATGCTGCAACATTACAGGTGAATTTGTGTCAGGAAAGGCACAGAGTAGACAATCTTGTACATACAAAATTATTTAGGTTATACAAAATTATATTGGATGACAACATCCAGGACTAGCAGGATTACTTTGCCTCAAGGCCTCATCAATTTCAATTTCCAGGCTGTTTTAGATTCTGGGTCAATGTCTTAATTTTGAGACAGACCAGAAGTTAAAATGGCAGTATCCAGGGAAAAGACAACTAAAAATCAGAAGTCCAGCCTTACTGGTATTTATTGGTTGAACTGTATTCTGTCATGTTTATCTACAGAATTGGACCCTAAATCATCTCTGCTATTATTTTTAATTTGATTTTAAGACTCCCCTTCCTTTGGAAAAAGCACAGCCATCTCGTTAAATCATACTCACTCTTGCTCAGTCAAGTTGGACCCTTGAAGAATTCAGGATCACTTAAAAACATCCACAGTGAATTGATCAGGAGGATTAAAAGTTTGGGGTCCTGCTGAAATGGCAAGCGACTCATCTGCTTTCTAATAATTGCTTAAGTACTGCCCTGGTCTAATCAAAGATGAAAAGGCATACACATATTTCCATTATCTTGGTCCATTTTCATGGACCAATTTAAAAAATCACTAATTAAAAGATTAAGAAAAGAATGCTACAGCTTCCCATACACAGTTTTGCCTGTGACACTTCACTTTCTGCTTCTTCAAGATCCAAACCAATCCTGGCATGAAGCAAGGATTCATTTTGCTTCTGGCGCATTTTCCTATCGAAATTGATTTCCCACAAAAATTAAAACTGTGATTAACCAAAATAGCCAGTAAGGTCTACTGAGATATTCAGAGATCAGCTGTTCTGAAACTACCCGTAAATAAATAAATAAGTAAAGCTCAAATCAAATAAAGCTGTATGTTCTGACCCTTCCAGACCAACAAACCTAGACCAACTGGTGCATCTCCCTCTACTGTACTGATTAGAAAGTTTCAACGGAACAGGATCATTAAGACCCATCCACTTCATAAGAAATTAAATTTGTGCCTGAATATAAAGTATTGAAAACAGATTCGTTTTTTCATAGGTAAGAATCCTGCAGTCTCATGAAAGAGACCCAGACATCCTAAGCATGTAGAAACGCAGAGACTTACATGAGAAAAGCAAATAAAAATATTTAGCCCCAAATCCAAATACTGAGGAGAAAGATATGAAATCCCCATAATAGACAAATTATCCACTGACATCTACTAGTAGAGACTGATATCTAGCACTGATTAGCCTATACTCACAGACACATTTGATCTTAGCTACTGTAAAACTTTCCCATAAAACCTGTTTTCACAGTAAATTACATTGTATAAACTTATATGAAGTCATTAAGGGTTGTGCTAATATTCATATTAATGAGAAAATAAACCATTCATATTTTATTCACAAATTGACTTTAAAATCCTAATTTATAAGCAATTTCTGCTGTGTCTACCAATGAGCAAGACACCAAATACCTCCTATTCACCGCATAAACCTCATTTATCATGCAGTGGATGGGCCTTAGTGACTTGATATATTTACCAGCTTTCAGAGCATGGTTATTTAATTTTATCTTATCTATTTATGTATGAATTTATTTTTCATGAGAAAGGCTTCAGGACCTTAAGACTAGCCTACTACCAAATACGTCACCTGATACAGTTGTCTGCTTGAAAAAGCAGCATGTAGATGTGCAAAATTACAGTGGTAAAATCAGAAAAACTTTTCCAAAGCGGAACTGTAGGATGCTGGATTGATCTGTGTTTGCTTGAGGGTTTTTTTTGATTCTTCCACTTTTCCAGTCCTCACAGCCAACAGAAGAGTCTCATAGGCAGAGACATAAGAAATAAAGTAATATCTCATTATAGAAAGAAGGGGGGGAAATCAAAAAGAAGAAAAGAAGATCAGAGAATCAAGAAGACTCAGAGAGACTCCAGCCAATTAATTCCAAAGCTATAAAGTTAAAATAATTACACACATACCCATCAGCCTGCACACCTGCACACTCACATGCACACACAAAAGAAAAAGGAAAAGAAAAACAAAAGACTTCCAGAATTAGAACTGTGACATCATGGCAATGGTTAAACCAATTAACAAAACTGAAAGAAAAAGGAGAGAGGTGTAGAGCGTTGGCTGTTGGAAAAAGGCTCTGTTCCCACAGTAATTAAATACAACAAGAATAATACTGATAAGATTGAATCATAATTAAGGAAATAATAAAATATAAAAGGGAGAACAGGAAAAGAAAAAAGGAAAAGGGAGATGAAAGCAAAGTTATGTCACAAGTTTTTATTATTAAATCAATCTGAAAAAAACCCAGAAAATTAATAAAGTGGAAATGAAGATACTGCAGCAGGGGTAAGTTCCCATCAACTCATGGTTTTTCACTGTCCTCTAGGTACCAAGATCAAGAACAGGTGGAGAAACTCTAGCAATTCCACTGAGCTTCCCCATTTCTCCAATACTCTCTCCCATCTGACTGTCCCAATAAAACAAACCAAAATTCTCCCAAGTGTTTTCTCCCCTTCAGCATTACCTGCCGCAGGTTGCGTGTCACCTTAACGTCGTGCCACGCGTTGTCATTGAACTTGCCATTGACCGGCTCCACAATGGCCTCAAAGGCCCCAGACCCCAGGTTAATGACCAACGAGACCGCACCGTCTTTCAGGGCCAGGTTGACATAATCAGCTGACTTGCCAGTGTGCAGAATGAGCCCATTGCGTTGCCATGTCTTGAAGGAGAGGGTGATCTCATCGCTGCTGCTCTGGATTGGGTTTTGCGACAGGTCATAGCAAAGGTATTCGGAACCGCGGAAAGTCGCCATATTCTCATCTCGCGCTGGAAAGGAAGGAAAAAAAAAACCCTATTCAACAGTCAGCCAAGAAGAGATTTATGGTTGTCATGAAATTTCTAAGCAATCCCACAGCACTGTTTACTGTACAGCTATCTACCATGGCATGGTAATGATGCCTTAGGGTTTTCATGAATTTGTAGATTTTTATACTTCTAGGTAATTTCTCACATATAGAGTATCTAGCAACCTCTAACCCTGTGTTAGATGTCTTAAGGGTCAGATAATAGCTGGAACACTGTGCGAAAGAAAACATGTGCCAGAGCTAAGACAACTAGATACCATGTTAGTCAAAACAAGAAAACAAAGCCAAGCAACCTTGGAGAAGCTCCAATAAGGGAAAGGGGTCTTAAGACCTCCAACTCAATTCTAGGAGAGGCGTGCCGTGAGGCGGAACCAAGGGAAGTTCTGGGCATGGACATATCTTAGATTGGATACAACCTTTAGATATGATAATTGAGTAGGGTTATAAAATTAGTATGCTGCCATGTAGATCGGGCTTTTCTGCTTTCACCAGCTCCTACACTCTATTGAAATTTTCCTCTTAGACACACACACAGACTCTCTGCTGCCCAGCCTGGTGTGTTGCCCGGTGTTCCCCCCTCGAAGGGGGGGGGGGGGAAGAGCTCAGAAGAGCTCTGCTTGCAAAAGTGGGGTTTCCCTCTCTTGCTCTCCTGAGGTGGGGGGAGAAGATGTTTCCCTTCCCTTGTTCTTCTGGACCGGACCTTGGGAACCTCAAGTCCTGCTTGAAGGAAGATGAGACCGGTAACGGGAACCGGGTACCAGCATGAGCTGAGCTGCAGGGATGCAGCTCAGGGATGCTGAGCGGCAGGGATGTAGCTGCAAAAGGGAGCTTCTCCCTGGTTTATAGTGGGTTGGGAGGTGAAATGACTTGGGCCCAGATTTTGCAAGAGTCATGTTCCCAGCTTGTGGGTGAAAGGGTTTTTTCACCTGGGAGGGACAGGATGTTGTCCTTTGTTTGCTTCGGTAAGACATAGCAGAGTGGCTCAGGGGGTTGGCTGGATATGTGTACAGACGGGAATGACATGAAAGGGACGCCTTTCAGATTAATTTACTCTGCATGTTTTGAAGTGGTGGTGCTTGGAAAAGAGGTCACATGGTATTCCTGAGGCCGTGAGTTCATCTTAGCACCGGTCTTTTCTATCTGTTACTTATCAACACGTGTTGTACTCTGTTATATTTTATATAGTCTTTTATACTCCTTTATATTCTGTACCCCAAAACCCTTTAAGTAAAAGAACTCTTCTCTGCTTTACCCACATAAAGTTGTCTTGGAAAGTTTTTTTCCCCTTTCCTCAAGGCAATACTAATGACTGTACAGCTCCTTTTGTAATATGGCTATCAAGAGAATTAACTGCAGGGTCCTCAGTACTGACAAACTTCAGTGCTGTGTTTTCAGTTTCACTGCAGCACTGTCACCATAGGGACCATTCAACAGCATGCAGTGAAGTCTAGGAAAAGCACATTTAAGGACTGCTATAAGGCACTTCCCATCGTTTTTGAGAGAATGATGGAAAGCTCTGCTATTCACAACATGACCACCACATATGTACCATTTAAAAAAGCCCCAACATTTCCCAAAGATCAGCATTTATATTCAGCGCTAATGACATCTGATCTTAACCCACCTGATAGGCAATTTAAGAGACACATCAGAATATAATCCTGACAGAGCTGCCCCTCTCTTTCAACTGAATGAGAGATCAAGCAGGCAAAAGAGCTACATGAAGTGTCCTATAGATTCCTTCTCTGAGAGCATGAGGGAAGTCCACATAAAACATTTTGTCCACAGATATAAATAATGTTGCTGGTAAACATATCTGTGAACTCTGCTTGTCTGACCACCCTATCCAGGAAATCTGCACCACACAAGGATATCTTCATACAGCAAAAATAAATACAGGGGAATTATTCACAGCACATGCCAAAATATTTCCTCATTAGGAAAAACAAAAATCTCCTATGTACAGTAAGGAAAGCCACTGCACAAATTTCTTAGCAACAGGAGGTAGCATTTGAACATGCAGAACCTTCCGGACTCCCAGCTGTGAAAGGGAGTCTGGGCAGTACAGGGTAGAAGCAGTCAAGCTATCATTGCTTACAAGTCACTGCATAAGGCAAGTGGTGGTGCTGTTTCCATTGATATTAATAATATTTTTTTATTTCATTTTGTCTCAGTAAACCTAATACAGATTAGACAGGATTTATTAGTACAAGACTGAAGTGAAAACACTTGTTGTCATAGTTGTTCTTGGAAAATAACTACATGGTAAAAATCTGTGCCTCACAGCATAAAACAATGGTGACAAAACAGCAGAATGTTACAACTTGTACATATATCATCATCAAGAGATAGGTCTGCTTTAAGCAGAGACTTTTGCAGTAGCAATATGTACTTGTACTTAAGTAAGCAAATCATGTGTCTATATACTCCCACAAGCAAACAGTGAGCCAAATTACTCCAAGCAACAGTACACCGAGCCAAGTTGCTCAAAAGCAGCTTTTCAGAAGACCTGAGGGTCCCAGCACACAAGTTGAGCAGAAGTCAGTGGTGTTTGCCCTTTCAGCAAAGGCCAGCTGCATCCTTGGCTGCATCAGCACGAATGCAGCCATAAGTTCAAGGGAAGTGATTCTTCCCCCAATGAACACTTGTGAGATCACATCAGGAGCGAGCTCTCTCATATAAAAATGGTTTCAGCATACTGGAGTGAGTCCAGCAAAAAGCTACCACCACACTCAAGGTCCTGAGGTGGTGGAGGTGTATGGAGAGGCTGAGAGAACTGGGTTTGTTCTGCTTCAGGGAGAGACAACTCAAGGAAAATCTTACTACTCTCTGCAGTGACTTAATGGGAGAGCATAGGAAAGACAGGGCCAAATTCCTCTCAGAGGTATGCAGGAGAAGGATGACAGGCAAGAGATACAGCTGAATACAAGAAATTCACACTCTATATAAAAGAATGTTTTATCTTGAGGATTGTCAAACACTAGGAAGGGCCCAGAGAGACTGGGAGATCTCCATCCTTAGAAATATTAAAAGCTACATTAGGCACAGCTCTGAGCTGCCTGCTCTAACTAGACCTTCTCTGAGCTAATGGTCAGACTACAGTCACTTGAGGTACCTTCCAAAGTATTTTGGTACTGTGATGCTATTCTGAATACATTTAACTTCCACCAAGAAGTGTTGAATGTTTGTGTCCGTGTTAAACCTGCCTAAGCACAGACAGCTGCTATACAGTTCTGGAAGTCAGAGCTAAGCACTTAACAACCCTCGCCCACTTTGATATTTCCCCTGCCTAGTCACTCCTGATCCATTGGAAGAGAATGTGTTACAATCAAATTAGACACATGCTCTATGTACTTGTGAGAAATTTCCATTAGCCAGTGTCTGAGGGCAGGAGTCAAACCCAATCATTATGACTGAGCCTTTTCCTCACATCTGTAGTTGTGCAAAGCACTGAAGACACATTTGTTGTCTTTGGGGAGGGGGGCGTGTTGGGTTGATTGTTCACTCAGTACAAGAAATATTAATAGGACTCATTTACACTTTCTCAACCACTTAGATGAAATCTCACTGATCTACTCCATAAAAAGGAGAAGACAAAGAGTATATTAGAAATATAAACAGTAATTTAGAGTGACCACTGCAGAGTCATCAAAACAGAGCAGAGCAAATTCAAAGAGATATTACTCTTACTTGTACCACTGGTTTTAATATAAGGTGCTATCAACCCACCTCTGCCTGTTACCTCTAGTCATCTGCTGCTGACCCTTATGAAGAATGGGATTCTGGACCTTACCCATCTTTGTATCCTTCCTGTTCTTAAAACAATGTCACCTATTTTGCTTTCCTATGTTGCTATGGGGATTTTTTTCTTCTTTCTGTGGCTGCTCTGGATAGACATGCAAATTTGCACACTAAAATCTCTTTGGGGTTCACTGGGCAATCCAAATTCATGTCTATCCACCACATGGCTCATAAGTATAACTCCCAAGGTCAACACACTCTCTCTAAAACTGTATTCTCCAAATCAACAATTCCTTGACAGATTACCAGTGGCCACGTGGATGACTGGTTTACCAGTCTCATGAAAGGCATCAGCAGCCAGAGCCTAATAAGTGCACTGAAGTGTTTGACTCCGTATTTCTTCAAGCTACTGCACAGTAGCCCATGTCAGGCCACATGAAAGGTTTTTTACCAAGTACAGCTTCTCCATACTATCCAAACTGTTAGCATGCTCTGACATATCTGAGAGCTATGACCAAAAAGCACATGAGAATTACCAGAGAGCATGGACAGGGGAAAAGGCATGTAGGTTCTCTCCGCAACGAATGAGGAGAAAAAAAGCCCTGAATAGTCTGCAGGTCTCACAGTATTTCTATATGTTTTCAGGCACAGTGTGGTGACACCTGGAAGACCAGAGAGCTGTGAACCGCTTGTTATTTGTCAGCTCATGACCCTTGGACTGTATATTTTTGAAGGTTCCACAAACTGCACTGTGATATTTATGACTTCTATATTACTTAAACAGTTGTAGCATACCTAAGAGCTTCTGCATAGCAATACGGCTAACCTAGAGCAGCTAAACTTAAGGCCCCACTCAAAGTAAAGAGGAATCCTTCAGTTATGTTACATGAAGCAACAGATGAAACCTTGATTTTTCTGTGATGTGAAACCCTGTATACAGTAGGTGGTGTTTACTCAGAGTGATGATCTAGTTGTTCAAGCATGACAATGCAACCGCATAAAATAACATTTACTTAAAACAACTTTTAGGATATGTTTGAAAACTATTGATCTATACATGATTTGCAAGATTTAATTTTTAACTCAGTTAATACTAAATGGATTTACAAAAATCAGAATTTAAAAGCAGGTTAGACACATGTAAACAATCAAGTCTTCCACTTCAGTTGTTAATATTAATTTAAACCCATTATCTGCTTCCTAACTGTTTCATATAACTAAATTCTCTGCAGTAGCTGAGATTTTCAAAGATCCAAGACCTGCACAGAATTCCGCATTCAGACTTAAATCCTTAACATATTGAAGTCTCACAGAGATCAGCAGAATAGAAACAAAACCCAGAATCTTCAGACTGACAAACACAGAGCTTTTCCATGAATGAATGGAGTTACCCTCCACTTTAAGTGGGAAAATGTTACCCTTTTCTGATCAATCTCTAACAGACACACCTAGCACATTAAGCAGCTACCATCACCACCCCACTGCAAACCCACTTTTGCAAGTCTCAAACCTGTACCTGATCAAATCCCCAAACCCACTATCAATACACATTGCAGGTTGATAGCAAGAACAGAAACAAAAGCACAACAAACAAGTACCTAAGCCAAGTTCCTGGCTCTTCTCAGCCCTGCAGAAACCCCAGAGTTTGCTGAGTCTCAGTTCCCAGGAGAGGTAAAGTCTGGGGATCTTTCCATATACTGTACAGCTATACTGCCTGTTCAGGAAAGCTAGACGATAATTTTAGCTTCAGTTTTTATGTGCAATGCTGTTGCTATGTGTTCCTGTCAGAGCTCTTTCTACAAAGGAGGACTCAAATATTCAGAATTCACAGCATCACTAGGAGGTAGAAAACCTTGACATTTTGATTTATGTCTGAGGAAACCAACACACCAACATTTTAATGGATTTATTCATGGCCACCCAAAAAATCAATAGTAGAGAAAGCATTTGAGTTAGAAGCTCCTATCTCCCCATCCTGGGCTCATTCCAGAGGTTCTCATACATTTGTGGAGGGAAACCAACCTCCTATTTTTCTCCAGTCCTGCCAGGAAGTCACCACAGCTAAGATGTGGAGCAAAGCAGTCTCCAGAGTTTTGGATGATGCCTGAAAATAAATGACTTCATGTCTGTGAAGCAGAAAACAGCAAACCCTAGAAGCACTTATTCTGCTCCGGGGCATGAAGTTTAATACTCAACAAAAGCAGCATCTCATGTAACAGGATTTTTGGCCTCAAACTTAAGAAATACTTACACAAATATAAAATGGGCACTGACTTTCCTGAAGACTCCTGAAGAAAACTTCAAGCAGCTCTCCTAAATCCAAGTCAGTTGCTCACCTTCTCACCTTATGTGAAAACCCACTGCATTACAGGTGTACTCTGAGGCACTCCCTATCTTACTGGGGTTTGGTTTACAGTCAACATTAGAGCATGTCTTCTGTTAGTGAAAAATGCAAACTCCCTGCACTGCTTCAAAATTAATAAACACTCCATTGTTCAGTGAGATTTACTTTATTGGAGTGGTTTTCTGTGCTTTGCACAGAAGACCTGGTGCTCTCTGATAATCTAGGAATGCTCTAACACTGCCATGCATCAGGCTTCTGCCAAAACGTGGGCATTAGTGATGGAGGCAGCAGAACAGCCAGGTACTCCCTTGACCTTCTGCCAAACAGAGCTCAATGAGGAAAATAATATTTACAGGAACCTTTTCTCCCTGTCATCTAAGAGGTCTCTAAGTTTGGAAAAACCTACAGTTATGCAACTTGTCTTAAGAAAAAACTGCTTCCAAAGTTGGCCACTAACCACAGAATTGTCATCAAAATAGGGGACTACCACTACCAGGCAGGAGGAAACAAGAACAACCAAACAACCATCAACTTCACCTCAAATCCAGAACATCCATGAAAAAGCATACATGCACTCAAAAGGTATTGCGGATAATTAAGTTAGTGCATTAAAAGATATAACAGCGTTATTCAATAGCGCTATGCAAAAGATCTACCCACAGAGGCAAAATAAAAAAAGACAGAAGTTCTCACTGTTGGCAGTAGTCCTGCTGCTTGAATGATGGACCCTCCTCACCTGAGGCCATGCTCATGGAATCAGAAGAGCGTTACAGCAGAGCTCTGAACTTACTGTGGCTCTGAACTTATTGCATTAGGGCATCAGCTGTGTTTCAGTAACATGACATTTAACACAAGGAAACTAATTTATTTCTGATGGGATGACTGACTAACACCATGATCTTAGCAAGCAATTAACTGGGTGCTTCTGGAAAGAAATGTTGTGGCAATTTTTCTTTACTGCTGAAATTAACAGCTATTCCAGCTTGGTAACTATGTAGGTGGGTATAGACCTGACTAAGCATCTTTGTCCCAGTGCATATATCCTTCCCCTCTTTCTTCACTAATTCTTACACCATAAACAACAGACCTAAAGTTTTAAAATTCTAACAAGCTGTAGAAAATTTTTTGACCCAATTCATAACAAAGGCTAGAAAAAATAAATTCTGCATATGAACCACACGAACTAAGGGGAAATAGACTTAGACGCTGTTCTGGACAATGAGCCACAGGAGATCAAGGCATCACCTTCCAAAGGATGGAGCAGAACTCCAGTCTGGGCAAAGCCCCATGAACTTTACTAGGAGCTAATTCTGTTCTGGGCCAAAGAGTTGTCCTGGCAGTCTTCTATAATAGCTGTCATCCTCAACAACGTTACAGAACAATGAACAATTTATGTTTCAAATCACTTTCACATGTATCTGATATTCCCTCAGAATTTAGGGAAGGAGAAACTGTATGTCAAATGTCACAGAAAAGAAGTCTGCCAACACCTCTGAAGGACAAAAAAGGTGAACAATTTTCATCACCCTCTGAAACAGTTGTCCAGTGACTGAATGCTGAAACTTTAATGAAAACCCTCAGATGGAGTCAAAGCAGCTCGTCCACATTCATGTTATTAACACAAAGCTGGACAGTTTAGTAAAAATCAGGCTATTACTTAAAGACATGGTGACACACTCCTAAACAGCAGATTATTGCATCCTCCCCTTAATTGTTCAAATCCTCTTGCTGCATTCCTCCTCTCTAGCCTTTGGACAGGAAAAATAATACATCCAAATAGTTGGGGGTTTTTTCTAATCTAATCATTCTTCACACCACCTGATTGAATCAGTGACACCACTCATCAAACCCACTCATAAGATTCCATGCTTTCTACCTCAAAAACACACTTTTGTGCTCTCAATAGTCAAAAGCAAATATTGGCTTTGACAGTCTTATGGAGTTTATTTGGTTATTTAAATACATCATGAATAGTGCACAAAACATTCCTCAGTGCATGAAGCATCACCAGCAGCAATACTGATATGTGAAAGCTTTGACAGCCATATCATATCCTGCATTTATACTTCACAAACTGTAAAGTAAGAACAGCTTAATATCATAATGGGATGACCAAACTGATTGCATTGATAAAACCTTAGAAAAAGAATATTTCAGAAAAAGAATATTTCATGGAAATAAATTTTCAAAAGAAAAAGAATTCTTGCTCTTGGAAAAATTGTAAATTCATAGAACAATGTTAAAATAGAGACAATTAACTACTCGGCTGGAGTCCCACAGTAAAAAATGTAGTCTCCCATATGCTTGCTAACTTTAAACTATCCTGGGTAATAGTACATTTTTCTGAAATAGTGTCATTTATTGTTTCTTCAGGCCCCTCAGTCTCACTTCATATATCTGCATAATTTGTAGCTTGGAAGCAGAGAAGAATTAGCATAACATTATCAGAAACAGTGTAGGTAAGAATTAATGGAAGACCTCTCTCATCATGTTTACATGATGCAAAGAGTAACATTAGCCCAGGAGCCCACAGCAACCATGAGATGCCCTCAACGGTCAGTGCTATTTCAGTGCCAACTCACATTTTGCATATAGTGTAGCTGCTCTGATCTAACACAAAAAGCTCTTTCACTGCACCAGTAAAAGCAAAGGAAACATTAATATTACACCAGAGAATGTCAAGTGCCTAGCATGGATCATGCCCTCTCCTCCGTTATCTGCCGCTTTACATGTTACCCTTTGAGTCTAAAGGAGAATTCTTGTTAAAAGGGCCTCAAATTTCAGCCCAGAGGAGATCAAGGAGACTTGGCAATACAATGAATGTTCAGGGTTTTTTTGTCAAACCTAACTAATCTATTATTTCCCTGTGCAGCAAAACTCTTAATGAAAACAGGAGGAACTGCTTCTTCTAAAGATATGGCAGGAGAGCTTTGGAGCTGCAGGTTCCACCTCTGCCTGCAGCTGCCTGTGTCCTTGAACGATGCTCTTTGGGCTGGCTCCAACACAGAAGAAGCTCTGACCCCTGGGACTGCAAACCATGCCTAAGAGGTCCAGAACCAGTCCTGCAGTGTGACTGAGCTCACCTGGTGAATTTGGACCACTGCACAGCGAAGACTGAGAGCAAAGGCAAGGAAAAAGAATGACAGTGCCTGAATCTTTAACACAAAGAAAGGAGAAATTTCCCCTAAGGCTCCTGATCCTCTAAATAGTTGGTGTACTAAATGTATAAAGCAGTTTCCATATATCACTTTCACATAACAGTGATAGAGCTGGTAGTCTGTTAGAAATATGACTGCTTTTAATTTCTAGAGTATGCACCTATTAAATATACAGTTGAAGTTCATATCACCTAAACAAATAAATATTAACACAAATGAAAGATATTTTGCTTCCCAACAGTGGAAATCTCTTCATTCAACAGTATATTGCTGTTCTTTAACACAAGCTCTTCTGAGAGGTAAAAAAAGTAAATCAGATACAACACACAAAATATCCTACTTAGTCCACATATTTAACACAGACAGAGATTATTTAAACATAGATTTATCAATAATATGATCCACAGGTTCCCTACTGACTCTGTAAACCACATTTTCTGTCTTCATCTGAAGGAGAAAAAAAAACAGAAATGGGGAGAATTTGCTCCAATACCACAGAAAATAGCTGAAAAATGCATTCATAAAGACTTTTTTTGCAAAAAATGTTTTGATAACAATAGTATTAGTACTACAATAATAAAAATGAATAAGATGACATATGTCTACAAAATATTACAGCATATGGTCGGTAACACCATTTTTTAAATTGCTCACCAAAATTGATCTAAATGACAAACTAGAGGTGTGGAAGTTAGAACACAAGCATTTTATCTTCAACTTTGCCAGATTTACTGTGCAACCTGAGGCACTTAATTAACCTCAGCTGTCTTCACTTGTACTGCAAAGATAATAAAAATACAGGTTAAGTCCTTGAGACCTAAGGAAAAGGCACTCTACGAGTTTAATAAAACTCTGCGAATCAAGAGATGTTTCATATTTGTGAGGAGAAGCCACATGCCAGTCCACCGTATATGCAGTGTACAGTGTCCTGGGCATCTCCCTCTCCACCTATTTCCAGTTGTTTGCTAAATACAAACAACTGTACTGGTATCAGTGCATGATGTTGCATTCCCTGCCAAAGAAACAATAAACTCCAAATATCATTCTGACTGTGGCACTATGTACTTAAAGCTATGCTTGTTATTTACACTGGCCAAAGGGACTAAAAAGCCAATCCTGTGACAATGTCTTCCTTAATCCAAAATGAAATTTAACAATTTTAGATTGCATTTCCTTAAAAATGCATTTCTTAAAATACTAGAGCTCCATTTTAAAATAAAAGCATGAAACATGTTTATTTTGAAATTAAATATGCTGAATAAATCAATTTTAAAACAATTTTCCTGAAAGAATTTGATATACTCATATAGTCACAATTTGTTTTGGTCAGACAAAGTGTACTTTTTTATTTCTCTACACAATTTTTCTACTTTTACTCCTAGCTGCAGAAGGTACAGAAAAATCTACTGATCTTGTCAAAAGATACCATGATGAGCTGGGCATAAGACCTCCTCTATATTCCTTACTGCTAAATATGGGTGAGGACAATTCTGTATATAATTCTACTGTATTTACTTTTTCTTATGCTTTTATTTCACTCTGCATTTCTTACAGTTTTCTTATTTTCCTGGTGCATCATTCTAAAACATGAGGATGCCAGTCTCTGAACACACCACCCAGTAGAAATGTTTCCTTACAGACCGAACATTCAGCAAAGTGCAAACTGACAAGAGAGAGACCATCACAGCACCACGAACATAAAACTCAAGAGCTAACATATTCACCAGCCCTGCTCTCATAGAGATGGGTTGGTACCCAGCCCATCTGCCCCTCTGTGTAGAGCACACGTGAGAGCACAGCAGGGTAGTGTCCAGGTAAGCTCTTAATTCACTAGTTTTCTATCTTTTTATCTTATTCTTGACCAAAATTGCTGCTGTTTTATACAAACCATGTTTAAAAAAATAATTAAAAAAAATCAAAGCAACAAGCAACTTTATATTCACCCCTAAGAGAGATTTACTCTTCTTCAGCAGCAATCCATATCCAAGTTGTAATTCCCAGTTTCACACTACCCTTATTCTTCAAGCCTATTAAAAATAAGAAAGTCAAACACCAAATATTAATCTGGATGCTAAGTATTTAGGCCTGTTTATTACTGGATGCAGATTCCAGAGAACTAACATTCAGCTAATGAAACAGGATGCACTTGTGGCATTTTTGTTCCTTACCATACTGAAGACAAGGTCTTTCCTAAAATATTCTGACCTTAATAAAAGTCATACCATTGGGGAGAAGAACGGTAGGTAGCTATTACAGTCTTCCCTACATGTGTGGTATGATTAGTCCTACTTGGGGAAACAAAACAGGGGGACTGTCAGTGGGAGTCTTCCAGGACTGATGCAGGAATGAACAAAAACGATTTACACCAACACTGAGAGAAAGCAGAAAAGTGCATTCAGAATGAAAGCTCATGTAAGGAGCCCAAGAGAAGGACAAATTCCTGCTTCCTTTGAATGGCAGTATTTTAGAGAACTGCTGGAAGCTTGCAAGGAAGGGGCAGGAGGGAGAGAGGCAGCACTGCCAGAGGTGAGCGTGTGTGCTGCTGCGTGGCCATGGGTCTGTGCTGGCAGCAGCCTTCCAGCAAGCGTCGCACTTGCTACTGAGCAGGGAGCCCCTTGGGCATCCTTCCAGAGCAAAGTGGGAGTAGAAAAATAGTTACTGCTAATCACTGTAATAACACAATAATGATCCACAAAATTATCCTTTTCAATACCAGCAAGCGGTATTGAAAGCCATGCCCATGGGAAAGGGGAGATGCAAAGGAAGGTGAAAAGCAAGAGGGAGGTGGAAGAGAGACCAGAGCAGCATGCAAGACTGGTATCACAGAGACCGCAGGCATGTCAGCTCCTCACAGTTTCTGTGTTGCTGGAGAGCGTGCGTGTGGAACCCCAGTACTGCCAGGATAACAAAACACACTGCCAAATGCTACTACAGCCCTTCATTTATGCTCATTGTGAGACATCATTAAAACCACGTATGGAAGTAGCAATATCCAAACCCAATTTGAGGCAGAACAATTCTCAAAACAAAGCCACAGGCAAGACACTGTTGGAAGCTGGCAAAGCAGCTTTGACCAGTAATTGTTTAGGGGCAAAAATGTGACCACTTGAATGCAATGAGAAACAGGCTAGTCTTCTGCTATGTCTATAACAGCAGCCAGGACAGTGGACAGGTATATGCAGTATAGGCAGGACAGTTGCATAGCATGTTTCTGTGGAAGGCAGACAGAGTGCATCTGAACAAACACAGTATATATACATAGAGAGGAGGCGTGCCCTTTGTTACAGCATGAAAGGAAGCAGGCCAATAGTGCGAAGAGATTTACAAGAGAGCAAGAAACATGCAAAACCAGCCTGGCATGGCTGCACTTCCATAGGTGTAAAATGTGGGACAACTAACATCCTTTTGCGACTTACAGTGCATATCTCAGGGCAGAAATGAAATGCATCTCCCTCATGTAAATTCAGGGCACCCACAAGTGAGGACTTAAATGCACACATACGTACACAGAAAAAATGAATGCCTGTATGCCTGTCTTGCCCAGGTGTAAAGACTGGTGTGAATGCACACAATCTCAGGGCATAAGCATAGACATCTACCGTGCGTGAGGATGTGAGTCTGGTGAAAGCATACCGACCTCCAGCACTGCTCACAGGGGCGAGAGGGAGGGTGTGCCAGTGTTTGTGGCGCATGCTCCAACTTCATCCTGGGCTTTTTCCCTTCCTGATTTAGCTCTTTTTCGGCGGCAGAGCAGACTCCATGTCTACAGGGAAGGTGCTTAATGAGTCAAATCCAGTCTCTCAAACACCTTATCAGTTGTAGACAGGCCTGTTTCTGACAGCTGACCTTTGCCTCTGCATGCCACTGAAAAAGCCATGCACCACAAACAATTAACACAATGCTGAAAACACAAAGCTGAAGGAAGAGAGGACTCGAGATCATTACAGACAGCACTACATCAGAAGAAAGAGTGATGCACATAAAAATGACAGAAAGCGTCTATACAAGGGTTTAATTCAACCTTATTTTGCCACTCACACATGCTTTTACTACCGTCTTTACAGCTTGGCTGCAGCAAAGCTATGTGCAAAAATAAGGCCCATGTGAAAGAGGAAAGCAGAGGACAGGGAACTTTCTTGTGAGGTATATAATGACATTATGCCCATGCACAAATAAATACATGTCTGAATAAATATATGCAAAGCTGATAGAAAGAGCTGAATTCCTTACTAGAAAACAAAGGCACACAGAGCAGAAGAGATGAAGACAAAAATCAGCCTGCCCTCCTATACCTCTGCTGTTGTGGAGCTAAGCTCATAGGAGAACATAGGTTAATACATTCGCTGGAAGAACTAAACTGAATATGCCTGAGTTAGAAACATCAAAAATAATAAAACCTATCAAATAATCCATTTTAAATAATAACAAAGATGCTCATCCCAGGAAGAGTGCAACTCCAGTTCCAAGCAAGCAGGGGACTACTTTTCTTGGGAGGCACAAACATCTAAAGTTGTCTGTCTGGGCAGTTGTCCAAGGCACTTGCTGCCCAGGAAAGGCTCAGAGAAAACCTACATGTTCTCAGCTCTGCTGCCAGCTCAGTACGAGACTTGGGATAACCACACACATTGCATTTGCTGAAATGCCTCTTCACCATCATGATTTTCAGCAATAGCTACACACCGCCAACATGCCTGAAGATCAAGACTAACACATCTCAGATTTCAAGGGCAGATCCTCGGCACACAGAATTTGCATGCTATTTTGAAAAAGTAGACATCCATCTTTTGTGCAGTAATCTCCCTGTATGTGCAAAAGAGCATGGCCTACCATTATCAGATGTTTTGGGTCTTCTACTATTATTGCATTGCAATAGCAGAGACTCTAAAAGGGACATGCTCTATGACTTTAATAACTCCTTGCATGTTCAAAATAGGAGCTAAATAACACTGAGGAAAGTTCACAGAATGAAAGTTTGCCAGAACCTCCACAGAAGTCATCTGGACACAGGACCTAATTCATCTAGACACTTGTAAACTAAGACATTAGACACTTGAAAACTAAATATGCTTTTGAAGATTCTGCATGCAAACCAGACAAGACTGTGAAATAGGAGTGGGTTAAAAGGTACAGAAAGTCATCTAAGGTTAAAGAGTGGCAGAAGCTTAATAGCAATGCAATAATGCTTCAGTTTAGCATCTCTGTCTGGTAGCAAGGCTGATGAAAAGTTATTTAGGCAAAAGTATTCCAGCTAATCACTGGAAGTATACAAGATCTCTTCAAAAGTCTACAAATAAAAAAATTTATTTAAAAAATAAATATTTCACAATAGTGGAGGGGTTTTGCATTCAAATGAAAAAATTATACCATAATTGTAATTCTTTCTTAGATATTTCCATGCGGTCTTTCAATATATACATATTATATGGACTTATTTCAATGCAATAAAAATTGATGCTTAGCATATACAGTAATTCCCTTTAAATACTTATCAGCTCATCTGTTTGCATAAATTTCTGAAATTATCTATGCTATTTGGAATAATAGATAACAGCTATTCTATCAGTTCATTCAAAATTAGTAACCTCATATCATCAACAAAATAACTTTCATATCTTGATGTGACAGCACCAAAAACGAGCCCAGCTGCTTTCATTAGTTCAAGCTACTGGGTAGCACAATCTTATTAAAGCCTTGTACAAGTTATCAAGACTAGGTATCAACTAAAAACAATAAAAAACAGCCAAACCAGCATGTTTCTTCAGTACTATAAGCCAAACTCTGAACTCACTGGCCTTGATAAAAATAAGGAGCAATTTTATGGCAATCAGTGAAGGCATACTGCTGCATACAAGACAGCGATCATGCTGGTATCTGTGTTCATGTTATTTTTCCTAAGCCTGTTGCTAGAAGGTCAGAACTGATGTAATTCTTACTCTTACAAGAAAAGCCCAACTGCTATAAAAATTATTTTTCAAATCTCTCTGCAGGAAATGTGTCACTGCCCTTGTGCTACAACTAGCACTGAAAAACGTGTTTCTCTTTCAGTTCAGAAAGGTGCTGCCATTATTTTCCTGGAGATGAGATCATCCTGGAGGTCTTGATTTCTGTGGTTCTGGGGTTTAGGACTTGGTTTCTTTTTTAATAGCAAAGACTCTTATTTTAAGCCAGACACCAGGAGTATTTGTATATTCCATGAATATTTTCCAACAAGTTTTTTTTATGATATGTTGTCACTCTTTTCCCCACACATTAACAACTCCATTAACCCACCACCACTGAGGTCTTGTTTTGGAACTGAAAACTGGTCAGAGGTCTTGGGAAGGAAGAATGGCAGTTTTGGTTAAGACATGTAGGGCAAACCCTTGTGCATCCTTGTATGTGGCCAGCATGAAGGATCATCAAAAGCCCCTGCTATGTGAAAAGCATCACTATTTTTAAAATATGAGACAATTCTGAAAATGGACTCTGCCAATTTGTAACCTCCAGAGCCTCCAGGTTAATTGTCTCTTGACAGCTATCTGGTCAAATGTGCTCAGTTCCAATAAAAATAGGTGGTTAGGGGGGTTTTTTCCCCTGTGACTTTTAGGTCTGCCACTGCTTTGAGAAGTCACAGAGAAAATGGAATCTTTTTTCATACTATCTCTAGCAACAGAATTTTGGCAGAGCAAGTTCTACCCAAACCTTCATAATGACATGATCTATTATGGGCCTGCTAAAGGACTGTTGGCAGAATTTGGCCTTCACACTAATTTTAAGAGCTGTTCTGCTAAAACATACATCAGAATAATGTATAACTTATTTTCTCAGAACTCTGTTGGCCCTGCAGAGCTAAGAAAAATAAGAGAGAGACAATTATATATAATTATATTCATTTGTATCATTGATCTATCTGTATATACAGATAAATGCAGTTTTATCCTTACACTGGGATAACTGGACTCAAAAAAGTAAAGAAACTCCACTAAGTACTTTTTCCCCTATTTTACCCAACTTTTTCTTGGTTGTAACCATACTTTAATCCCACAAAGGGACTGAACAAAAGGAAACTGCATAACTTAACTCCTCTGTAAGGACAAAGGAAGAAAAGAACTCACTGTACTGAAAGCTTTTGTACTATTACATGACAACTTACAGCATTAAGTTTCACCATCTGCAGCCCAGAGAGGATCACAGTTCATTCTACTGCTGTCTATACACTTTTGATAATTACTTTCCTGTTTCTTTGTCCTACAGATGAGTTACTAGATCTCAAACTTCTTCAATCTGTTTGGCCTGACCATATCACGATGCATAAATCGTAAGAAGAGTTGGTGCACTCCTCACCAGTGATGTCTACTTGAATAGTCTCCACAATGAATGCTAGTTAATGTTAGTTAACACTAGGTAAATGCAGAGATACCAGCAGCAAAAATGTTAGTGTTGACCTCAATATTACACAGCATCTAGTAGAACAAGCTCGTTGGCACCTAGGATTCTGTTTCCCAGTGGAGGTAAATTAAGAACTCATTTTCACGTTCCTATGGGAACTTCAGCAATTCCATAAAGTACCTTTAGATCTGGGTGGTTCTACTATGATTTATACAAATATGGTGAAATTGCTTCATCTGACAGAACTGAGGCTGTTCAGCCCCAAAAGGCAGAAATGAGCCTTGTCAGGAACTGCAATAGTCCACCAGGTACAATTTCTGATCGTCATGCAAGCACCACTCAGAACAGACTGTGAAGAAGGATGTGGACAATGTGGCCAGTTCTGTTTATCCTTCAAGGTGTTGTTGCCCTGCAGGCTTATGAACCTCCACTTCCACTCTCCTTTTTCACCTCCATAAAGTAGAGAAATTGCTATAATCAATAGAGCAGGCTGTATCTTGCGTGTACAGCTCCACATCAACACCCCATAACCACTGATAACTAAAATGCAGCTGGGACATGATCTTCCTTGGCTGCAGGGGGAGTTTTAAAGGGGCAGAATGACATAGCAGTGGGAGACTTGGCTTTTGCACATTAAGGGGTGACCCTGACTGAGAGCCTGGACATTCATGTTTTTGTGCACCAGGCAAGCATGTAGCATAGATCACATTAACTACTTCATGGCAGCTGCCCACATGCATTGCCTCACCCTTCAGTAAATGCAAGGCAGCTCACAACTCACTGTGAATACACTAGGTTACCTTGTTTTCTGTTAGAATTAAATGTGTACATGTTTGGTTTTGAATAGGTAAATTCACAGTCTGGCTTGCTTTAAAGTGATTTGTTATTATGGTAACAGCCTAAGTCAGCTACCTCCCTTCCAGCATCGCCCACCTGGTATTATTTTAAATTCTTTCAGCATTTGCAGTTTTCATTAAACTGTTCTCGGACTCTTCCCAAGCTCCCTGGGTAGTGTTAGAGATGAATGCACCGTTTCCTGGGCTGAACTTCAAATGTCAATGGCTCCTGCCCTCCTTCACCTCCTTGATTTCATCTTTTGTGAATCACTAACTCATAAACTCAGATGTTACAGGTTATAGATTGTGTTTATCAATTATTTACCCACTATTGCATCTGTCTGCCTGAGCTGTTAAGCTTCCATCGGGATTGACATACGCCTCTGATAAAGGAATGTTTGTTTACTAACTGCTTCATATTGATGTGCTTACACTGAACACTAGCACAAAGGGAGAGGGAATAACAGATTAGGGATCGGTTAAAGCAGATTATTTTTATAACACTTATAATATGCATGTGATTACAAACAGACTTCATCGCTTTAGTTCCTTGAGCAGATTTGCAAGAGAAAGAATCCTTTTTGGTTTTTTACCAACTGGCATCACACCATAGCAATCAGTTCAAAGGCAGATACACTGGAAATAACTCACACTTGATATTCCTGTTTGCTTCTAATTAAGTCAAAATGCCCATATAGAGTGGCCAATAAAAGCCCGGTTTATGAAATCAACAGATGACCACAACAAAGTATGCTCAGTTGATATTAGAACATCAACCTCACTGCAGATTTTGCCAATCAATTTGTTAGATCTTACTAACAATCTGCTGGAGGTCTCTAACTTTGCCTTCTACTCACTAGCATTCCTGTGGCCCACTCAGTGCAAGGGGTTGCCCACTTTGAAACAGTGACATGCCTGTGTGGGAGCACATCACTAGATGGACAAGTTATAAATGGTCCATATATGACAAATGTGTATCATAAAACAATCAATGTAACCCACTCACTGATTGTCTTAGCAAAAGCCAGCAACTGAATGAACTATGGATATTAAATTCGTCTCCAGAGCAACTTTTTGAACCAGACAAAGCTCTGATGTATGCCTATTAGCCATCTGTATGGCATTTCAATCAAAGATGGCCCTTCCAGCTTCACTCATCTTCTGCATCTAAGTGTTTTCTGTTTAGACAGTTAATGATGGATAGGGAGCATGAAAAACAAAAGGTGAAAGGGACACGAGAACAGGGTAGAGATGGAAGACATTTTAAAAGCCAAAAATGAGCCTGCCTTATTCTCCTAAAGATAAAGCCAGAGGAAGGGGTCCCTGCAGAAGACAGGATCTTTCTTGTTTCATATGTGAATACACAACTTCACGTGTGCAAGCACACATGCAGCTGGAGCCTTCTCTCTCTGGTGGAACACACAGTACCTCCAGGGAAGCTCTCATTAAATTGACATTACTGTTGCACTGCATATGGGCACACAGTATGTTCAGCAAAGCAGGCATCCCAACATGCAAGAATCCTATGTGCATTCAGGCACAGTCCTTACAAACACATGCAAAAGTTGCATTTGCACCTACACACAGGTGACACGTCTGCACATGCAGATACATGCACAATGACATACATATAGATTGGTTGCACAAGTGCTTTTGTACATGCACATGCAAGCAGTGGCAATGTATTTGCCTTGCCTAGGCAAGGTTCCCTTCTCTCTCTCTCTCTCTATTCTTCATTGAATGGTAAAAGGCTGTCAGCAATTTCCTTCTGTCAACAGCTGGGAGACAGTTTTCTGCAGTTAGCTGCAATTTGTTTCAATTATGTGTATTAATCATAGGCTGCTCCTGATGGTATTCTTCATAAAAATAATAAAAAAAAAAATCAGAGCTTTTCTTTTCAACAAGCTGTTTCCTCTCTCACAATGGCTCTTAATGACTGCAGGTTTTGGGGCGGGGGGGGAAGAAAATTATAAAAAGGAAAAGGAAACCTGAGACACTTTCATGTTTGTTTTTTTCATTAATAAGCTCCATGGCTCAAGATGCTGGCAGGGCATACAATTGAAATGGGGGTCAGTGCATTGCCATTTCAGTTGTGGAGAGAGTAAGCGCTCTGAACAGCGTTTATATCTAGAAATCTCACAGCTTCAGAGAGGTGGACAGAAGGGCATCAGCTAAGGATTTTTGGACTCTGGCTTGCTTCCTTTGAAACCTAAAGCAGAAATCAGTTTCCTACTGTTTTAATATCTTAGAGCAGGAATCAATTTTAAAGACACTGGGTAAAATAGTAATACATTGGGAAACCCATAGTCACCCAAGAGCTACTCCAGAAGCCTACTGGAACACAACCAAAGTATCAGTGAGGATGAATAGTATTTTAACAATCAACTGCACATCAAGCTGTGATGTCTCAAAGTCGTCTATTTTCTGTTTGAGTCCTAAGAGGATTTCTGAGGAACATGCTCTACATTTGCAGCGAAGCAGTAAATAAAATCAGGTATGTAGGATGTATGCTGACATTTTGGAAACATTCTACTTAAATAAGCTCCTTGGTAGATATATGATGGTGTGCCAGGATATAAGCCGAAAAGATTTTTCCTTGTTTATCATTATCTGCTTTCCTCCAGCATCTTACCTGCTATTGTATTAAAGATTCCTCTCACACTGATTTATCACTAATCACAGCAAGGGCTGGTGAGCTCAGAGAGCTTAGGAGTCATTGTACAGATTTTACTCAGAGGTGTAAACACTACTGAGAAACTGCTAAAATCCAAGCAACGAGCACTTACTGAAATTTTAGACCAAAAATTACCAAAGCACCAAAAATGAAGATGATTTGCAAGACATGACCAATGTATTTTATTAAATACTGTGTTAGAATAACAAGGCTGTGCGAGAATAACAGGACAGCATGTAAGATGTATACTGCTTACAAGTATATTGCACTGAGTCCTGGCAAAATTTGCTTTCTAGGTATCTGCTTAGCTAGATTTGCTTACTTCATCACACTTAGAGAAAAAGAGAATGATAGTATTTTAGGTCCATATGACACAATGTGTATAATACATCAGTTAGAGAATTTAGGCCTACTTTTACCTTAAGATTTACTGGCACAGACACCAATACAGTGTACAAAAAATACCCATCCAATATAACCCCCATAACCACCACATCAACAATGACAAAGCCACAAGTGCAGATGTCATTGCACTGGCAGAAAACACAACTCTACTGGCATGGGGTTTTTTTTCCATAAGGGTCCAAGAACACTAAGAAAAGAAATTATAAAGGATATCTGCATTCAAATGAGTTCTTTGCATGCCTAGGTCAAGAAAGCCACAGGCACAAGCAAGGTCGCAAACAGGTTCTGTATCAGGCAGGTTTTCCAGGACACCAGTATCAGACAGGGATGATGTGATGTGATCCTGGACGTAGCTAGAACATTAGCTGCAGTAAGCACAGACTGGGCATCTGCCAGAGCTCTGCCACATTGTGTGATTAGGAACACATACTGCACAGATGGTGTACATTCTGTGGGAGAAGAGTTGCTATAGCTCCCCCGCTCTACCCATCAAATGTATGTCTGGACACCAATGACCAGTGAAGGTCACTCCCATCGGTGCAGCTACACCCACATAAAGATATGTCTGTGAGGATTTCATGATTCTTTGCAAGAAGATGTGGAGAAAATAGACTGTATTGAAAACAGCATGCTTTTGCTTGCATGAACTGCATCAACAGACAGCGTTTGCTCACGTAAGAGCAGCTTTTGAATCAAAGAAATGAGTTTCACAGGCCTCAATTCATTGAAGCTAAAAGGTAGCTACTTGAAAGTTTATCGCTTAGTTCAAAGCTTTATCTGCAGAAGGACAGGTCTTATAATCCTGAGAGAAGATCTCTTGCTAACATCACTGCCCTTTTTCTGCAACATCTCAGATTTGTACAAGCAGGACATTTAGAAAACTAACCCCACAGCAACTGCTAAGTGAAACTAACCCTGAAAAATTAAAATGTCAAAGAGTTACAATGTTAGGAACCATTAAGAAACCAACATGGTCCACAACCCAAATACAAACTACCCAACCACTGGGCACTCTGTGGTCAGCCATAAATAAAGCACAAACTCTGGCACCAGAAGAAGCAGTAGTGCATCCCTTCCAGTAGCTCTTTCCTCTAAATTTGCATCAAAAACTTCCATTACATTGTATTCTACTTGTCAAATTAAAACAGCCCACAGAAGTATGTTGGTAGAAGGCTCTCCAGCAAACCTCATCCTTACTAGACTTACACTGACATGTGCAAAACTACAGAAGGGATGCGAACTAGGAAGAACATGGGAAGTCTGTAAGGTGCAAAAACATGGAGCTTCACAGAGCTTTCAGGCTTCAGACACTGCACTTTCCAACACCAGGAACAAGAAATCCAGGGTAACATAAAAGTCAGAGACCACGACAGAGGAAGTAATAAAGAAAGGAGGTAAAGAAAGGAAAAAAACAAGGAAGAAGGAAAGGAAATAGTTGAAAGCAAAAGGGACAAGTGGAGAAAACAGGCAGAAAATGGAAAGCAAAAGGAGGAAAAGAAGAGGGAGTGACAGAAAGTGATAGACAGAAGGGGAGAGAAATCTCTGCTGGTACAGTAACAAATAAATCCCTGCAGCATGACAGGCGTCTGCTGAAGCATTTCATTTCCCTGCAGCATAATGGTGTGTTATTGCCCATTATCTGTTCTGTCAGTGCCAGAGTCGATATTAAATGAGGGGCAGCTGCATTTAGCTGCCATTTTTCAGCAGTCTTCCTGTTACCAAGGAAACACACTTGTGGTTTTTTTTTTATGAACCTGGCTTCAAGCAGAGGGGTGCATGCGCATGAGGAGCAAGGCACTGCAGAACAATGGGAGCAAAGAACAGAGAGAAACAGTGGAGGGATGCAAGCAAGGGCAGGGTTGGTCCCTCACACCCATGTGAGCAACACGGACAGAGCCATCTCAAACACCCAGTTAATATACAGAGGGGCTGATGGCCAAGTGTGCAGCCAGTGGTCTGACTGTCATAATTCCAGCAACTGCTCCTTCATCTCTCTGCCCTTCCTCCTTTCCCTATGTCCCATAACAAGAGAAATTCCTCCTCTCTCATACCTTTGTGACAGCATGTCTCAGATCACTGGAAGTAATGAAAAACTGAGCCTCTCAAAGACTACTTAGCAGATTGACAAGCATTAATATTGCTAAAACACTAATCAGAAACAGGAAGCACAATGAGATGGGAGTTGTCCCTCTCTCCCACCAAGACTTACGCAGCAAGCTGCTGCCACACTTGGAAATGAAACCTAGAAAATTTTACCGTTTTCCTGCCTTAAATATAAGGATGTTCTCTACAAGGGAAGTGAATGGGAGACAGCTACACAGCAAACTGGAATAAAATTAAAGACACACCATTTCCTTCTCTTGACTCCTTAACACAAGGCTTTCTTAGAGAAAAGATACACTGGGCTCTCTCTTCACCATTTACCTAATGGTGGCAACTCCAAACCTTGCATCTAGCAGACTCCTGTATTTTATCTCAACCAATGTTGGCTTTAGACTCACCAACAGCATACAGTGGCTGGGAGAACCCATCTCGTATTGTCCAGTGGCATCCCAATCACACCAGTATGAGAAACTCTGTCTGCTTGAAGTGTTGACCACACACAGCACCAGAAATAAGCAGTCCAATTTCAACAACATTTTCAGTCTACTTACATTTAATATAAGCTGTTTATCTCTCTTTGAGGGTCTTCTTTCTCTAAATGGCTTGTGAAGGGTCTTAGTAACACTGGAGAGACTGACACGGTGAAAGTCATATTGATAGACTATAACTATGCTAATAAATGAAATGGAGCCTTGGTGCACTCCCAGATGTTGAAACATGATAGTTTGCATTTTTATACTATTAGAACAGTCTCTGAAACACTTTTTTCATTTAACTAGCAGTCTTTCAAATAATTCTGAGCACAGATTAGGAGAGGAATTAGGATATGCCCATGACCATTCCCCAATGCCTCGTTTGCATACAACCATCTTGTTCTGCCTGGTTATGAGCATGGATGGACCATCCTGCAATGGCCAGCCTCAGTGCCAGGAAACATTTCCAACCATGCTGATTAGTATAGACAACCAGGCAGTCCAACTTGGAGACAGCCAAACTACAAGGATAAAGGTCCTGCTGACACATCCTGTCTCTGCCTACCCTGACTCTCTGTCAAAGGGCTGACTTGCACAACTCTGCTTATCATGTAGTTTGGATGTACACAAAGAACAATGGAGCCATAGCTTCTCTGTAAGCTACTGAACACTCAAGTCATAGGTCTGCTGAGATATATCCTCCTAAACAGATAAATAAGAAAACAAGACCAATAATCCCACTCAGGCGGACAAGGATAATGGGATGCCTAAGAAGAAAATCACAGCCTTAAGATAGGTAGCCAGAGTACTTCTGGGGTCTCAAAATTCCCTAGCACTAAATAGGAAGTTTCTAATGTTACACTCTGAGCTTGCAGAAAGCCTCACCTCCACATCAACTACCACAATACCAAAAAGAATTGTTTGGTGTGTAATGTTTACAATAAAGGTCAAAGATGCCCAGAGGACATAAATTCACCTTCACTCCTTGAAGGTGAATTTATGATGCAGAGATGGTGTCAGACACTGCTTGCTCTTTAGGCGATATCTACATTTGCCTTGAATTCTAATTTACAGCTTCTCAGTCCATCCTCGGATCATGTTTCTCAAAACGCAAATCTTATATGTCCCCTAAACCATCCCACTCTCTGTCATGTTCCTTTGACCCAAATCCCCAGATCACCAAGGAACAAAGACAAACATCTTTGCAAGGAAGTTGAGAGTAGAAGATGCAAGGCTGCCCAGACCAAACTCTGGTTTCAGGTGGACTGTCCCATCTCCTGCTATTTAATCTCAACGCATATGAAAATGAAGTAGCATATACCGATACAAAAGTAACACCAAGAAACACTGCAACACTGAGTACTCTTAACTTTTAAAATAGTAATTTGCTTTTTTTTTTTAGCTTAGAGCACCCACTTTTCTGTTTTTCTTCTCCTTTCTACACTCCCTGGTTTCCCAGTGTTTTTCTTTGAATCGTCTCATTTATTTGTTCATGCTGTCCAGCATAACCTATCAAATAAATTTCACAATACTCAAACACTCAACTAGGAGACTACTGTTTTAATAACTCTAAAAACTGCAGTCCCTTCCAATGACCCACTGCATTCTCTTCCAGTGACCTGCTAGTGCAGGCATTTCAGTGCCTGACTATGAAGCAGCCTTCTTCATTTATTCAGTTTATTTGTTTTTTGGAAGTAGTTTAAAAGTCACTATTTCTCAAGGCCTGCCTAGCCCTCCCTGCTGCATGTTAAGAGACAGTAAAAAGAAAGGGTCCAAATGCTTCATTGTATTAATGCTTAAGTCAAGACCTCATCTCCTAGTGCGACCCTATCCATACCTTGTTTTTTTTCTCATTAGAGCCTCTCACTTTGATGTCTTCCACTTCAGGCCTTCTGAAATTTGACAAAACTTTTACAAGTAGATTCTAAAGAAACTCCTTGGGTGGCATTTAATTGGCACAATGCTGTTTATCTTTCCCACAATTGACATCTGCTACCCTTCCACATCTCTATGGTAGTTATGCAGAGCAGCTCTTTCTGTATCTTTTCTTATCTTGCTGACTACTGGTTTCTTTAAAATTTCTGACTGTCCCATGTTTGAAAAAGTTCTCCTGAATTGCTTATTATGATAGTCCCTCCTTTAGTTTCATAACATTTTGCTTTTGAATATGGAACTATCTTAAGCACCACATTGAGCACCAGACTGCCATTCAACTTGCAGGATATTCTTCCTCTGGGGGGATACCTAAGTTCAGAGTGTCTGATCAAAGGTGTCTTTGTAGTCCAGGGAATTTTGGAAACAAACAGCTGATGTACATGATTGAAAATATGAGCGTTAATGAACTGTTCAGCCTGTTGGGTCAATGACACTAGTTTTGGGTTCAATGAGTCAGGCAAGCTGAAGCTAAGAAAGAAGTATGCCATAATATTAGAGATTTTGTTTTAACATAATCTCTGGTCAGCAAAAGAGTATGACAAGAGCATTGACAGCACAGTTTTTGAGACAAAAAGAAAAGTAAGAGGGAAATTATTCTGCAGAGCTCTCAAAAACAGCTTTGTGGTCATTTCAAGGAGTTTCTAGAATTGTCATGCCTGTAATTAGAATTAGTTTATATGATACTAATAAATTGGTTCAACAAGCCGCTAAACTGTCCCATTCAAGTTAAGGAATACATTCAGAAGAGCAAAGGAATTTGCAACGAATTCCTTTGACCACATTCCTCACACCAAACTCCATTGGGCTGAGAAGCAAAACAAGACAAAGTTGTAGAAGGAATATAATGGCTAGATGATACAGACAGCTCATATTTATCCAGTAACAATTTTTATCAAAAGTATTGGTTTCTAACTTGAGAGATGTTTTATGGAAAGCTTTCTGGCAGACAAAACTAGCACTTAAGTTTTGGGGAAAGAAAGAAAGATATGCAACTTTGGATATCTTTGCATCTTTATTTTCCCCACTCTCTCTTTCCAAAGAACAATAGCCATAATTTTCCTTTCTACAGCCTACTATCTCGAGTCCACTCAGTGAAAACCAGGTGTGTCATGTTTGGCTATAGTTATTTGTGTGCATGTAGTATAAGGCAACAAAGCTGAGGATCAAATCTTCAGTGACACTCACAGAGCTGTCCCTTTAGCTCCAGCAGCAAGGGGCTAGTGGTCCTGGTGATGGTATTCCTAAATCTAATTTCTACTACTGTTGGAGGAATGGCATACATCACTCTTCCAACAGTAGATCTGTTTTTCTGTGCATAAAAACAAGATCCAACTTTGAATATTTCAATACTCCAACAGAAGGTGGGACAAGTCAATTCATGAGAATGCAGCTCCAAGGGGCAGAAACATGAGAAGGTCAGAGCCCAGCATCACAGACAGCTTTCTATAAAAATGTGTCCTCAGTTTTTAATGTTCAGGAACAGATTTCAAACCTCCATGTCCCTCGTGCTGAGCACTTCTCATGCCTTGCCTGTTTGTAGGTCAAGTCATTCAACTGCAGAGCTGGGAAAAAAAAGGCTGAGTCCTCCAGATGCAAGCCTTTGGCACTGAAGCCTCTCCTTTCCTATTCCATAACACCCTAGGAAGGGATATTATGTTTTGCAGAGTACTAAAACACAGTCATGAGGATGTATAAGCAATGAAGTGATTTTTCATGTCACAACAGACTTTATTAGCATAATTCCTAATTGTGACTGTTTAGAAGCCCCATAAGAGCAAGAATAATTATGTTTAACAGGCAGAGTGATAAAGAGACAAGATTAGTCAATTCTCCATCCCCCTCCTAACTGCTACAAAATCCTTTTCCTTTCCTCTGCCATTGGGAAACAAGTACCAGGGAACATAGTCTACAGAAAAAAAAAGTGGTGATTTCTAGTGTGACCAGGAATCTTCTACTTGGGACATCCTAACCCTAGCTGCCTTTAGTGGGACCTCATTAAACCTCTAAGTGGCAACATAAAGACAAAATTTGGAACCCCATTAGAACATAGCCTATAAGAAAAGGCAAGATGCAACTAAGCAGAGGCCTAGGGAAACCTAGACCCAGAACTGCACGCTGGTAAAGGAACCCACCGTTGACATACAAGTTTGTTATACATTTCCACCATGTTTAGTAAGAACACAGAAGACAAAACATTTAGTGTCTTATCATGAGCCACCACTTCCTAAACTGCCCCATACATCAAGCAAGACTGAGCCCTTGCGCAAAACTGGTCAGAGGATGATCTGCATCACCAGGGGTGCTGCAAGGACTGGAGCACAAAGCATTTCTCCTGCTGTGGTGGATCAGGACAGGCTTGCAATGGGGACTTGCAAACAGCACAGTTCTGTGGGGGCTGATAGACAGAGGGAGATCCTCTTTGCAGAGTCCAATTCAATCATTATCAAAGACAACAGAGGCTCTTTTCAGGTACAGTGGCCTGTCTTTGATATTACTACCAAAGAGGAAAACATGAAGGAGACTCAATGAAGGGAGTCTGTCTTGATAAGAAAAAATTTCTAACAAGGACTAGTCAGGGTCCTGAGTACACGAATACACCAGGCTGGGAACTGCCCCCTCCTATCCTGTTTTCTCCCCATCCTGCCCAACTCCCTTCTCTTGAGTCAAGGGGACATGCCCTGGCTGACAAGGACCCTGCTCAGTCAGCCTCATAGCCCACAGTCCCCAGCAAGCTGCCAGCCCCCACACAGCATGAGGTCTTAGATGCCAACTGGTACCATCCACAGCAAATCGAGAGCTGCTGTCTCAACAAATGCAAAATGATGCAGCCATTCCAGCTAGTGGTTTCAAAATACTCTTTTTAATATGCAGTAGCTGCATTCATTACAGCTGAACCATTTTACTCTTCTCCTTCTGTCCTTTAACACCTTCAAATCTTAAAAGAACATTTGTTTTCAAGCTGACTTATCAATTAATTTGTCATTAACTTCATCCACTCCCACAACTGCATGCAGTTGTAGATTCAGATCAGGCCCAGAACTGTCACCAAAACACAAGGAAAAGTACTTCTCTCCATTTAAACTCCATTTTACATAACTAAGAGATTAAAGCAGCCAGATACTCTGGGGTTTAATTCAAACTTAGACTCTCAGGTGTGATTCTGTTTTGCTGCTGGTATTTTAATCTCCATTAGGGAGAGAAGAGGAACAGAATCTTACATGGTTTCATATGCATTTGTTTTGATTTTTATAGCTGGCAAAAGAGCTATATTAATAACACAGCAGGGGCTGAACTGAAACCAAAGACCTGGAAAATAAAATATTTTCAGTATTCATTATTTCAGTACTTGCAAATTCCAACAAGATGAGACTTCTACATGCTTATTATGAAAGAGAATAAATAGCCATGGATTAAAATAGATTACAAAAAAAGAAAAAAAAACAACCACCCTATTTATTTACAGTACATAAAGCAAATATATTTGCAAATTGTAAAAAGCATTACCCTTGCAGTCCTCAAGGATTCTAATGTATTGGAACAAAAAGTAGGCATACCCAAATTAAATGCTCAAAGAAAAACTGGGCAAGATATTTGCTATCTGATATGCAACTGCTGAAGGCAGACCATCCTGACACAGAGAACAGCTCTGAAGGCCTGAATCATGAATTCAAATCTCAGATACCTGAGTTTTTATAAGGTGTCTTTTACGCATCTTCTTAATCTAGCATGAACCTGATGTATGGAGATGGTTAAATCAGTTTATCATCTCTTTTTTAAAATTAAGACTCTGATATTGAGCTATTTAAAAGTGTTATGAGATAAATTGCCCATAGCATTGCAAAACAATAATATTACCACTTAGTTTTGCTCTGTATCAAACTCTTCAGGAACCCACACACGCACACACACACTTGTTGTGGTCTTAATCCCAGAAAGAAGAGGAAGTGTCAAAACAAAGCCAGAACAGTGTTCTGTGTCTCTCTCCCATTCCACCTTGACTTTGCATCACTTGGGTAAATAAGCCTTATCTAAGCTAATTACAAATAAAGCATCAAGAAAGCATTAAAGAAATGGGGAGGAAAAGAGTTCCTTGAACTAAAAGATAAAAATGCCTAATAATAAAGGGCTTCTCACTTTCAGCATGCTGAGCTCCTGCTGACCTTATAGGTTATATAGGACTTCACAGATGGCATCCTACATCACACCTTACAGTGTTAAGCAAACACTCTACTGATGCAGAGATACTGGCATTGGGTATTTTAAGGAGAGGGGCCATGAACACATACTGGATTTCATGTGTATTTCAGTTTTCCCTTTGTACAGGCCTAACTTCTGCTTTTACTGTTATCAGAAATGAGTTGGTTGCTGCTGTCCTGAGAGCACTGTGACGTTCTGAGAATGCAAACAGATTCCACTCAAACAGGAGAAAGTGGGACTAGAGGCAAAGCTTGTGTCCTAGTTCAGCAGGTGGGACCGGTTATCACTGTGTGGGGGTGATCTGAGCTACGTATTCTACCCCCTCTATTCATTTCCCAAAAACAAGGGACCATTTGCAGCAGCTGTCCAGGCAGTCGTTAGCACCTTCACACCCAGCCTGAGGAGGTGTGGCTGCTAATGGGCCATCAACGGTTC
>JAWWMP010000165.1:42105899-42142663 GCA_035047865.1 Dendrocincla tyrannina | reverse complement strand
CTTTTAGACTGTTTTGCTTTGTCACTTGGGGGTAGAGGGGTTTGTGGTAGACTGTTGTTATATATATATATATGTGTGTGTTGTAGTTAAGAACTGTTATTTTTCCCTTTACATCTATTTTTTCCCTAATAAAGTTCTATTTTCTAAATTTGAAGGAGAGGGATTATTACCTGGCTGATATAGATATCTTAGTTCTTCCTTGAACTAAGACAGCTTGGTTCCCACTGGACTGAAGAGGCAGTGAGCCACAAACACGCCTCTCACAGAGGAGTTTTCAAATGCTGGAATGAAACTCAAAGAAGCAACAGATCTGCTCAGGTCTCCCCATCAGAGACCTTGGATACTTGTGCTGTTTTAGTCACAGTGCAAGGATGATCCATGCAGAGCTTGGGGAATTATCCAGACACATCTGCATTGCTTTTCTGCATACATCCTCACAGGGTGGGGCCAAGTCCCCTGCTCGAGGCATTGCCCCATGGCTGACCTTTCACGCTGCTCTTGTAGCTGCAGTGAAGATGCCCACACCCTTTACAGGTCCCCTAGTGCAGGAGAACATGGGTCAGCATGGCACCTCTGGGGGCTGAAGTTTCTCTGCAGCTCTAAGAAAGGTGTTATCAGGACAGTAATAGATCATGACCCCTCAAATACTCCCCCACATAGGAGATGCAGCATATCAAAGAGGTGGGGAGGAATCCTACCCCCACAGGCCAGTCAGCCTGCACTCTCTATGTCAGCAACAACCAGCACTTAAGTATTGAACAAGGCATAGGTTTTGGGAAAACCTTAAGCTTTTCAGGACTGATCTGACACCCCCCAACTCATTTCACACAAGTCCCAATTTCACAGAGAAATGATGACCTGTTTACAAACCATATATAAACAAGTGTTTATTTGCCAAAAGAGAATCATCAATAATTTCAAATTAACAAATGTCAACAACATCACAATTAATTTGCCAGCAGGAAAATGGAGTGGGATAAAGTAGTGAACACAGCATCCAGTTTCCCCTTTCCTTCTGCTCCTGATGGTAGTGGTGTGGCTTGAAGCTAATGGAGAGGAGAGATCTCCAAGATCAAGAGGGGAACAGATCCCTGATGGAGTCTGTGAATCAGGTCCTTCTCCCCCTGCCCTTCAGACAGACTACAGCTTTCACCATGACCAAATCATTTCAGCTTTTAATTCAGTCTCTTCTTTTGTAAAATGGGCCTAATAGTACTCACTTATCTACTTCACTAGGATGCTTCAAGGATTAAAATTGATGCATCCCTGCTGAAGTAATGTGCTATAATTACCTTGTTAACGTGCCCTCTCTTGGATAGAATGAAAATTGCTTAGCTGTGTGTCACACATCCCACGCCGCCAGCCCGCTGGGGCCTTGGGCAAGCTCGGGCAATTGGACAGTATTCCCCTCAAGTCTATTTCTCTTGTGCAGCTGAAGTGAAAAGAAAATGGCAGCCTTGCAGCCAAGGGCTGCAGCAAGTACACTGTACTTGAGAAAGCAGCCTCAAAGTAAGTAATTATGTAGAAGAGTGCGCCTCTACAAATCAGCAGGAGGCAGACTATTTTATTTAAATAGCCTACATTTGGGTGACACAACAAGCCCCCAAACCTGTTGAAATCCTCCTTTTCAGCAAACTAGATCCTTCCCTAATGAAAGCACTGAAGCTGTCATTCCCACTTTTAAACCCATCTGTGCTCTGACCACTTTTCCCCCCGTATGATTCTTCACAGCTAAGCGCCCCTTTTTCTTCAGCTGCTCTAACTTCTAAAAATGAGAATAATGCTAAGAAATTATGCAACTTTAAGGGGAAAGGTCTAAAATTTTCTCTATTCCAGAGGAAAGTAGCCAGAGGTATCTTTATTACAGATGTACCCTGGCAACTGCAAGTCTGTCTCTGCTATCCAGAGATGTGCATAGCCCCATCCCTTCCTACAGGCAGAAACCAGTGAGGCTTGCAGACTGGAGACATCCTCATCCTGCATGTCTATTTGCACTGCATCGCATTACCTCACTTCCAGCCAATCCAGCCATCGCATGCCTCAACACTCACCTAGCGCATACCCGCCGGAGTAGCTGATTACCTCAGAAAATTATATACAGCCAGCAGTTAGCACTTGTGGGAATGCAAATAAAAACAGCACAACTAAATAAGGGGTATGCAAGAGTCTGACATGAGTATCTTCAGCCTCCAAAATTCAAAGAAACAGAGCAACATTCACACAGTGAACAGCAAAGTTATGTCCTGATGAATAGGTTTTCCTGATTTCACAGCACAGTTACAATAACGAGGAATAAGGTGACTCTCCCATCTCAAAAGAAGCATTTCAGGAGAGCAGTTCTGAACAGCAATACAAACAACAGTCTTTCAGACAGCTCAAGGCATCCTAACTCACTACACAAGTGGGTACAAAGCCAAGATCACAAGAACCAAACCTCTTTGCCCTTGGAAATCTCAAACATGAGAATCCTTCCTAATCAGCCCTATTTCAGAGATACCCAAGTATTATCACTGCATGAGTCTCAGAGTGTCTGCATTTGTTATAGATATTATCCTACCTAAAGGAGTTTCTGCTGAAGTTACAGTGAATATTGCTATTGTATTCCTTTAAATAAAGAAGCCATTATAAATCTTCATAAAGTATTCAACACACAGCAATCCCTCAGCCATGATGACTCCACACATTTGCAGTGCACACATATTGTTTAAAGCACTGCACACATCTAGGACTGGTTTTCCTGCTGTTTTTAAACGTGGTAAGAAAACACAAGCAACACCAATGAGATGAAAGATGCAGGATTGTCACTTGCTTTTTTGGAAAGACAGCTGTGATTGGAACCATTGAGGCCCTGAGTCTGAACTCTGCAAAGAGCAGCTCTCTGCTGAAAGAAGCTCTAAAATGGCAGAGAAAAGCTCAGCTGACAGAACTGCTATGACCTCTGTCTATCACACAAGCCATGCTTTAACAAAGCCATCATACGGCACTGAGCTGCAAACTCAGGGCAGCATCCAGCTGCTTGCATGGTCATCTTGGCCTCTGCCTCAGTAGAAACTGGTCTGATGAGCAGCCCACGCTGCACAAGAGAACAAGATTTCCAAGTAGTTGCACACAGGATTATCAATTGCTATGAAGATTTTACTCATAACCCACACTGTCTGTGTTGTGACATATGGCTGCTTTGCTGCCTCTGCAAGTAAATCCGGTACATTACAATATTCCCTGTGTGCCAAGTGTTTAGCAAACACACATGTTGACAGCCAGAGTATTCCTGGAAAGGACATGTGTCCTGAAATGAAGCTGTGCCAACTGCTGCTCCATGTCATAACAGAGAAAGTGCCCTCATACCCGAGTTCAGCATTGCTGGCGCAAAGAATGACTGTCATCCAAAAAGCAGAGCTGGAAAAGTGCCATCAAAAACACAGTCAGATTAACAAATATGTGTTTTTGAGTATATCTGCTTCAGAAGTATCTTCTGCTCTTTTCTCATTTCACAAAAGAGATTGCCATTAACAGACACCTTGTAAAGGTTTGACTTGAGATCAAAGGGATAACAAAGCAAAGAGCATCAAGTAATTTGTATAAAAATATTGAATTGCTGCCCAAAAAACATGAATGGAGATGTCAGAGCTTCACATAGTTCAGTGATCGTATGGCATGTGTAACTATTATATATAGCTACCTAAATACTAACACAAGCTTAAGAAGTTCATGTCTAAGGGAACATAGAAAAATGAAAGTGGCAAGAAGAGAGAAAATATTTGGACTGCAAAGTACAGTGAGATATTAACATGACGCATACTACAGAAAAAAATAATCTCAAATAAATCCAAATCTCAGCATTTGTGCATCTGATTTTTCTGGACTCTCTTGTTTCAAGGTTATATTTCTGGAATAATCAGTTCTTATCCTACCCTGTAAAAGCTAACTCCCGGTATATTCCAAGTACTCTGAGAAAAGTGTACATTAAAAGAATTACAGCTGCTAAAGAGTTCATAATTTAGATTTGTGTGTATTTCATCAATACTATACACTGTGAGCATTTGAAAAATTAGGACAACTGTGAGGGCAGAAATAACATCCACAGGCTTGAAAAGGACAATTCTCTGACACTGTTTATGAAACATGAGCATCTCCCTAATTATCAACAGCACAGGGATTGTGGCATATGTGACTATTTGTAGTTCTACTCCATCAGAAACAACAGCCAAACACAAGCATCAGCTAAGACTTTACACTTTTATAGCACAAACTGTTGATATTGTGAAGGAAAGGGGAAGAGGAAGAAGAAGCTGTTATGTGGGGGTTTTTTGCATAAGGCAAAGTGTAGCAGGAGTTATATGAAGACCGTGGATAATTTTTTTTTTAAAGGGTAGAAGATATTTTCTCTCCAGAGCTAAATTATTATTATTCTCTCCAGACATTTGCAGAGAGTTGAATCAAGTAGCTTATAACGAGTTAAATGCTGCAAAAAAAAAAAAAAAACCCTATGTGCAATTTCTACCTGCCATTAGCTGAGTGACTGACAGGTACTGTTTCCTGCATTTCAGCACACATAGCAGCTGCTGAGTTTTAATTGGAGTGTTTATTTTGAAAAGCTGAATTTTTAACATTATCAAGAAGCAAATAGCCAAGAAACAATGAGAGAAGGTGAGTTTCAAGGATGGTAGACAGTGTTTATCCAAATTATCTTCATCTCGGTCACAAATTGCTGAAACTTCTCCCTCCAAAAACAGTTATCATGGTGTTTCTTCTTTCCAGCTGCTGTAGACAACAAACAACAATTCATGCTGTCCCTTCCCAAATCTGTTATGACTTCTGAGATTCTCTTTTAATGACAATCACTGTAAGTTTTTACCAGGCCTCTTAACCCAGCCTACATAATTGTTCGGAACTCAGATCTCTTTACTACCCAAGTTTGCACAGTTTGCTGGAAGCCTGTACCTGATGAGTACGCCCTCATATTACAATTTACAAATGCAGGTCAGATTGAAACATTCACACAAAACTCAGTAGAATTATGTTTTTCTAAAAAAAGAAGCAATTGCCTGATGGCTGAATTCACCACTAATAAAAAAAACCTCCTGCTGGCATCATCTTCACCCAGTGTGTCACAGGATACTGCCTATTTTACCACCTAAATTGCACCCTGCCCCTCCTCCTTAAATAAAGGTCAGTAAATCTTAACAGAGAAATGCAGGTATTCATCATTTGTGCTCTCCCATCCTTTCCACTATCTATGCAAGTTGATTTCTCCTGACATTTTGATTGCAAGAGAAAGATCCATAGTTTCAAATATTCCACTAGACCTAAAAAAAAACTTAGAGCATGAAAATTCTTCTTTAAAAAGGCCACCGTCGGAGTAGAAAAAGAATAAGCAACCTAATTTCATGTGACAGATTACAAGGCATTAGCTGAAAGTGAACCCATTTTTTCTCTAAAGGTGTCTGCCTTTCAACAACACCTTCCAACTGGAATATTGCATGTGCTTTAAAATATTCATTAATCTAGTTTCGTACAATTTACACTACCCATGGGCTATTGAAGGTCAGTAAAAGTATTCACATTTGAAGCAAAAGGAATATATAGAGACAGTGATTTGTCCAAAATCTTAACCAGAGGCTCTTTCAACATAGCCAGAAAAAGACAAATCTTTGTATGTCCCAGAATGTGCCTTAACCACAAGACTATCCTTACATGCAGCTCAGTCTTTCACAGGAAGGATTAAATAATATTGTGTTTCCTATATTAAATGTCTTTCACTGCACATACATCTGTAGGTAGAGGCAGGCTATAAATAATTAATATTATTACATACAATACATATCAGGCCTGCAGCAGATGTATGCCAGTCTCATACTACATCTGCTGTGATAGTGTAATGTGATTTGGCAGGTAAAACACACGTATTATTTTAAAGGCCTATCAACTTCTGAAACTACATTAAATTATACATTGAGTCATTGTGTTTGTGGGGGTGTACGTACTCCTACAGTTTCTGTGTACAAATCAATCATATTGTCTGTTAAACCTCTAGATATGCATAACCCAGAGAACTAGGCTGCAAGCAGTCAAAGCCCAATACAGCACAAAAACAAATGGGTTTTAACACACACTCTGGGTTTGGCTTTAAGGGCAGGATAGACATAGTATGGACATTTTCTAGGAAGGAATACAGAATTCAGGAATGCATTATATCCCAAATCTGCACTTCTTGATTGCAAACCAAAATAGCACCTCCGCATGCATGTAGGCAATCTGAGGCCTCACCCATTTCTACTGCACACGTATACTCAGGTACTCAGGTACACCAGGTGCTTGGTTTTCACTGAGCTGTTTGGCTGGCTCTTCATCAGGGAAGCAATACATCAATGACCATTCAGGACAGAACAAGTGCTTTAGACAAAAAGATAAAAAAACTGCCCCCTCTCCTTGCATTAACCAATCATGGTATTTGTGATCCATTTCACTTAAAAATGCCAGGTGAAGGCTTCTTAGACACAATTCTGCCCATGCCTTCATGACCTCCATCCCAGTGCTATTTTCTCTGACGCAAGGTGTACGAGGAAAAGTCTGGCAGGTTTTCTGATATGTGCCAGGTGGAACCCAGCAACCTTTTTATCACAAACAAGAGTTTTTCTGGATTCTCAGGTTGTTTGATAATAAAACATCTAAATCTCAGTGATACTTTATCTTTTATGCATCTGGTTGAATAAATGAATATCAGTCTAGTCATTCACACTGTCAGTACAAAAGAACATGAAAGATTTCACCCTGAATAAGTGTTAAAAATCCTCCATGCAGCACAAAGGTCCTATGCAGTGCATATTGACATCCAGTGCAACACACACACACATCCCTACCATAATCCCATTAAATCATAGAACAGTTTTCTTCAAAGTATGTTAGTATGTGGTCACTCAATTTAAGAAGGCCTCAGTAGAAACAGAAAGGATACTTAGGAGCATGGGGTGGACAGGGCAGGGAGACGGGGGCAGTTGGGAAGCAAGAAAAATTATGAGACACCAGAGACAACTTCCATGCAGAAAATACTTACTTTATCCAAAAAAAAGGATAAGGTAGAGGCATGAGAAACAATGAAGCATCATAGCACATATCTGACACACCTTCACACAGCAGGAAGAAGAAAACTGGGATATTTTTACATGATGCATAATACTGTGTGCAACACACTACCACAGAGTAACACCAAAGCCCAGAGGCCCAGCAGGACACAAAATGAAGCAAAGCATTTGGGCAGGTAACAGAACTTGCTGCAGAAACTGCATGTATTTATTAAAATGTTAACACATTTCTAGAAAATACATATTAATCCTCTGAAATGTGCAGAAATACTAAGCAAGAAAAGACAACTGTCAATGGAGTTGTCTATCAATGCTGAATGGAGTAAGAACAACTATCTTCAGCTGCCTTTTTGTATGTCAATTGTAGCAGCATTACTAATATACTATTTTAAGAGTAGTCTGACAAGTGTTGCATCTGATGGTCTTCACACCGAATTGAAAACCGTTGTTTTTCCTTCATGAATTTTACCTTTGCTACTGGCATTTATTCTGTATTCCTCCACATGACAAATGAGAATGTCAGGTCACAGCAGTGTGCCTGTTTTGGCTCCCTGTTACTTCCAGGCTTAAAGAGAAGGCTGTCCTAGTTAATTACTATGCAAAGTGAGATCACAGATAACCACAAGTAGCACAGAAGTTAATATATTTAGCTTTTTTGCTGCACTGGGACAGTGTGAACTACCAGTAACCTTTTCTGCACTTGAGTTCAGCTCTGCCATTCCCCATTCAAGATCTCTTTCTCTGCAAGCACCTTGCCTGTATTCACAGCTTTTTCTACAACATCGGTACTTACGCAGAAGGAAGATGTGAGCAAAAGTTACTTAATAATTTCCCAGCTACTCATCCCTAAAAAGAATCATAAACTCATAGAAATTATGGGCCAGGATCTCCAGATTCTGTTACCCACCTACATCAATAGGGGAGGGCTACTCTCACCACTACAGGCAGGACCTGGTGAGCCAAGGGAATGATATACCATCTCTTTCTCTAGTTCTGCAACTGATCACTCTACCTCCCCTTAAAAACATTTACACACACGTAGAATTGCTCAAACAATTCCCTTTAAGTATAAATCTCATCAGAAATCTTAAAGTTCCAATTAGTGTTTCTTGTTTGATGACAGAATTTATATGAGCTCAATCTATCAGCCAGCACGGATCAGCACAGAGAAACAGCAACCCCACTCAAAGGCACTGATTCATCAGTGCTCTATTTAGTCAAAGGTGACTGAATTTTAATCTTGATTTGGGGTTTTTAGGGGGGCAGGAGGTTCAGAGAGTTGTTTTAGGGGTTTCTTTTTGTTAAGGTGTTTAGGGTTATTGGGTAGGGGGTTTTTTGTTAGGTGTCTTTTTTTTTTTTTTTTGCTTTGTTTTGGGTGGGGTTTTGTTTGTTTGCTTGGGTTTTTTTATCCTCTTCATAATTTGCAGAAACCACCCACTCCTGTGTCCCTGGGTAAATCAAATCTTCATGAGCTTGGCCCACCAGTTATCTATGCCCACATAAAGTAGTGTCAGATAGCACTATGGACCACATTAAGCAAGTCCTATATAACCACATCTCTTCAGATTAATATCCCTAAGCATTCCTGAAAAGTAATTTTTACAGCTTCACATTCATTCAGTGGTGAATTATCTTGCAGAGCTGGTAGACAGACCTGGAGCATACATATAAGCAGTCAAAGTTACACAGATTTAAAATAATACCCTAATGGTGCGTGTACAGCTTGTCAGAAAATAGAGTTTGCAAGCTTCAGGAAATGACTTTTAGGAGAAAATTATAATACTGACATATTTCTATTACCAATTGTTACCAGAGAAAAATCACTAGAAATCAGACCCTTAAAAATTCAGTCTTAACAACAGACTCCCAAAATAAATATTTCATGATACATCACAGTCTGTCCTCCAGGATAGAGAGGCAATAGAGACTGGGAGTCACTGGTCACCGGGCATCAGAGAAAGAGATGTCTGGCTGTCAGTCAGAGAGCACTCAGGCAGGAAGCCACTGAATAGCTGCTGCTCTAGAGGCACTATCATGCCACATCTACACTACAGTAACTACATTATTAGTAAAAATACACATTTTTGAAGGAATTAATTCAAGTTTTCTAGGCAAATGTGGGTTTGTAGCTTTTTAAACAAAAAAATGATTCAACAGTGAATTTTTTACATTTTTCCATTGCAAAATAAGTTTCTCTGAAATCTCAAATGTCACTTGCTCACGTTCCTGAAAATCTTCCTATTTATGATGCTACTACTGCTTTGCCCCATATTAAAAAGCTGTTAGGTGTGAGCTTCTGATATGCTGAAAGAGGCTGATGGATCATTCTGGTCCATCACCATTCTCTTGGTTCTGTCTTGCTCTTTGATTCATTTATGTGTTTGCACTTGTACAGGGGAAAAAATTAATTTGGTGAAAATAATGAAGAGTTTCCTTCAGAAGCTTCTAGGAACACTATTCCTCAGAGTATTAGGAATGAATTGATCAAAGAGAAGAAACAGAGGCAAAAAAAAATATGTAGTGGGTGATCCTAATGGCTCTGCTTGGCACATTTGTATCTTGATGGTACTTGTACTCCCCCACTCTTCACAATCATGCTTCTTCCATGCCTCTGACAGTCATTGCATCTCTCTCAAACAGTCTTGCAATGCCTTGCACTGGACACTCTATCTTTTCCTTTCAAATTACAGGAAAGGGCACGGATCTTCCCTACTGCTGAGGACAGGCTAGCAGTCTCTTTCAGGAGCAAAACGACACACATCTTTGAAGGTGGTAACTTCTGCACCTCTTAGAAAGATCATACCCCTCTATTTTGGCCATCATATAGAACCTCAACCTGAAATATAATCCAGTGAGGTAATTAGTGACCTCAGTTCCTTCTGAGTCCATAGTTTTCTACTGAATACAAAATTAGTTTCCCACTCACTCGCAGTACAGGTATGCAACAGAAATTAAGGGACTTAAGCATCTCTGAGAAGTCTGGCTTCAAACCTTTACAAGGTCTGTGGACAAGGACTAAGTGTCTTAATTCCTGTACTAGGATGAACAAACTTGAGAGAATCAGGAGGGAAAAAAAAAATCCCACAAGAGGAGTTAGATAATATTATTTCTTTCATAATAATCTAACTGAAACTGAAGACGTTTTATCTATTCAGTAGTTGACCCAACCTTCAGAGGTTTGTCCAAAAGCAAGCTAATCTCTGGAAATGCTTGTTTTAATCCAGAGCACCTCTCTTACCATTTTCTACTTTATAACTTAGTCACAACACTTTCTCCTATGTTCCCTTGGCTGAATCATTGCCCACCATTGCAGCGGCACTATGCAAGGTCCTGGGGGTCAGTTGTTCAACACTGAAGGACAGGAGAGGGAACGAATCTAAATTCTCTTGAAACAATGGCAATTTAAACAGTTAGAAAAGCTTTGCTGAAAATTTAAGCTGGTGCAGGGCATTGGACTTTCCACCTCTGCTTTTACAAAAAGCTGCGGAGGAATTCCACTGAACCAATTTAAGCACAAACTTATTGCACACCTTTTCCTATCTTGAACTTTTTTAGCCCATAAATGCAAACTCTGATTAATCATCTCACTTATAAATAAACAATAAATAAAGACAATAAATATTATTTTTGAAGCCTGAAAAAGGGAAAGTAGTTTCCCTACAATAAGCCCAGAGGACAGTGGCAGCGCCTGAACCATTCCCTATAAGTACAAAAGCCCTGACAGAGAAGATGGCTTTATTTCTCTTCACAGCAAGTGGTTGGGATTTTGGTTTGCTGCTTAATGCTGTGGCATTTACTCTTGTAATGCTGAAAAAGGTGCAGGTTAAGCCCACAGAGTTCAACAATCACACTGCACAGTGCATTCGTATTTCACTGGAAATCTGCAGAAGCATTTACTGTGCTTGGAATTTACCCAGTAGACTGGGCACCACCAGCATCTTCAGGACAATGAGAGGAAGACCACAAACAGTACCTTCTATCAGTACAAAAGGTTTCCATAAGGAAACCAGAAAAGAAATTCATACGTAAATTTGAAAAGGTTTGCAATAAAGTGATCCAGCATCAGTGGAGTTTAGCAAGTACAGCTTCGTGACAGGAGAAATGGCAGATATAAAAATATTTTTTCTCCTCCAAACTCTGTTTATGTTTTACAAACTAGGCCTGACATGTAAACAAAGAGACTGAAAAGAAGCAGGTAAGAACTATGCAAATAATGAGCAGCTTTGTTTTATCAGGAAGCCTTGTTTGAAAACCCAGTCTACATCTAGCTGGAAAATGCAGGGGCTGCTAGACTATGAAGCACACCTGAATTAACAGAGAGCAATAGCTAAAATACTCTGCACAGCCAGTTTACATCTTTTTGCAAAAAGCTAATATGTTTTTTGCAAGAAATACGTGTGTCCATGGAAACAAAATTGTCTGCACTATTTCACATACAAAATCCTCATAGCATTTTACAGAAGAAAGGAGCACCATTAACTTCAATTTTAAGGGAGAAAACCTAAAGCATAAAGATTCATCTCAGAGCAGCAGTGGCAGAGTTTTCCGCTGCAGCTCCAGCCCTTGCCCATGCTGTCTTTCTCGAATCTTTCTCTTTTCCAAGTATGACGAAAAACTATTTCTTCAAGGCCTCAGTGGATCTGACCAAGAGATAAATGCGATTTAACCTGAAGACAGCAGGACGTAAGATCTAGAGAAGTCGAACAGATTAATCCAGAGCATTGCCAGCACACTGTGGCAGGTGGACCACACAGCTCTGCCCTGTTTCCTCCCTCTCTCTTTGCCTAATTTGGACCAAACTAGAAACTTTGAGTTGCCAAACTCTCAGCTCCCACACACTGAGCTGCTAATACCATACCTCAGTTTCTGTTCACCTCCTGTAGCTTGACTTTAACATGCAGCAAATCAGGAGCTCACCACTTTCCTCTACAAATCCAAACAGTAGCTCAGGGAGGCAAAGGAATTACTGGCTAGCCAGGCCTCTGGTTGTCCAATCCCTCACCATGAGAGCCTAGTCTCAGCCATTTCTCCATTTGCCAAGCTATGAAAACACAGCTTGACAGCTTTTACAGTTTTTTGTGAGGAAACTTGAGGATTTTCATGCTTTGGAACAAGAACTTCAAATTAGCAGACGCACAGTACGGGCATCGAGATATGTCTTGTAGGCCAAGTTCTTGTATTAGAAAAAAACTTCTTGGCAAGTATTACAAGTATAATGCTATTAGTGTTCAGTAGCTACACTCTAGGGTGGAACTCTAACAGACTTGCCCCCAGCAAAATTAGTTATTTAATATCTTCTTAACCAGACAGAAAAATTAAGAACTGTTTCATACAGACTCTTGCCAAAAGTTACTCCTTGTAGGTTTGACTGTAAATCCCCACCTCCCTCCTCTGCAGAGGATCTGGCAGTTATAAGGCTGTCATAAAGTAATTAACCTTTGGATCCTGTTAAATGCAACATCAAATACCACAAAATTTGAAGTCAAATACTTAGGATGCTCATCCAGTACAATGAGGATTGAAGCCCTTCCCTAAACCATGTAAGATTTCGGTGCTCTGTATGAGATTCATTACAATGCAATTTGCTTATTTGTGGTGTACAGCTTATGTCTGCCTCTCACTACTTCAGGTAAGCATGTCCGCTTGTCTCTCACTTCTTCTGAAACATTTTATAAATTCTTTTCTTTGCAATAATGCTAAAAGGAAGCACTTTTGAAATTTCAAACAAATTTATTGAACCAACAATCTTGCTTCCCACCTAGTTATCTGCAGCATTTACAATAGATTATCTGAGGAAACAACTGACACCACCAACCAGACAGTGAAAAAGGACAGAGCCTGGGATGAAAGTACCTGGGAGAGCATCTTGGTTTTGTTGTTATCTTGTTCTTGGTAGTCAACTGCCAAAACTCACCATGGCCTTCCTGCATCTTCACACTCTAGCTCCTAGGTGCCCAAAAATTCAGTACCCTATTTCTTCAGACCCTCATTTCAAAGGGAGATGTCTGTGTTACCAAATATGAGAGCAGATGTTAGTTGTATTTGTCTTGTCAACTTTGTCACTCAAGTAGCCTCTGTATAAGACTGGAAACAAACAGCAATGTATTTTTCATGGCAATGTAATGGAGCACTTCAGTAAAGAGATCAGAGAAACACAGACTCATAAAATGGCTTGGGTTGGAAGGGACCTTGGAGACCAGCTAGTTCCAATCCCCTGACACAGGCAGACACACCTTTCACTAGACCAGGCTGCTCAGAGACACATCCAACCTGGCCTTTGACACCCCCATACATGGGGTGTTCACAATCTTCCTGGGTGAACTGTTCCAGTGCCTTACCAACTTACAGTAAAGAATTTCTTTTTAATATCCATCTTAAACATACCCTCTTTTTCTTCAGGTGAGGTCTCACCAGAGTGGAGTAGAAAGGCAGAATCACCTTCCTTGACTTGCTGGTCAGGCTTCTTTTGATGCACCCAGCATACAACTTGCTCTCTGGGCTACAAGTGCACATTGCCAGCTCATGTGCAGCCTCTCATCCATCAGTGTCCTCAAGTCTTTCTCAGAAGGGCTGCCCTCAATCTGTCCATCTTCAGCCTGTATTAATATTGGGGGTTGCTCCAATCCAGGTGCAGCACCTTGCACGTGGTTTTGTTAAAACTCATGAGGTTCCCATGGGCCCACTTCTCGAGCTTTTTGAGGTCACTCTGGATGGTATCCTGTCCTTCAGGTGTGTCAGCTACCCCGCTCAGCTTGATGTCACCTGCAAATTTGCTGACAATGCACCAATCCCTTCACCTATGTCATTAATGAAGATATTAAATAACACTGGTCCCAATAGAGATCCCTGAGAGACACTGCTTGTCACTGATGTTTGTCAGGACTCTGAGCCATTGACCACTACGCTCTGGATGCAACCATCCAACCAATTCCTTATACACCTACCAGTCTACCCACTGAATCCATCTCCCTCCAATTTAGAGAGAAGGATTTTGTGGGGGACTGTGTCTAAGGCTTTACAGAAGTCCAGATAAATGACATCTGCAGCCCTTTCCTTGCCCACTGATCAAGTCACTCCATCATAGAAGGCCACTGGGTTGGTCAGGCAGGACTTGCCCTCAGTGAGGCTGTGCTGGTTGCCCCAAATCATCTCACTGTCCTCCATGTGCCTTAGCAGAGCTTCTAGGAGAGCCTGTTACATGATCTTCCCAGGCACAGAGGTGAGGCTCACAGGTCCATAGTTCCCAGGGTCCTTCTTTCTACCCTTTTTAAAGATGGGTACAATGTTACCCTTTTTCCAGTCACTTGAGACTTCACCTGACTGCAAATATGGAGAGTGGCTTGGCAACTACATCACCCAATTCCCTCAGGAGTCAGATGCATCTCATCAGCTCCCACAGACTTAGGTACATTCAGGTTCCTCAGGTGGACATGAACTGATCTTTACTTACAGAGGGGTAGCACTTTGCTTGCCCGTTCCCTATCTTGCAGTCTACCCACTCCAGAGGTGTGAGAAGAGAGGCTGCCATTGACAACTGAGGCAAAACCATTGCTGAGTCTTCTCCTCATCCACTATTACCAGTTTGCCAGCACTGTTTATAAGGGGGGAACATCAGCTTTGACCTTTCTTTTCTGGTTAACATATCTGTAGAAGCCCTTCCTGTTACTCTTTGTGTCCTTTGCCAGTTTCAGCTTTGACTTGGCGTTCCTCACCCCATCCCTACACAACTGAACTTCAGCTCTTCCCAGGTTACCTGTCTTTGTCTCCACTGTCTGTGCATTTGCTTTTTTCCCTTTAGTTTGACCAGCAATTCCCTACTCCGCCATGCCAGTCTCTTGCCTTCCTTGCCTGATCTCTTGCTCCTGGGGATTTCTAGCTCTTGCACTCTGTGGAAGACTTCATTAAAGATCTACTAGTTCTGTTCCACTCCCTCGTCCCTGAGGGCAGTGTCCTGAGAGTGACACTGACTATCTCCCTGAAGAGCTGGAAGTCTGATACCCTTAAATTCAGGGTCCTAACTTTATTCCTTACCTGGCCTATACCCGTCAGGACAACAAATTCCACCAATGCATGATCATTCCAGTGTTAACAGCTTTCAAAGCTGAACTAACACATGGGAAAATAAAATCTTTTCATTAAAATCAGCTGTCAGTTCTGGCCCAAAATTATTCTCTACTATTACTGTTAAATTATTAATAACAATAAAATTCCTATTAAGGGAGCAATTGCCATTTGCTTGGGTTTTTTTTTTTTTAAAATAAAGGCAGGGAGCATTTAAAATGCTGCTGCAACAGTAAATATCACCTCTGGCATATTTGTCCTGGAAGAACAGAGCACAATTTGGAATACCTAATTGAAATGTGCTACAGGAGATAAGGCTGGCTGCAGAGACTGACATTTAAAAGCAGGAGACACCAAACAAGACATGAAATATCACTACTGCTGCCTCAAAGCAGAAAGCCACTTTCACAGAACTGAAGCTTTCTCTTCCTCACCCCTTCCCCCTCCCCAGCTGACAGACACAGCAAGCAATTAACCCCTTCCCTGATGTCAGCAGTAACACCAACCCCAGAAAAATATTAGGGTTGCTACAGTTTTGTGTAGTTGTTACCCCTTGTAAATCATGTAACCCTGCATGAAGCAGTATGTCTTCCCTCTTCACGTTCCCGCTGTGCAAAAACTTGTTTCTTCCCTTGCATGTCAACATATCAAATTCCAGTACATGAGATGCTAGAAACCAGGCTCTCCTCCTGCTTAGCCCTTCATGGCAGATTGAGAATCCTGTGCCTACTGTTCTCTGAGAAGAGCTGGTCAACCCCTCCTCATCTGGAAGAGAATCTAGGGTCAGTGCCAGAATATCAGAGCTGAGAAAAAAACCTTGGCACACAAGTGATATTATAAAATGTCTGGCTGCTCAGGCTGTTGCTGCCTTAGGAGGAGGACTGGTGCCTTCGAGTCACCTGATACAGTGTTGTGGGCAAGCAGCAAGAAACATAAATCAGCAGATTCCATAAATGCACACTGCACCAACCACACATCAAGCAAGGATTTAACTAGGAAGTTACAGTTCATTAAAAGAGCACCAATTAGTTTTTTCAACTACATTTTTTTTCTATGCCAGGATAGCAGGGCAAAGATTCGGATGCATATCAGAGTCAGGCACCTCATGCTGCTCAGTGAAACATGCCAGTGTTGTTGAAGGAAAAGCTCTAGTTAAAAAGCTGTTTTGAAATAGTTGTCAGAAAATACGTTTTGAAGTTTCTGAGCCATTAGACTGTTCATGCCAACAGACTGATCACCAGTTTTGAGCAAAATGGGAAATCCTAGCCCAGGACATTTTTAGATTTAAGATTTAGATTTTTCATTTTGGGTTATCAACCAACGCATTCTTTCATACAGTTCCAGCTGGTGTCTCCTCGCTTCCCCAAAACAGTATGGGCCAAACAGTACACCATGTGGAAAGATCCATGGTTAGCCAAACAGACTCAGCAGACTTGTTTTCCTGAAGCTATTCTAGTCACTCCTGAGCAGGCACAATAGCACTGCACAACACACACTGCCAACTGGGAAGGTTCTGCTTTACCTTGTTAATTTTGAACTTTAAACAGTCACACCTTTACATGAAACCAGTTTGGAGATCAGCCTGTGGCATATATTCCACCCTTCCTTAATGCCTTTCAGTTACAGGAGGAAAAAAAAGTACCAAACCCACAACTTTATGTAGGTTTGTAGGTCTAATGAACTGCTTTCTGTCGATCTATATAGTCACTGAGCCTGGACACTTTGGGGTAAGCTCTTGGCACAATTCTGTGGCGCAAAGCACAAGGCATAGAGTACAAGACCAGAGAAGAAATAGAAATAAGCAATACAAATAAAACATTAAAATAACAAATTTCAGAAACATGCAATCAAATAGTGAGATTTCAGATCCACTTCATTGAGAGGAAAGATGGGGGCATGGAGAAGTGCAACTGAAAACATAGTCAAAGTTAACACGGGTAACAGCAGAAGACCCTGTACCCCTGTCCCACAAACTAATTGTTCTTCAATCAGTATTCACCCTGTGTTCATTAAAAAAAAAAAACAAAAACAAACACACACACAAAAACCCCAAACAAACAAATAAAAAAAACCCACAACACTCCTGAATGCCTCATTTCACAGTTAGGACTTTGGTTTGCTGGAGTGCTGCTTTGCTTTCCAAAGTCTCAGAAGAACAACTACTGGTCTACTCTGAAGAAGAGATGCAAAAAGGGCACTATAGGCCAAGTACAGTACCAATACAGCAAAGAGAAGGTCTGTTCAGCTGCCTGCTTGCATTCACTAGTTAGAAGGACAGTACTGTCTACACTGCTATCTTGCTCAGCTTTGAAAGGTCTGTCAGACCACAAGTCCATCTACCCTAGCCTTCTGAAGTAGAAGTTAATGTCTAAGGAAGGGTAAGAACAGGGCAAACAAATGATGGTTCTACCTTTCCTCTGTTTTCAACTCAGACTCACTGTGCAGGGTCATTCCTTTGCACTTTGTAGCACACACTCTTCCACCAATCCCCTACTCCCGATTTTAGGGCAATTTTGTCCGTAAAACCCAATACAGAACTCTGTGGACCACTGAATAGTGCTTCCAGGTGAGAAACTTGATACACAATGTAACAAAGAAGAAAAACGCTCAGAAGGCTCAACAAGTCTTGTATCATAGCATTTCAAATAAGCGTAATAGAAATATTGCTTATATAATAGAAATAGCTCATATGATGCACACCTGCATCATAATCAATAGTCTCACAAATCAAGGGAGGTTTGTCTTGAGAATACCTTAACTGTATCCCAAGAAGATATGCAAGACAACTACTTGCAGACCAGAGTGCAATGTCAGATATCCAAGGTGTGCAATTCTTTTCACAAGGGATTACCCGGTCACTTAAGGATTTATAGTAGCTAACAAGTGCACATCATTTTGTTTTCTTAGACCTCACTGACATAGGTCACAAGTTTCCATTAGAAGCTGCCTTCACATTACAAGCTGAAGCACTCCTGGAACAAAAAACCCAACCAACAACAACAAAAAGATATCAGTCTGTCCTCTGTGGTTCACGGCATTTAGTTATGTTGCCAGCACACAGCAGGCTACTTGAAAATCAGGAAAGGAGGCTGACAGCAGGGATGCTCCACATGTCACAGTATAATATTATGATGTTGGATATCCCTGTGAGAAGATAGCTTGCCAACACTAGGTCCCCTTCAGGACCAGTTTCAGCCCCTGTAAACTGGCACCACATGGAACACACTGGAAGACTGGAAAACTCTTTCTCCAGAGACATTCAGCTCAAGATCCAAATGCAGAAATGGCATTGATTACGCAGGAAATCTGACACACAACAGAAACCAAATGAGTGCAGTGCCATCAGCAAAGTCAGGAGAGAAAAATACATCTCAAGTCCTTTGCCTTGGCTGGCTCACCTACAGGATGGAAGTATTACAAAGTGTGTTAGGAATCTTTCTCTGAGATTCAAGTGTAGTTACACAATTGGGAGACAAGGAGGGATGAGGCTGGGGTTCAGACACTTCAGCAGATTGACAGAATCCAAAATTGATTCCAGAGTATTCAGTCATCAAGAACAATGTACAGAATATACCAGGTTATGCAGGAACCCAGGAAATTATGAGAGAGATGGGGAAAAGCATATGTAAGTTTACGCCTGAGCATGACAGTCTGCCTGTGCTTTCCCCCAACTGCAGTTAATGTTCCAAGTTCTTCACATCTCCAGCTGCTGAACTCATTCCATTTGAATGGCCCCTAGTCCTACAGTGAAATATCACTGAAATTGCTGCTGAAGCTTTTCAGATCCTCAGCACCCCAGTCTATGCTCTTGGGCATCATATAAACACAAATTCAAGTAAAATCACACCATATACACTTCAATCCCCTGTATTCATACCTTTCCTCTTTTTTTCTATTTTAAATAAATAAAAAGCCCCTTTACCAGTTCACTAAAATGTCCATTATTTTAGGAATGGTTTTGAAAGTGACCACGAGCAGGTCCTTCCACAGAATCACAAAGACAACCAAATGTTTCAAGTACCAATTTGAAGTGCAGCTTACTTTCTGCAGCCCTGCTTGATTCTGCATCTCTTAAGATCACTTCAAATTAGAGTGATCTGAGCAGCTGTTTCAAGCTCACACTTCAGTGAGATTAGTGAAAGAAATACCTCATGGTTTTAATCATAGAATGGATTGGGTCAGAAGGGACCTCAAAGATCATCTAGTTCCAACTTCCTGCCATGGGTAGGAACCTTCCACTAGACCCAGTTGTTCAAAGCCCCATGCAGCCTGGCCTTGAACACTTCCAGGGATGGGGTATCCATGACTTCTCTGGGCAACCTGTTTCAGTCCCTCATCAACCTCACAGTAAAGGTTGAAGCCATTCTCCCTTGTCCTGTCACTACATGCCCTTGTAAAAATTCCCATTCCACCTTTCTTGTAGACTCCCATCAGGTACTCAAAGGCCACAATCAGGTTCCTCCAGGAACCTTCTATTCTCCAGGCTGAACAAACCTAACTCTCTCAGACTGTCTTCATAGGAGAGGTCCTCCAGCCCTTGATCATCTTTGTGACCCTCCTCTGGACTGTTTATGTCCTTCCTGTACTGTGGACCCCAAACATGGATGCAGTACTTCAGGTGGGGTTTCATCAGAGCAGAGGGGGCAGAATCACCTCTGATGGCCACATTTCTTTTGATGCAGCCCAGGATGTGGTTGGTTTTCTGGGCTGCAAGCACATGTTGCTGAGTCATTTTGAGGTTCTCATCAAACAAGAGGCCAGAGGGTTTTTTTTCCCCAGGGCTGCTCTAAATCCATTCGCCATCCAGCTTGCATTTGTGCTTGGACTCCTGACTCAAGTGCAGGACATTGCACTTGATCCTGTTGAACTCCACAGGGGAAGTGTGTGTGGGCAAACATGCCAACATACACTGTGTAGTGTAAACGTGTCCTCCGTATTTTTCAGTAGCTTACAGCACTTCTTCCCTTTTTTGGAAGTGCTAATGGATGTTGTCAGGAACAAAAGGCAAAGGGAGGTAAAAAAAAAAAAAGGAATTAATCACAGTTATATACTTTTTTTTTTAAATCTTAATAACGGAAATCCTCTCCAGTGACTGCATTTTAGACTGCTGCTGCTCTAGAAATACCCTGGACAACTAAAATGATGTCTCCTGAGGACTTTGAAGAACGCAGCCTTCCTGCAACTTCCTCTTGCTTCCAGACTTGTATTTCATTGAAGAAGTGACCATCCCTCTGTATCAAGACAGCCTAAACCAAGAGGGGATTAGCTGCCATTACCCATGAATCCTCCCTGTTTCCCACATCTCTCTACTCCTTAATCATTCTTACAGAAACTTCTTTCAGTATGTTTGACTAATATCAGCCCTTTCATTGCCTTCACTTTATGGGATGTTGGAGATTCTGTCAGCTGTGCAGAGCCATTTTAGGTTTACACAAAGCACACCCCAGCAAATTAACTTTTAGTGTACTTAGTGAATTTCTATGGAAGACCACTAATAGTGCAACAGAGAAAGGAGGGAAACCAGGGAATTAGCAGGCATAGCACAACAAGCATGGAATTCCTGTAATACCAGACAGAAGGAACCAGGGGAAGCCCCAGAGTGACACTAAGAAACAACTGTCAGGGTTAATAAGTTTTTGTTGGTTTGGTTTGGTTGGTGGGTTTCATTGTTTTTCATTTCTTTTAATAATATGGTATCAGAATCAAAGCAAGCACATTTCTGCATGAACCAGCCTCCCTGTTAAAACACACAGACTGTCAGCAGCTCACAGCCAGCAGCTTAAAAGCAACTAGTAAGGAAAGGTTAGCACCACTATGAGATTGAACCGCATCATTATTTGAGAGACAAGGTAGTAGGACTGGCTTTCTAGTCTCTCCTACTGAAAGGCTAAGCATCAAGACAAAAATCAACAGATCTGAGATGGACATGGCATTAAGTCTCATCTGGCATGAGATGACCTTTCAGAAAAACACATTGGAAACACTTATAGGCACTGAACACAAATGCAATTACATGGTCCTGCCAGTCAGAACAAATACACTGTATTGCAGTCCCCATGGCATGTGACCAGGATGCCAGGCCTTAACCAGCAGCTTCAGAGCTCCTACTGTTATCTGGGCTTTTCTTCACTCCATGTGACTTGGAGCAAGATGTCTGATATTCTACTGATGTATCTATCCTCATCTTTAAGTTGGGATTTTATTCTTAAATGTCTTTTTTGCCCTGGGTTATGCCTATGTGTTTTGTTTTGCATACTGAGCTATGCCTGGTAGCATGTTATCACAATAAGGCTCAGAAGTGCCTTAGCTCCTTACTTGTGATGGGGAGGATTTGTTTAAGGACAGAAAGGGTGATGAAACACATGTCCAGTTCTTACCACCATCTACCCTCTTTAATACATTGTCACCATTGTGGTGTCTGTGACATCCAGTTTGGCCTTTCACCAGGAGGCAGAGAGCAACAGCAGGTAAAACAACACAAGGACACCAGCTGCACAAGGTGCTTTCCTACATCTCCACCCAGAGCTGCTAAGTAAATGGTAGCTCACGCAGTCCTGTCTACCAAATTTAGGAGGTTTTTCTTCTTCCTCCCTCGGCAGCCTCCTTCCCAATACTTTCCTGCCTATAAGAAGATTTGCAAGTTAAGTTTTGGCCATTCATTATGTATCATTCCCCCAGACCTCATACTTGTTTGTGAAGTCGGTGACCAAAAAGGGTCCTCCTCCTCCTGCCTTCACCCTCTCTCTGCCTTTCTCATCTGCATCTTAATCTCAGCGGCATCAGAGACCATGAGTCAAAACTCACTCACTGAAGTTAGTGAACAGTTGAGATCAGCTGAAAAAAAAAAGGAAGAGAATTGTACAATGTGCTCAGTAAAGCACACCACCGTCCCAAAAGATGTCTGACAAGTATTTTATATAACCATGGCCTTCCACTAAAGTCTGGGACTGGGTGCTAGGAAATGTGACTTCTATTCCTGGATTGTCTAAAGACACGTACTATGACAGACAAGCCATTTAACCTTTCCCTGTTCGTTTTTCCTGCTTAAATAATGCTGAAAAATAAAAAAGTGATGAGCTATGACTCTTTGACTCGGCTTTATCTAGAGGACAGTTAGAAGTTTGTGGGAGCAGCAGGCATGGAAGGCCAGTCCTTATCCTTATTGCTGGAGACAACACAGTGATTCATTTATCAGCCAGCTCATCATGAGACAGCCCCTCCCTAAGTCATCCCAGTCTTTACAGTGCCTCGAACAGCTGTAGATGGAGGCGAACTAATAATGCTGCTGTGGGCCATTATATGGTTTCCAATCTCAGTTCCTGCCAATAGATCTTTCTTAGGTCTGTAAGGGTCTAATGAACACTGTCAAACTGAGCTGTACAAGGTGAGCTACTAGCAGTGTGGCTACACAAGCCAAATCAAATGGCTTCCAGTAATGACCATCGTGGCCATCAGGGGACAAGGTCTCCAGCCAAAGTTAGAAACTTCAGAGGAACCCTGAGGTAAATGTCCAAGCCTCCCCCTGAGTAACATCATGCATCAAGATCCAGAACTGCTGAGAAATGACAAGTTTCTTTTGAGCCTCTTCTGAAAGGCCAAAAAGCTTGTGCAGCATTGTGAACATGCATGTCATCACTTCCCTCTGGGGAGGCAGGGCCACATTTCGTTGTTTTGTTTCAGGTTTTGCTGACTTCACTGCCTGGAATAATAAGGCAGATGTAAGCTCTGATTTTATAGGATGAGAACAGTGTGTGAAAGTTAATAGTGGAGACAAAGCACTGTGGCAGTGAAAGGAGATGATGGGATGAAGTTCAAAGGAGGACTCCAGGCTGAATAGGAGGAAGAGTTGCCAGACCCTGTGGCAAAGGGGAATGGGGAGCATGTAATGAAGATGGGAAGATACCTAAGCACAATACAAGAAATAGGACAATAAAATGAAGAAAAATCACCCTCTAAAAAGACAGTGCCTTTCAAACTCAGGCCCTTATGGTCTGCTTAACAGAAAAAAAATAATTTCCTGCCCATTCAAGCAGCTATACCTCCCTCCAGGGCTGAGCACAGGTTCATTCATGAGGTAGCTCCTGCTGGATTTGGGTGCCCAGGCCAGCACCCAGAGCAGGCTTCAGCAAGAAGGTTAGAAAGGTTTTTTCAGGTCTCTCTTCTATAATTAGCATTTAATGGTCTTCTTAGCAAGAAGAAAAAGGTAGATGAATCTCTAATACTTTTCATAATGCATGGAGTACAAGCGGTGAGTAAAAGCTCACCCTTTCTTGCAGCAGTATACCTACAAAAATTCTTTGCAGTTCTAATCAAGAAGATCAGAGCACCTGCCAGGTAGGTCTATGAAATTACTGTATTTACACTTTATAGAGAGAGTATTATAAAGTAACATTACAGAGGAACGGGCACAGTACAAATGTTTTTAAAGACTGAGTACCCAAACTCAAGGAATCTAAACAATTTTCAAAGGTCATTAATAAGCAAAGCTCCAGTTGCTCCTATACTCTGAAAAGGCAACTGTCATCATGACTGCCTACTTACAAAACAGCAGCTCCTTCTAACCTCATCTAACTTGCTCCCTCTTCCTGAAAAACATTAACAACTGGAGTGTCTGCAGGACACATCTTCAGAGAGGCTGAGATAGTACATAGGGCTCATTTAGTCAATGTAAGAGGGAGGAAAGAAGTTACTTTTCAATTAAATGATAAGACAAACATTGCAAGGAATCAAGTCTTTTGCTTAAATTATAGTCCTAATTCAGTCATTACACATAATTATTAAATTTGCACAAAATGATTAGATAAGCTTTACTTACAAAAGAGAAATAAATGAAACAGCCAATATTTGCATATTTATTTAAAATAAAGACCAAAAGTCCTCCTTGGTGTGCAAGCGTGTTTGTGGGTGCATGTGCACAAATACCCATTTCACATGGCTACATATTTCAATACATCAAATAGCTAATGGAAGGTGCCTTCTATATTTACCTAAGAGTTTTGATAGGTGCTATTCACAAGGACCATCTTAGGCGATGTAGTATATATATTTGTGTTAAATTAAAAAGATACAAAATACAACAAACAAGCTGAATTTGGAACAATAACTGAGTTATTTCCAATAGGGAATATCAGCAATGCTGCAAACAATGCAACATTGCAGTATCAAAGCAGAATGCTCTGCATAAAACAGACTACAGGGAAATTTTCAGAACTCATCAAAGGTCTTACCTATCAAAAAAATATAGACAGTAGAAACAACTCCCATTATGAACTCTGCCACTAGGTCATATGCAGTAACATATATATTCCCCTTATTAGAAACTATTTGCTTCACTAATGGTAACAACTGTCACATTTTAAAGGTGTAATCTTAAGTATGTTGGAAATTTTATTTCTCAATTATCAAGAAAAATAAATCTACTTCAAAATTCAGTTTTTCCTCCTCTACCTCTACTCCACTCAAAATGATGTCCTTATATGTGAAATATGAAGTACTTTAACAAGATTTTATAAACGAAATAAAAAGAACAGCTGAAGAAGGATGCTTGCTGTGCAGAACAGTAAGCTTTCTAGGTCTTACAAAACCAGACTCCCATATTCACTAGTATACTTATCATAAGCATTTATGACTAGATAGAGAGGGGCTCCTAGCTACTTCTATTGATCTTAAAACAAACATTAAACACTGCATAGCCCTTCTGTAAAGCAATGGCTATTCCAGTTTTCAGCGAAGAGCAGCAAGTTGAAGTGACAGAAGCCGTAGAACGGGCTGGCAGCTGCACTGAGAACAGACAGCACAGGAAGACTGACAGCCACTGCGGCTGGAAAGCAGGGCTGTTCAGCCGCCAGAGGAGGTGACCGGCTTGGCATTTAGAATGCCCAACACCAACATGCACCAAATTAAGCATGCTATTCACCGGCTGCAAAACTGCAGAGGTTGCTGAAAACTCAGAGTGATAATCTTTGTTTATTCAGCAAGGCCACTTAACTGGAATGGGTAACACACCAAGGGCTCACCACAGTTAATTGACAAACCACTAGCTCTGGCTTGCTTGATGCCAGATGCTGATGGTCCTTGCAGACTCCCTGGTTGCCCACTAGCCATTGACACATCCTGCTGCAGCTCACAGGCAGTCTTGCGGACACAAGCACTTTGCAGGAGGATTCACCAGAGAATCTGCTTGTGTAACTTAACTGTTTCAGTCTATCTGTCACCAAATGTCACATTTAGCCCAGGACTTCTGCAGAGATAAAGCAGCAGGCTCCATTTGGAGCTCTGAGAAGGCAAAATGGAGGTTCGGAAGCTAGGGATCCAGGGAGAATATTAAACGCTCCATGCCTAATCGAGCATCTTTTCAAATTAGTCTGACTGCCTTATTTTCTCTATTCAGACAGAACAAAGAGCTGAAATGTTACAAAGCATCTGCAGTACTCGAGCCCAACAGGCACCCTCCCCCTCCCGCCAAGCTGGGCCATCACTAATTCTCACACAGAAAGTAAACGAAGGCAGAATGGGGTACAAGCTCCTCTCTGTTCATCTTCTGACACATGGTGCTGGTAACATCCCTGGTCATGTGTCAGTTTCCAGCAGAACCACTTCCACCTAAGCAGTTTTCAGTGGCTATGATCCCTGATATATATTTTCAATTTAAAAAAAAAAAGGTTTTCTTTTTTAATCAAGGGCAAGTAAACCACCTCTAATTACTCTAAGACACACAAGCCTCATTTTTAAATCAAAATGGGAACAAATGTGTTACATGTGCAGAGGGATGGTTTGACTCAATTCAAGGATAAGTTGTAAAAATCTATAGCTCAATATATATAGAAAGAGAGGGCCAGAGACTGAAATTTTCTCATAGGCCTCATAATGTTATCATTCACAATTTTATAAGACTTTGCTTTCTCTGAAACCACCTCTCCAACCTGTATCTACACTCCTCACTCCACCTAGTCAATGCATGCCTGTACCCAAACCAAACCATGGAAACTACTGATCAAAAAGAATGCATGAACAGCACTCCCTGCTCTGCCCATTGCTGTGCCTGTTCTTTTCAGTCCCAGCTGGGTCACTAAAACATAAGCATGAGGACTTGGAGGTATCCAGTATGAACTGAAGCTAGGAACGACTATGAATGTCTGCCTACTTTAAAAGGCTAACGTTGATTTAGACAACATCAAGTGTGTGAGACAGACCTATTTGTCTGCGTCCTGCACACTGCTTTGTTACCCATCTTAACAGCATCCCAAATTACTGCCTGCACTATAACAGCCTCAAAATCTCTACAGTGTATCAACCCTTTGTCTTAAAAGTTGTCATATGCTTTATCTGTTAGATTAAGAGTTCAAGATCTGACACTGATGTGTTCACAACTTTTGTTCAGTCACCTGAAAAACAGCTGCAACATAAGAGCTGCCATGGTTTACTTGGAACAAAAGCACTTTTAGTTTTCCTCTTCAAAAATAGAATAACATACAACAATCATGAAAAAGTACACATTTTGAAAAATAAAGTTTCCGTGCATGCTGTCGACAAACTCAGAAAGACTTTCAAAACTGTGTTTGGAAACATGATTATTGAAGTAACTGTGGCAAGACGTTTTCTGATAAAGACTCTTCAAGGCCACCAGACACCAATGTCTCAACTTTCTGGATTTGCAGTAACAGCTGCCTGTCTCAGAAGAATAAATTGAGGGCTAAAATCACTTATTTTTGAGTGGTTATTCATATGAAATATTGAAAATGAGTATTTCATTTTAGAAATAGAGAGGAGCAATGACCATATGACCTAAGCTATGTTTTCTAGATATAAAGGCTTTGACAGTTCTATATCATGAAGTATATGCTATGGAGGACTCTCAATCTTATTTCAAGTTAACCTAAGGTACATGGGAATAATTTCCAAACAACCCCAGTTTGAAATAACATCCAGCATTAAATCTTGGGAAATCTGATCTAATATAAGGTGGTAAATGGTTGTTGTTGTCACACTATAAAATTTAGCATCTCTAAGATTGCTCTGTAGTCTTAGTAGACAGAATAACGTCAAGAAAAAAAATCAACTATCTCATTCTCTCTTATCTGCCCACCAATAACCTATGTCTGAAGTTCTTCTAGGTTCTTCCTCACCTTCTCATAAGGCAGGAGAGTGATAAAATACAGCAGAACACATTTTTTTTTAAAAAAAACCTAGAATAGTTTTGAATTCTCTGTTATTAACCCTCAGCAGTAAGACAGCATTCAGCTCCCACTGTTTTGACTTGCAGTTCTCCCCCATTCATAATGAGTACATCTTCACTGTTTTAATAAAAGACCTACTAAAACTGATTTATCCTGTACTGCCTTCTGTTTTCAATATATTAGTTACAGCAGTGAGTCCCAGCAGCTTTTGCAAGAACCATATCATACAGCAGGTCATGAAGACTCGCTCAGACTTCTCATAGGCCTCATTATATCACTTGACATAGAGCTATAAATCAGTTTGAACAGTCTATATATTTTCAAAGCCCTAAGATAGATAAGCAAGGGTGACTGACTTCACAAGGCAGAAACAAATAGCCCTTCTTTCTACATACCTTTGCCCAAGAGTACGCAGACCCAAATACCAGTATTCTGAGCTGAACCCTCCCTTGTTCACTGTTGGAATATGGCTTTACAGTAAATGGAAGAAAGATCTCCAAGGACGTTGATGTGGCCACAGCAGAAAGGAAGAAGCGAAGACAAATCAGAAACTGCTGGACTTTCTCACTGTTATCGCTCCTTAGTTATGGGATTATTATTGTTAAAAGTTGAGTGATAGAAATACTTGAAGTTGTACAAAATGGAGTTTTCTCCCTCATGGATTTACTGTTAAGTGATTGGTTAAGCTCTGCCACAGTGCAGAATCTCCTTTTATGGTTCTCCTCACCTTTGTTTGCCTTTTATGGGCATGTCACCCCCAGTTCTCCCTTATATGGTAGAGGATTCACATTCTCCTCCTTCATTCCGCCCCTTTTTCTAGCAGGTTCCATGCCTACCCTATATAAGCTAGCCACCATTGGGAGTGCACGTCTCCTTCCTTTCCCTACCAAGGTCATGTCAGTTCACCACCTAAAGTCTTCTGCATAGTCGGCTTCCAAGCTTCCACCACTGCCATGTGCACAAACACCCATGTGCTACGCAGCTCTGCAAATACAAGAGTTAATTCCCACTCATCAGGCTTACTCCCAGGCAGCTCTCATGCCTGGCTTCTACAAAACAGCCTCTGTTCATGAGTTTCTCCTGCTCCTGAGTTATATCACCTGCCAGAGGCAACCAAGGCTTTAACAATTTACAGATAATGTTCATATTTTGTCTCCCGTTTTTTGTCCCTTATGAAGAATCCCTCAGACTGCAACACCACACAGGGCTGTATGAAAAAAGGCGCCCTTTTCTTTCCTCAGAAAAATGAAAGAGGCTTTTAGAAAAGCAAGCACAAAGAGAAGATGTTCTCCTGAGACCACATCCCCCAAACCCTACTGTGCTGAGGGAGGTCAATACATTATCTTCTCCCTCCAACTTTTGTCTGCAGGCTAGGAGAGTATTGGACAGAAATTATCACAGAATGTGTAAGATAGTCTGCCTTGCTTTTATATTCTCTCACAGACATCCACTTTTGGATGCTGTTGGAGAACAGACACTTGCTCTGAGCCATAATGGCCATTCCACCTTATGATTGGCAGCTGCCATCAACTTCTCTCCTCTTTGAAGAAAGCCTGATCCAATTCCTCAACTGATGTAGGAAGCACAAATGGGAGGGAACACTGCACTCCTTGTCCTGACCTGGGCCAGTGAAATGACTCAAACATTGATCCTGACTTTGATCAGTAAACTGTGACAGGAAGAGCACACCACCAGGTCTGTAAGAGCCTGAGACTGAAAACAGTTACTTCAGTACTGCAGGAAAATCCAGCAAGTGATTGGGAACTCTGTGCCCATCTTCTGTTCCAAACAGCTCAGTGTGGGGGACTGTACCATTTGTCATGTTGAAGGAAACACAATGCTCCTGTAACTGGGCAGGCAGTGCTTCCTCATTCCTTTAGCCTCAAGGCAACAAAGATCTTTGCTACTTAATGGAGATAGGAAGCAGAATGCTGGAGAGCATTTTAACACGGGTGGTCTTGTTTGAGCAATTCTCATTAAGCTGTATAAATACTCAATCTGGCCAACCACTGCTTTCATGGCTGTACCAGCTGGCCACAAAAATTGACATACAAAAGCAAACCAAAAGAAGTATTTCCCTGTCTGTGCATGAATGTAAACTTATGGATAACCCATAAATGCATGAAATAGCACCCCCTTTAAGTCTCTTTTCATAAGCATGTGTATATGCATCTGCTGACAAACACATTCTTCCACAAACAGCTACACATTCACATGAACTTATCTTAAAATCACCAATCCGCATATTGACAGGTTTACCCTCACATTTGCACAAAACTTCACTTGCACGTAGTATCACAAACTCCAACTCACCAATTCACACAGGCAGGGATGTAGACATGCCCTAAAACACTAATTCTGTCACTTCCCTTCTCTTTTTCTTCAATCAAACAGGCAGAGGCACAGTTACAGGCATATACAGTTCTCATATGCATCCCTGAAGACCCTTCTGAGCTACAGCCACTGTGCAAATTTCAGAGATTCTGTGTATGTCCTGAAATGAACTAAAAGGCAATGCCAAACCCTCAGAAAGCAATAGGCATAGCTGTTAAAAAGATATTCAAATATATGTATTCTCTCATAATCACAGTCATTCCAAGTTAAATCAGAAAAGACAGAAATTTGAAGAAAAAACAATGCTAAATAGGAACCTCGTTAAAACAGTGATGACAACAGACTGGCTTGCAGAAGAGCTCTTGGGTTGGAAAGAATCTGTAAGAACATTGCTCAGACAAAGCTTTAGACCACATTTCACTTAATATTCACATTAATCTGGCTAGGCACAGGACAGGAATATGCAAAATGAATTCACTGACATTGAGGTAGTAGGTTCTGTTAATACAGAGGAGAACCAGAATATCACAAGGATGGGCTGGGCCATCTTCAGGACTGGAAAAACAGAAATGATATGCAATGTAATACTGTGCTTGTTTTTAACAATGAAAGGCCATAGCCATATCCCTCCTATATATCTTATCAGCAGCAATGACAGCTCTTCAGACAAGCCTGGCAGACTACATCCCCTCTGCAGCCACTATCTTCTGGACACTAAACTGCTCCCTGGCCTTCAGCAAGAATGCTTGCCACTGGAGTATCTCCAGGCTTTCCAGTATGCTAAAATTTGCAGTTTCTCTGGCAATTTCACCCCAAAACCTCTAGCTTTGTCTCACCTTTATAGCTGAAAACATAACTATACTGAAAAAATAAAAGCCAAGCAAGTTTCCCTTTACACAGCAATCACATCAATGTACTACAACAAAGCTGGATTACATTAGGAATGGAGAAGCCCAAGATTGCTCCCCAGTTATGCTGGATGGTCCGCAAATCCTGAAAACTCCCGAGCCCATCACCTTGTTTCCGTGCTGTCCCTGCAGATCAGGATGCTGGAGCCCGTGGGTTTTGACCAGGTGTCAAGGTGTCAACCACAGAGCAAGCAAAGTGACAGGGACCTGCTGAGCAAACTAGAGAGCCTGGTAACATACAGAGACAAAAGGACCACAGGAACTAATCACTGCAGTCTGTTTGGCAGGTCTTGACCTGGGGAATCCATGGAGATCCACAGAAAGTCCTTCAGAAACTACCCCAGCCCAACCAGGTATGTCATAGCATCAAAGAGACAACCCAGCGTGAAGGGTACTATGCAAGAAATAGTTATCTTCTTTGTCTACATGCCACTGAATCCAAACACGCCAGTCTCAAGAGCAGGCACCAGGAGTTACTATCACCATGTTATACCTGGAGAAAGTGAGGCAATGGTTCAATAAGTAATCAGCAAATAAAAAAAAGGTACCAGGACAAAAAACAGACGCTTCTCTTGCTCCAATTACCCACACTGGTGCTTTAGTCAGAAATCTCTCTCCAACAGATGATTTGTGAAACAGCAGCTCAATAATTTATCTAGTATCTGACCTACATTTATTATTGCCCACACTAGACTGCCTCATTAGCACATCCTTCTTTGTCCCTGTGCCTCATTCCTCTAAGCTGCATCTGAGGATCTTCCTATGATACTTCTCCGTGCCATCCACAGCCAAAGGTACTCCTCCTCCTGCTTCCCTACACAGTGCCACACAGCACTCTGCTCATCTTCCATGCACTCCTTCACCAAGCTGGTTCTTACAAGCATCAGGATTCAAAAACAGCAGAATATAACCACAGCCTTCATTTAATCTTATAACAGAGGGCTTAAGAGAAAGTAATTTGAAGAAAAGGGTAAGCAAAAGACAAGAATCCATGGATCTTCCATTTTGTTACATTTCAGCAACAAGGTTTTGTTGGGGTTTTTTAACTCTGCCGTTTTCTCAAATATATACAAGAACAAAAAGGATAATCAGGAGCTGGGAGCTCTTTGAAAAGCAAAGGAATTGCAAAAGAAATTAGAATGAGTTAAATATTTATACAGTGCAGCTCTAATTAAATGAATAGTCCTGCAGATGTGCTGGGGAGATCAGCAACCTACCTCCATCCCCTTAACCCTCTTATTCCATTATACCAGTAAAATTTTTAGCTAATTACTGACACAACTGAAGCTCCATTTAAAAAGAAAAAGGAAAATCATGAAAAAAATCAAAACAAATGGAAGCAGTAATACCTTGCAAGGAAAAGAAGAGCTGAACCATCTTTCTCAGCATTTATAAGGTAAACATTTGAGAACAGTATCCATCTTTCCATAAAAAACCCCTCAAATTCCTGCTCCCCCTGGGAGTTCCTGAAACAAGATCACTGAGGAATCTCTGATAAACGAAGGCATTTCTACACTTATATTCAGTATCCGTAACCAAATTTCTCTTTCAGTCATCCCTCCAAACAATCAATGCTGTCTCAAGTGGGAGTGACAGATCTGGACAACTCCATGTTTCAAACCCTCATTCTTCAGCTCTCTGCCATCTACTAGAAACCACAACCCTGAGTTAGGAACTAACCCTTTCATGGATGCACAGAGTTGAATGTGAAAGAACAAATCTGCTGCATTCCAACATTAACAGATTCCTCCCTGTGGGGAGAAAACCAGGTTTCCAAGTCCTGCTCAGTGAGACTCCTAAACAGTATACTGTAGAGACAGCTTTAGGTTTGTGTGCTTGCTTGCTCTCACTCTACTCCCAAACATCATGAATATTTAATTACTTTGAGAAGAGAGTCCTCAGTAACAGGCATAAAGAGTTATACCGTCCACTACAAAATTATCTGCTGGCTACAGCAAACTGAGAATGCTACATAACCAGTGGCTCCCACAGGCAGGACATGTGCTGCAGCCACCAGGATGCCAGACAAAAAGGGCTGCTCCCATCATTTCCATGTGCAGTCTGGTACTGTGCTCCTGAGAACAGCTATTAGCCTAAGTGCCAAGATTATGGATCCCAACAGACACAAGCTAGACACTGGTACTGAGCAGCACTGTCAAGAGAAATAAAACTTCATAGAGCTTTAGGCCCTTCAGAAAATAGAAAACAGAAGCCTAATGACCTCCAGCATAAAACAGCAGTGGGGGGAAATAAAACAAAAGGACTTGGAAGATCTGTTGAGGATTTAAGCACCTGTGAGGCAGTTAGATGGCACCAGGTCACATAATTTTCTTTTGTGGATATAGTTCAAAGTCTTATTTGGTGATGTTCATCACGAAGTTCCCAAATAATTTTATATGGCTTCACAGGAATTTCAGGATGTTTTTCCAAAGACAGGCATGCTCATACCCAAAATTCAAGGCACGTCTTAATAAAAAGCAAGGACACGTACAACTTGTGTCAGTGCCCAAGTCCTCCACAGTACAACACACTACACCTTCCAGTGTCTCACTTGCTCTCACCCTGGGGCTGAGAGAGGAATAAGAAAAGTTGTTCCTTGATACAGCATTACAGGGAATTCCCAGAACAGTCCTTTGTGTAAAGCTAACCTGAAACAGAGATTCTCTCTCTCTATCCCCAGCTGAGATTAAATGAAGCAACATGCTCAAATTCATACAGACAGTTACAGTTGAAACTAGAAATACAGCTAATAGCTTTCAATCTATATTCTGGCCATCAGAGACAATCTCTTTTTGCATCTTCCTGCCTGCCTGTCTCTGACCTAAAATACCTATGTGTATCTTGAGTGGAAAAATTATCTGGATCACCGATTTGCCATGGCTAGTGATGTGCCATAAGTAACATAACCCCTACAGTTTCAAATGAAGAAGGTGCAAAACTACCTTGCAGAGAGAAGAGGAAAAACAAGAACACCTTGTAAATTTTATTTACAACACCAGCTATGACAGATCTTCCCCTTCTAACTCCGTCTACAGAGCTTGCCACTATTTCCACGGCTCTAGCAAATAAAACATCACATCAGATCTCAAAAGGCCACCTGGATCACAGCACAGGCCTCTGTGCTATACAAGAGGGTAGAGGAGAAATTTTCAATTACCATCATCCTCAAAAAAAAAAAATAATCAAGGTGCATGAAGGATACAAAAGACAAGGGAAGAACTTCACGCACAAGTAATAAGAATATTAGGGGAATAAGATTCAGAGGCAAGAACAAAGTTCAGTATTTCCACAGTCCATGTATCAGGAGGAAAGACCGCCTTTTAATCAGCTTCAAACTAAACTAGCTACACTTTAATCCTCACAAAGTATAACTAGCACTGGTTACCAAAGCCTTCTTGCACTGTCCATCAGATCTAAAAGGTCCAGAATATCATGTACTACCTGGAGAAACACCAAACAGCACAGTCATTAAGAAAGAGAGAAGAAGCAAAAATACAGAAGGGATCCAAGAGAAAATGAAATAAGAAAAACCCCCAAGCATAATTTGAAGAAAGTAGAGGCCAAACGGTAGAAAAAGTAAAACAGAAAGCTCTGGAGATGGGGTGGATTCTTGTATCTCACACCCTTTAAAACAGGACAGCTAGAGGAGACTGCTTTCTGCCTTGCTCATTAAAGCTCCCAGTCCATCTCTTTACGGATCTCTCCCCTTTTTGCTTTGACTGCTTTTTTTCACCAAAGATCTTGTTTTCCTTCTTGTCATCATTGCGGGCTTTTTCCCCTTTCTCCCTCAGAGCAGCTGTCACATTTACTAAGGTCTCATGAACCGCTGTGCTGCGGGTGCGTGTGATTAATTATACCGTTAGCCTTCATTAAGTCAGGGGATTGGCACTCCGGCAGAGAGGCAGCAAGACCAGAAGGAGAAGCTATTGAAAGTCAGCAGGATCTGCATCCTGCAGTTTGTGTGTATGTTGGGCACGCGAGGCTTTTGTCCTCAAAAATAGCAATATCAGAGGGCTTTTTGCTCCCTGCAAACCACAAAGCTCTTGCCTCACTACATGCAAGGTTCAGTTAAAAGGGGGAGGGGGGGAAGAAAACACACAAAACACAAACACAAGGTCCTGAAACATTTTACTACCTCAAGCAGCTTGCTGTAAGCCTGCTTGGTTTTGTGCAGCAGAGACTGAATAAGATCAGTGTTCTGATCATGGCTTTGGTCCCCATGCTGCTTTAGAGTGTTAAACTATTCCCAGAAGGTGCACACTGCTTTCCTTCAAGATCACCAAATACAGTTAAAATGCTTCTGTTCCATTCTTCCCAGAAATAATGCTTGGTTGTTCAACAGCCTGAGGAAGGGGTCATTATGGGAGGCATAAGAGACTCCATTTTATTTATTTCATGGAATTAGCCTCTTCCACACAAGGGCATTGGACATGTTCTCCGATGCTCAAAGAGCAAACTCTGTTTCTATTCAAATTTGCACACATTCATCTCAGTTACTTCTACCTGGCCTGATCTTAACCCATAACTGCGACCCAGTTTTAAACTCTTTATAGTATATGATAATTGCAGCCTAAAATCTCCAGAATTCTGCTAATAACCGTTTACTCTGCACAACTGAAAAGCATACAGCTCATAAAAATTATTACATGACCCTGTTTTCTTTGGAAGGTTTCACTATAGATGTTGTTGGAATTTCTCTTCAAAAGCTGTCCAGCTGAAAACACAGACATACAGTTTTTGACATGATGATATTGTATTGTATTACTCATTGATAACACACTCCGCAAGAGAATTTGTATTTGGGAAATAGAATAGTTTGACAACTCTAGTTATATCACGTGGTTTAATAAACACAGAAGCCTAAAACAAACCAATTTTCTCCAACGTTGTTATTTTTGTTTCTGTCACCACAGAACAAAATCAAATCTCAAGTGACCCATCACTCTTACAGCTCAATCTTTGCAATTTCAAATCTCCAAAATTTGGTTTACCACAAACATAAATTTTGTTATATTACAAAAACAACTAGGAGTGCCACAGTTTCCATTGCCAGTGCTGCACCAAATCCAGGTGACTAAAGGTAAAAACCAAATCATGTCTTATTTTACATTAGACTAGCCTCAAGGACACCAGAATACGCAGAAGCCATTGACCCTGTTTGGGCAAGAGGATACCAAATCATTCTCTGAGGAAGGGACAAAAGTGACTCAACACAGGGAGCTTCAACAGATTGTTTGGAGACAGAGATCAGATAAAAGTCCAATAGAGCAGATGCTGTAAGAGGATTAGAGCAAGCGGATTGGAAGCCTTGAGAATATACAAAGATCATCAGACTCATGATTCCTCTTTAAACATAATCAGGAACAAGTATCCCAACTTCCCCTCCCCAGAAACAATACTCCACGACCTTATTTGTTCTCTCCCTCCTCTTCTCTTTCTCAATATCTCTCTCAATCATTTTATGTTCCCAAGAGGTGATTAACATCACGTGATGGACCTGCATGAAGTCAAGTGGAAGAAGTTTCTATAAATATGGCAGGATCCTTTTAGGCTAGAAACAGCAGAAGGGCTATGAAACTGGCCAAGGACATACCAAAAACCTCAGGTCCTGGTAAAGCTGATCTCAGGTAGGTAGCAAGAAGGAATGTCAGATGCCAGGGAGAATGCAAGTCCCAAATGGATGAGGGTAAGCACATAAATGATTTTCCAAACACGCTACTGTCCAAAAATCTGCTGTTCATGTAACAGCTTCACCTGTTTGTTACATTACTTTCACCTCTCTATTAAGTAATTTAGAGATAGCTGAAGAGCCCACCAGCACCCACTGAATAACCTTCATCAAGTTACACAATACTGCTTTTTATTCTTCTACCTTGAATCTGTCCAGTTTGGGCTCTACTGAAAGCATTTAGCCACAGGATTTTTCCAATTATCTTTTAAGTGGGTTTACAGCTATAAAAACTGGGAAAAGATCACTACATACTCAGCACCAGCACAAGGAAGCTGCAAAATGTATCCACAAAGTATGCACACTTGACATTTGCTTAACTTGTTAATATAAATCCACAGGCATCCAAAATCACAGTAAGAGATATCATGCTATTCATAGGACCAGCCACCTTATGAAAAGTACAGAGTTTAACTGAACAACTGTGTATATGCTATAGGCTGAAATAAACAATTTTTTTTAAAAAATTATTAAT